>BGNK01000735.1:190421-205264 GCA_003297005.1 Symbiodinium sp. clade A Y106 | reverse complement strand
ATCCAAATCGCAACAGGGCGTGAACACACCCGGATTCAGAAGAGGCATTTGGACCGCATCCAAGTGCCCAAGGCAGCCTCTGGAGGAGTTGTTTGCCTGTACATAGTGCCCAAGACATGATTTAGCCTAACATTGCAGGATGGGCAGGGCGCATTGAAGAACGATGCCCGCAAAAGTGGCAAGTCCGTCTTTGAGCAAGTGGCTAGTGCTGAATCCATTTTGGACGGCCTGGCAGATGATGTCAAGACGAAGTTTGAGCCCGGCTGCCACTGATGTGGAGTGCCATGCAGTGCTGAGGCGGCTTCGCAAANGTCAAGACGAAGTTTGAGCCCGGCTGCCACTGATGTGGAGTGCCATGCAGTGCTGAGGCGGCTTCGCAAAAAGTCGGACCGCGCTCAACCCTTAACCCCAAACCCTAACCCAAATTCTATAAGGAACCCCTTGCCCAGTTTGGGTAATAATGCCACCTTAGAGATAATAGATGGGGTAATTGGTTATTCCTATACTTGTGTTGATAATGGGGTAGTAGTATGTGATAAATCGGTGAAGTGTAGGGGGGAGTATAGGAATAATCATCTAATGGTTTTACGGTGGCATTATTACCCAAAAGGGGCAAGGTATCAGCTAACTTATTCCTATGGTGGCATCTGTCGTTTTGCGTAAGGTTGCTGCACCTCGAGCCGCCGAGCCTGTTGCCCATTATCGGAACTCCACCCGCGAGAATCTCGAATCATAGGGTCCAAGTTCTAAACTCGAAGCTCTACTTAATCCGTGCAAACTCTCACCTTAGCTTTAAACTTCCTAAACCTAAACCCTAAACCCTAAAGGGAACAGCAGGTTCTACACTAATCCCGAAACCCTAATCCTTTCTTGAGACCTTGGTGCAGTAGACCCTGGGCCACCCCGAACACCGAGAATCGAGAACCCAGCGCTGCAGAGGCCTGGACACCCCCGAACATGAAGCATTCATATGAGGCATTCATAAAGTCGGTCATATACTTGTTGTTATGGTAGTCCTATTACACTCCCTCAAATCACAGAGTCCCTATGTACTTATTGCACATCATACTACCCCCCTCAAACGGACATCCCACCCCCAACCGGCCCCCCCAAACTGAAAGTCTCCCGAGGCCAGCGCCGGGATCTGTCGGCCGCCACGGCCTGTCTTTCCTTCCTTTCTTCCTTGTTGCTTGTTTTCTTTCTTTTTCTCTCTCCTCCCTCCATATCCCTCTTAGTCTCTCCCTGTTCTCAACTTTTCTCCCGAATCCCCATATGGGGTTTACGGCTCAGGGCTTGCAGCCTCCAAACTACAAATCTCTGAGATCACTTTGGCTCCGAATGGTTCTGCAAGGTCTCGCCTCAGGAAACTCCGAATCTTCTTCGAGATTAGGACTTTGGGCTGTTGGGGCCAGGGGCCTTTAAGGTTTTCGGGGCCGCAAGCCGTTGTTGTCGGTGGGTCGAGTGTCCCAAGCTCCGTCCGCACAGTTTGACATGCCAGGTTTTCAGGGTTTGGGCTTGCTTGCATTCTTGGGATTGGCCCTGTCAGGCTCACGATTGTTTGAGGTCCGGATGAAGGGTGTTTCGGTTTTTGTGGCCCGGGTTGTCAGATTTTCATTGCAAGGCCTTCTTTGTGACGCCTTTCGCGGATGCTTGTTTTTAGCTGAGTGTACCTTACCCGTTCCCGAAAATCGCTCGGCCCCCATCGCACCAGGCATGACATGCTCCCGAAGTAGCATAAGATGAACTTCCGGGACTCCCTTCACGAGAAGCCTTTTTCTTTGATAATGGGGCTAGGGTTTTAGCTTGAGCCAAGAATTAGCCTCAGGAATCATGTCTGACGTCTTTTCTCAGAAGGGACCTTAAACAAAACCCCAAAAGCAGCTTCAAAACAGACACCGACCCGAAGCCCCAGGAACGGGCCCAGAACCCCCAGCCGGTTTTGGATGTACAAAAGAGGACTCGACAGTGATGACAATACGGACCCTAAGTGGGACCCCGACCCCCTGATTCAGAGACTTACCCTTTAGCTTCAAGCAGCCCGCCAAATGGAGCCGCCATGGGTCCAGCGGTCTTTCGACAGTCGAGGCGTAGTGCAGTGTTTCGAGCAGTGTTTTGCGTGGTCGACAAGTTTTCAGAGTTTTGTAGGGTTCACGGAGGGGGGGTGGTGGTTTTGGCGTCGGGGTGGTTTGTTGTTCATGAGGGCCCGGCTCTTTTTGAGGTGCAAATTTTAGCAGTGATTTGTGGATAACGTGATGTGCTTGCAAGGCCTCGTTCTGGCATTCGGTTTGAAGGCTTCACCATGGTGGTGGCCGTAGAGGCAAGGACAGAGCCCTGAGTCAATCTCGCCCTAACCCTAGCTCTCAAGCCGAACCCCATAAACGAAGGAAGGATTTCGGGTGCCAACCTTCATCCCTTGCAGCAAGCTCCTGAATCATCGACCGGCCGGCGTCCAGTGCAGATCCGAGTTGGACCTGGTACTATCGGGGCCTTCTTAATTCGCATAGGGTTCCTTTAAAGGGGCTCTATAAGGGCTACTATAGGGGATCTATAAGTAGCATTAGGCCCCTGTAGTAGGGCGAGAACTTCGGGGGGTTTTGCAGGCATTTTGAGCTTTGAAGGGTTGTTGGATCATTTAGGGTTTGGAGGTTTAGGGGATTTTGGGGGATCATGGGGTTTAGGGGATTTGTTTTTTTTTTTTTTTTTTGGGTGTGGGGGTGTGGGGGAGAGTTTGGGGCTAATGTGATTTTTCGGGTGTTAAGGGATTTGGGGCTTAGGGGGTATTCAAGCTTTGAGGTTTAAGGTTTAAGTGTATTGAAGTATTTAAGGTTCAAACTTTCGGGGGTTCGAACCGGAACGGTACAGTGCATCATCAAGCCTTGGGTTTTGATGTTTTAGGGCCTAGGGCCTAGGGTGTTTAGGGCCTAGGGTCTNTTGAAGTATTTAAGGTTCAAACTTTCGGGGGTTCGAACCGGAACGGTACAGTGCATCATCAAGCCTTGGGTTTTGATGTTTTAGGGCCTAGGGCCTAGGGTGTTTAGGGCCTAGGGTCTTGCAGAGCGTTTGAGTAGATGCACTTCCCCAAGCCGTGAAGGCCCGGATTCATCGCCCGCGAACCTGCGTTTTTCCAGCGAGGCAGTGGGCAGGGGTTGAACCGCGCATGACCCATGACCCTCAACGCCCAAACTGTGCAAAGGCCAAGATCCTTAGTCCGGCACGGATTGGGGGTTTCTGGACCTTTGAGGTAGCTTGAAAGACATGATCTTGTGGGCACTTCCGGCTTCGGTGCTTTAGGTTTGAGGGTGTGGAGCTTTCCGGCTTTGAGCGTGCTAGGCGAGGTCTCGGGTACAGGGTTTATGCTTCAGCTTTTGGGGTTTAGGATTTTGCTGGAAAGGGTTTGGGGTTTTGGTGTTTGTGATTTCTTGGAGAGGGTCCCAGACATTTTTGTAAGGGTTTGCAATTGTTTCCGTGGAGTGCGCGAGGTTTCGTTTCGGTTTTCCGCGGTTCGGGCGTTAATCTAAGGGGCATCACGGGGGTTGAAATTGTTGTGAGAAAAGAGGGTTCACTAGGATTGCCTGCGCTTCCATGCTAAACTCTGAAGCCGAAGCCTAAGCTCTTTTGGCCTTGGGTACAAGGTTCCGGTTTCAGAGAGGGCCTCATGTGGGTTCCAACCGATGGTGCCGGCTTAGGCGTCGCTGCCGACTGGTGCCCCCAAGACCTTCCCCACAGGAAAGGACGCGTGGCTTCATTCGATGAATTGTTTTTTTTGAAATAGACGGAGCATGGATGATGGGAAAGAAGCTGGAGCCAAGAGACTCGAAGATTCTGCGAAAGTGTTTGTGCCACCGTGCTGAGTGCCGTTAAACGAGTAGCGAGACAATAGCGCAAGAACGCCATATCCGACGAACGTGTTCCATTTAATCTTAGCTTCGCGCTGTACTTCGACATGTTGCTCAAACACAACAGCTTCTTGGAGGCCTTGTTGCAAGCATGCCTTCTTTTCAGCCTGCGTATTATCTGTTGATCCTTCATGTGGCGATGTTGCACGCCGGCTTGGAACCTGCAATGTGGTGGGTTTGCTGCGCCTAGCAGCGAAAAGCCTAACGTAACTAGTTCCATGCAGAGGGAAGAAAAGTCTTTATGTTTTGTACTTAAGTGAGGAGGCCTTATGAAAACCGAACATTATTTATGCCCCCAATATGCAAGCAGCAGGCATGTTCGACGGATCGGGCCGACATCCGAAGAAAGACAGTTAATCCAGAAACGTTCTCGTGTCAGCAGGAGATCCCAAATCGAATGTCTACGCAGTCTTGACACCTGAAGCCACTCTGAAGCCACGATGCTCACCACGGGCTCCAAGCGCTGTACTCCCGATAGAAACTGAATAAACCCTAAACCCTAACACCGAGGAATTCCTATCCTCCGGCCAATCGGAGGCGGAGACGACCTTGGGAAGCGAAGCCACGCTTCAAGCCGCAAAGCTTGAGTTTAGGGCCTTCAGGGCCTAGGGTCTCTTGGGTTCCGGGTCTGTGGGTTTTTTTTTGGGGTTTAGGATCTCTGAGGGTTTATCTGGGGTGGAGGAAGAGTCTGAGGTTTCGGTCTCTGGTGTTGACTCTTCTGTTCCGGCCGAGGCGCCCATTTTTGGCGGAGAGCCGAGGCCCTTCGTTTGGAAGGAGAACTACAGGCCTGGAGCATCCTACATGCCAGTCTTCGGGGACCCTTAACCCTAATATATGGTCGGAATGATTGGTAATAGTATTCCCATATAGTCCCTCTATAATGATACCATAACATATCCTCCCATTTTAACCCGCAAAAAGTAAGAGGTTTGCAATGCCCACGAGAGTAACCAGCCTCGCAGCCAAGGGCACCAGAGTTGGAGTGCCCACGAGGGTTCGGCTTGTTGCGAGAAACGGAACTTCGTAAAGGAGCCTCCAAACTGTCAGCAATGTCAATAAGATGAAACAAGCTTACAACGGAGTCATATCAAGTTTTTTTCCTTTCAGCTCTCCAACAACCTATAGCATTTGCATTTGTGTAGGTTTTTGTTATGCATGGTGCTTGTTGCCAAGCGCTGTCCGGGGCACAGACAAGGGCTCGAAATGTGGCAGACTTGAAGTAAACTCTTAACTCTAGATTCTAAATTTGAAAACGGGGTGGTTGTTTGGGTCGATTTTGAATATCTCGTTCAATCCTCATCCCGAATCGCGAAACCTTCACTTTACTAATGTGGTTCCATGTCCTTGAGCCGTATGTCTGACCTTGAATTCTAGTCTGTGAGCCCCCGGCCGCCGAGTCCTGATTCTGCATCCTCCGCCCAAACGTTCGGGCTTCAGGGTTGCTTATAGTGCGACCGGAGCTCACCTGAAAATGATACAGCCTTAAACCTTGAACCTGAGAGCGTGCGACCCGAAATTCATGAAACCCTAGGCCTAAACCCCCGACCATAAAGGCAAAGCCTAAAAGACCCAAAACCCGAACCTGGGTTGAGCCTGCAAGGAGAAAAAACCCATTCCGCTTAAAAGCCCAGCAAGACAACACCCACCCTACACCCTTGAACAATACACGCACCCTAAACCAAACCCAACGGGCCCCGACCTGAGAAGCTTCGTTCGCTTGTCCTTTTGCTTTCCAGGCCCTACATTGGAAACTCGGCAATTCGTCGGAGCAGGGGTAAAGGCTTTGGGTTTTAAGTCAGCGCTTGCAGCTTTTCTTGGTATTTTGACTTTGCTTGTTCCGCTTTGGTTGCGGGTACCTACTGCTTGTGATTATGCTTAGTAAAGGTAATGCGCAGTTACTGTTGCGATTCTTTAAATCTGAACCCTTAACCTGAACAATCGTCTAAACTCTAAGCCCTAGCCTCACGTCCCAAAGCTTACCATCTCGGAAGCCCCATGCCTCGCCTGAACCCTGAGCTCTACAGTAAATTCTAAAGTGATGGCAGTGATGGCTTAGATTTTGGACCCAAGAGTTCATTGACCAAGCCCAATGCCTGCACCTGTTATGGTCTACTGCCAGCAGAGGACATGTCGCGACCTGCGGGTTGAGATTTCAAGTCTGGGATCAGCCGCTACGCTTTCAGGTGATGCAGCATTGGGACTAAGCCCTGCATGCCCTGCAGAGTCTTGTTACATGTCTTGACCTGATTTCGCGACCTTCTTGCCATATTATGTTCCTATCTCGAACGCTAAAAACAGTATTTTGAAGCTGTAGCCCAAATCACCCAAGGAGAAGATGTTGTCCCAGCGCCGGAGCACTTTGGCCGGAGATCAGAGGTTCCTCGTAAAGTGCCACTCGGGATGGGGCAGCGAAGCCTACACCCCGGTTACCAACTTTGCTGGACAAGCAGCTTCGGTTTTGCCAGGTCGATTGCTAGCAATCGGCCCGAAACCCTAGGGCTTGTGTCCAAAAGCTGCACCCCAGCATGCCAGTCCTGCCTCCCCAGCCCTGAACTTCAAGGGCAACTTCGGGAAGACCGAGGGTTTAGGCCAGAACCCGGAGCCAAAAAGGCTCCTCTTCGCTTGTTGTTGCTGATGTTGATCATATTGATATGATAGCGGGTTATGATGGAGATGAGGTTTCTGCTGCTAAGGCTCTACACAAGGATGAGTTTTCTTGGCTTGAGTGTTTTGGGCAATTTTGGTTTAGGGCCTTAGGAATTGATGTATGGCCGAGGGCTGTTATGGCGGGCCCTCGCCGGATGCCTGATGAGTCTCCCCCAGCGCAAGACTGCGAGACTTGGCATGAGACATGAGAGGAGGGACAGTGCCCAAGTATTTCGCCACAGTCGTAGTCGGAGTCGCTGTGGTTGCCGTGCCACTTGCAGTTCCAACATGCCTTGTAGCATTCTCACTGCCTTCGTCGTGGTGGTGACCGTCGTCGTCGCAGCAGTGACGGTGGTAGAAGAAGAAGAAGTCGAAGTGAGCAGTAGCAGTAGCAGTCGCAGTCGCAGCGGCAGCGGCAGCGGCAGTAAAAGTAGGAGTAGGAGTAGGAATAGGAGTAGTAGTAGCAGTAGTACTGTAGAAGAAGAAGTAGAGGCGTAGTAGTCGAAGCCACTCAACCAGCTCAACCCCAAACCTTGCCCTGCACCCCAAGCACCAAACCTTCGGCGCTAGCGCAAGGCCGCAACGCAATCCTAAGGCCTGAAATCCCGGTGTTTGGAATGCTCGGGTCAATGGTCCTGTCATGTCCTGCCTAGGAAGCTGCACTCTGAGAGTTTAACCTTTGGAACTGTAGGCTTTCAGCAAATACGCAAGGGATCCGAGATCGAAGGCTCTGGGGTTAGATAGACCCTGAGGTCTAAACACCCACGCTTCAACACCAAAGCGATGAATCTTGTCCGGCCTTAACATCGAACTCCTATTCCTAAGCCTTGGCAGCGACGAAGGAGTGGGTCGAGTTTGCCCATGACAGGCCAAGTGTCAGTGGTTACATTTGAGGATTGAGTTCCATGGATTTCGAAACGATCAGGGCTGTCTTCACAGGCGCTTGCAAAGCTACTTGGTCCGTAAGGGCTTTCTGCACGTTAACATTCTTTGGCTCCTGTGACATTGTCATAGAGCATACCAAGAACCGTTTTCTTTGTTTCCTTGGTGCTAACTTGTGTACCAAGGTCAGACCGTACGTTATACTAGCCGCTGTTACGCCCGAAGATTTTCGTTGCAGTGTTTTCCGTGCATCCTCCTCTGAGCCTGTAAGGGAAATCCGTTGCTACAGGCACCCTACAGTCCTGAACCCCGAACATGGCTTCGTACCGCTTCTACGTGGCAGTCGCCGCCGTCCCCTAAACCCTCAACCCAGGTCTCAGGGCTCTCGGGGTCTGGTGGGAAACCGAAGGGGGCTTCTTAGATTATTGGGTTCTTTGCAAAAATGTGGGGGCTTTGGGTTCGCACATTTATAGCGAACACATGCAGACTTGGAAAAGACCTGCGAAACAGAAACGTTTTGCATTTTGAGGCTAGTGGCAGGTACAGGGCGCCTGAACTACACTCAAGAGGTTGGTAGGCTTGAGACGTCGGGGAGTTGCTCAGGCACATGGCTTTTTACCAACGCATGCCCGTGGGTGACTTGGTGGCAAAACAGAGTGTCTTTTGAACATCGGGTGCACGTTTTTGGTTTGGAACTCGGAAGAGGCACAAGAAGCTCATGAGGTCAGGTCCAGGCAGGCGTGCAGAGTTGATGGATAGGGCTTTGAGGAAGAGCTCATAGCCAGAACGGCTGGCCTCAACTCCGCAATCAATGCCAGACGTACGAGTTTCCATTCAGGGACTTGATAACAGTGAGCTCGCCACCCCCCCAAAAAAATCTGAGAACACCTCGACTGAAGACCGTTGTGACAACGACGAGCATCATGATGACGACGGTGATAAGGGTCATGTCGATGTTGATAAGGGTAGTCATGACCGTGTCTATCAACTGATTAAGGTGTTGATGATGGTGATGATAATGGCGATGGACGACGATGATAATGATTGTTGTGATGATCGTGACGATGGTGATGATGAGACTGGTGATGAACTACATAGTGAGGGTGATGCCAACAACACGATGATGTGATGATATTGACGGTCATGACGCACCCGTAAAGCCTGACCCCGAACCCTCAGCTTAAATGCAGTCTTTGCATCCTGAAATACGTAAACCTGCTTCGGGACCCAAGGTTTCGCTTTCCTGAGACTGTAACCTTGAAACCCACCCTCAAGTCCCCGTGCTCGGCCGCAAAGCTGCGGCTTCGGATTTCGGGCTTCCTGTTGAAGGAAACCAACAACCATTCAGACCCCAAACCCGAAGCTCCAACAGCTCTGAACCCTTATCCCTAACACACAACCCGGAACCCTTATCGCCGGAACTCTTTGCGCCGCGCCCCGTAAGGCCTTGAGGAACCATATTCCAATTATCAAGGCCCTTTACCATTGTCATTGCCGCTGTGGCTATTTATTTTTTGTTAGCATTTTTGTTGATATGTTTATTGTTCTTTGTGTTCTTCTTGTTCTTGTTGTTCTTGTTGTTAGTGTTGTTTCTGTTGTTCTTGTTGTTAGTGTTCTTCTTCTTGTTGTAACCGTATACTATAATCATTATAGGACCCTTTTTGGCAGCCTGTATAGTTCCCTTAAGGCTTGTTCTGCGATCTTCCCGCCACGGCCAAAGTACACTTCAAGAGCCACGTGGATGAGCAGGCCCCCTAAAGCTTTCACAGGGTCTTACAAGGGGTTCTGCAGCATCTTATAAGATATAAGTGTTTTACAATCTGTTTTAGACTCGAGGCGTTGCAATGGGGTCATGGTGTTGGAGCGCCATGTAGTTGTCAATGGTACTCCAAAGTTCTCCCCGCTTGCGATCGGTTCAATCTCCCTTGGAGCATTTCTGAAACGCAAATATCGGGTCGTGCTGGGTCTATGAGTATTGTTGCCGTTATTCGTATTAGCATTAGTATTCGTATTAGTATGAGCATTAGTGTTCGTGCTAGTGTTAGTGTCATGGTATTCGTATTAGTTTGAGTATTCGAGTGATCATTGTATTGTCCGTGTGATGGCGCGCGGCACGGGCGCCCGGCGGTTCCGTGGATTCCGCTGTGGCATCATCGGATTCTTGCCAGTCCCGCCTCAACCTATAGGGGCTCCAGCACTTCGAACTTGCTCTTCCGCCTCAGCGTCGTGTTAGTTTGTCTAGGGCATGCGTAGTCGTTCTTCCGCCACTGTCCCGTGCGTGCGTGTCTCCCCAAATTGTGCTCCCGCTACACAGTCGTACACACGTTGCCTGCGGTCCGTATTTCCCACCACAGTCTAGCGCAATTCTTGTTTTATGGGCTTCTCGTGCTCCCGCCACAGAGCAGTGCATGTCTGTGTGCAACATCGTGCCGATGTCGCAGTCCCGAGCAATGTACGGTGCTTCCAACATGCTCTAAGTGCCTTAAGTCCAGAAGAGCCAAACTTCTCATCCCACCAAAAGACCGATTTTGAGGGTGGTGCATTCCCTCCTGCCCGCTTCATGGTCCCTTGTCGTCGTGGCCGTCCTGGTGGTCTTGGTCGTGGTGGTGATCCTGGTAGCCCAGCCAACCCCACGCGTGAAACACCGGAGCCACAAGCGGAGCTGCATGCAAACTTTGTTATTATATACTATGTCATGACATTATGGTATACTGTGTCATAACATAGGTTCCTAAACCATCTGTATTGGTGAAGAGCGAAGCCTTCGCCACATGAGGCCATTGGCATCAGAGCCCGGAGGCTTGGGGAGTTTCCAACACTCCAACAAGGTTTAATGAAGAGCGGATATTGTTAATTATTAATTATTACCCCTGAATTGCACCTTACACCTTAAACCACACCGCGCATGCCAACGCCCACATCTCTGAACAGGGCCAGGAGTATTACGAGGACGTGCTTGACGGCTCGACCACCTGGACTCTGCCCTGCCTATGCGCACCCTCAGGAGCGATTGGGTTTGAGGCTTTGGCTTTGCCACTACAAGGCCTCTGGTGGAACAAGAAGGATCCTTTTGAAATCCCGTATGTGATCGTAAGAAGCTTCTCATGCCTTCAAGCTGTCAAAACACAGCAAACATACTTTCACCAGTTGCTACATGAAATGATCCCATTCTGAGCAAAAGCAGAAATTAATATCAGAGTCCCGAGGAAAAAATGGAAGGATGTAGCGCGAAAAGTGCAAAAACGGGGGTCCGGCTCCCACCACTCATTCATCATCCTTTCACCTTATGATTATAACTGAATGGAAGGTGGGATTAGGGTTCGGGAACGAGAGAAGCACAATCCTGGCCATCGTGAGTTCTTTGTTGGCTTATTTAATGCATATTTTACAAATCTTAACATCTATATTTTGCCTTTTGGTTTCATTCCAAAGAAAAGAACCATATTTACCTTTTGGCTTAGTTATCTTCTTATTTTGCTCAACCGCCAATCAAGGGTAAGTCATTCCTCACTGTTAACTCCTGGTGAAGGAATCCTATTGTTGTGTCCTTTGTTCTTCTTCTTTCTTTATTCATGCTTCAATTACAAGCGAACCGAAATAAGCGCGTGAATTGAAGCATGAGTGAAAGAAGAAAGAACAAAGCACACAACACCACCAGTAGACACCTCAGTTCTTGGTTCTTTTCCTCTTTGTTCACAGTTAATCGCGTGCTTTCATTACCAATTAACTGTGAACAAAGGCGGTGGCCAAAATAAGACTAGTAACTCTGAAGTGATATCACAAGGGGTGACATCAAAGTCTTGTGTAAACATTGGAGAAGGTTCTGGTACGGATTGGGACTTGTTAGGATGGTGTGTTGGATGAGGTTTTGGGTGTGGGTTGTAATTGTGACTGGGGGCTTTGTGTTGCAAACGGCTACTTATCAGACCGGTCGCGAATCGGGGACTGAGTGTATTGGTAGAGGGTGAGATGAAATGGGAAAGGAGCCCAGCTTGTTACGGCTTTAGGATCACCTAGGGCTCCGTTAAGTCTTCGTTTTTATGTCGGCAGAAGTTCGGGGGTGAAGAAGTCGACAGTTCAGATTTGGATCCCTAAATGAGGGATGCAACAACCCAATCTTGAGCAGTATTCCGCACGACCCGAATCCAAAGTGCATGAGACTAGCATAGACTCACACCCGAGCCAGAATGGCAAGAAGACCTGTGGTACGAGTATTGGTACTTCACCTCAGGGCATGTAGTAGTATCAACCAAAGTAATGATCGCAACAAGGGCAAATCAACATAAATCCTTGACAGGGAAAGACAGCCTGCACTCAGTCTTTGTGCAAGGCGATGCGCCGTCCTGCTCGAAAAAGATGAATCCTGGCAGCGATCAGCACCCAAAGCCCCGGCACCCCTGTCCCATCTTCAGAACTTTGTGGCTTTCTGCTTCTAGGCGTTCAGTGTTGTGGGTTTCTTCACAGTTTTAAAGTTTTAACTGCAAATGCTATTCGGTAGTGTTATGTTCGGTTCGGGCTACTGTTGTTTTCGTACTTTCAGTCTCACCGCACCTCAAAAAATTATGTCTTGGGCCCGACATCTCAAACCTATATCATGCCCGACCGGAGCCAAAACGCTTCATCTCTAGGCTCGACCTACTTTAGAGGTCATCACCGGGCCATTACCTGTAGAATCTAACCTAAAGCCCTATTCTGGTGATTCAGGTCCCCTTTTTATCGAGCGCCTCAAACCCCGAAACCTCCACTGAAGGATTCGGCCTGGAATGTGCGTGGAGCTTGTGGGCTTAACTAAGCTGCCCCGCGTCGGCACAGTGCAACCGTGGGGTTCTATGCCAAGTCTTCTAGATCTGGTCATGTTTCGAAGAAAGCAAAGTTCTGCACGTGCGGCAGGCTTCATGTATGCATGTATGTATCAGATATCTACTTACATGTATGTAACTGTATGTATATGTATGTATGTATGTAAGTATGTATGTAAGTACGTATAGATGTATGTATGTATGTATGCATATGTATAGTATATACGTATAGATGTATCATACATCCCATGCATAAGCTAGTCGTGAAGGAGCACAAAATAGCACTTATGATGACTTCACACGCTCTTTCCCCACAATGCTCAACCCCCCCCCCCCCCCCCCCCGGCACAGAACTCTACGCCTGGAAACCCCTAAGTCCCTCTAGCCCGGTGCCCCAAAGCAGCAAGCCCTAAGGCCCTGGTGTACATACTCCGGTTCCTTTCTTTAGATTCCGAGCAAATCCTAAGCCCTACAACCTCTGATCCCTGAACCCAAAGAATCGAAACAGACGCAAAACCCGCACGGTTACAGTTGTCCCAAAACCCTAATGCCTGGAACCTAAAAGCCCTTGCGATAAAGGCCCTGGCAAACCTTGCAGACCACGAATCACGAATCCCTACATCCACAAGCCAACCCAATGGCGCTAGCTGCTAGCTGTCCTTTGCCCTGCCGGAGGGTCTTCGGAATTCGGGTATGGAGTTGAAGTGGAGCGGACACTGTGGTGATCCCTTTGAAAAGCTGAGATTTGTTGCAGTTTCGGAGTCTGGGTAGCTGTTGTCGGCAGGTTAGCTGCCCCGACCATGCGCGAAAGCCCAATTCCTAAGCCCTAAATATGTTCAAGGAGGGCGCTGAACGGCCGCAAGGCTCGTATCGTGACGTTCCTCGAAGGCCTGTTGAGCAGCACTGATCCACTGATCCAGATCTCTGGCCACACTGCACCTGGATAGTAACACTCATAGACCTACTGCAAGTACCGTCCCCGTGGCCTGCAGTGGCAGTAGCAGTCGCAGTTTACGGTTTAGAGCTGGATGGCTTTAGGCCTGGAGCTCAAATGGTCTACAAACTTGAAAAGTAGGCCAGCTGTTCTCATGCAGAAGGCCTCCGAGACAGCTGCTTGCTGTGAAGAAGCAGCCGCAGAGAAATCTAGCTTCAGAAAGGCCCTGTAAAGAATCGGTACTGTTTGCAATATACTGTAAACTCCCTTTGGGTTTCACTTAAGCAGTTGGTGGAGTTTCAGGTTTCGAACTCCGCCGCCTCGACCCCTTACCACAGGATGAGCCTTGTACTGTACCCTTCAGCATCCAACGGCCAGCTTTTTGCTTGCCAAAGCATAAAGTGCACTCTAACCGGAGATGCAGAGCCGAAGACCCTATGTCCTAAACACCGAAAGCTGAGCCCGAAACTTCAAGCCCCAGACCCCGAAGACCCGAAAGCCCTAAACCCTAAAGCTTAAAGCCCTAAACCCCAAACCCTAAAGCCTTGAACCCTAAGCCCTAAAGCACTATAGCCTCTGACAGGGGACCGGCTCCTTGTGGAAGTGGGAAGCTGCTGGCAACTCGCCGTCGTCTCGGCCTTCGGCCCCTTGGCAGGGTTCACAGTTCATGAACATGTGCGAGCTAGCATAAAATGGTATAATATAGTTCAACATAGTATAGTATAGTATAGTAAAATATAGTATAATATGTTGCAATATATTGTGAACTTGTATAATATAGTATAGTCTAGTATAAAATAGTATAATATAGTATATAATGGTACAGTGTAGTATAATGTGGCAATTCAAATAATGTAATACAGTACAGTATAATATAGTATGTTATAGTACAATATAGTATAACATGGTTTAAATACGGTATAATATGGTATAATATGGTTATAATAAAATGTAGAGTAGGATAGTATAGGGTAGTATACTACAGTATCATACACTGTGATATAACCTAAATGAGTATGATGTAGAACAAATCAGTATGATAGTGTACAGTGGGGTATAGTATAGTATAACAGAGTGTAACCGAGTACAGCAGAGAATCTGGACAGGGTTCACAGTTCAGTACGGTTTGGGATTTAGGGCTTTCTGGTTTCAGGGTTACGGTAAAGAGTTTAGGGTGTAGGGCTCAGGATGTAGGGCTCTTTAGGGCAAGAGCACGAGCAACAACAGCAACAACACCAGCAACTACGACCACAACGACAACGACTACAAAGACAACAACGACAAGGACGACGATACCGACAACGACACCAACGACGACAACGACAATGGCACCACGAAGGGAGACATCCGTCACAGTGACACGAGCAACTTAGGCAATCTAGAAAGGATCCACCAGGAGCAATATTGAAAAGGACTATTCGCTGTCATGAGGGCGACGTCGGACGGCAAAGAGCTAGACGCAACAAGAAGAACACGATATAGGCTCAAGCTCCACAATAGATGGCTGAGCCAAAGAGCACCACACCTTTCACACGCGTGGCCACCAGTAAGATGAGGGTTCGGAAGGAATATTGCCACCAATACCCGAAACCAAGAACCGTCTCTCTCGTTCATCATCACCATCCCCATCCCCATAGCCATCGTCATCCCCATCGCCATCACCATCGCCAGTGCCAGCGCCACCGC
>BGNK01000735.1:142713-190166 GCA_003297005.1 Symbiodinium sp. clade A Y106 | reverse complement strand
CCGCCGCCGCCGCCGCCACCGCCACCGGCACCGGCACCGGCACCGGCACCGTCATGGTCATCGTCATCGTCATCGTCATCATCATCGTCGTCATCGTCATCGTCGTCATCGTCGTTATCGTCGTTATCGTCATCATCGACATGCTCATCATTGTCATGGTCATCGTCCTCATCGTCCTCATCACCATCGTCATCATCGTCATTATTCTTCTTATTAGTATTTTGTCGCTATCATCATCATCATCACCAGCTTCTCACACCTCATCTGCATCCTCATCCTTGTTCCCTGTCGGAGTCATAGTCGTGGTCGTTGGCACTGTTGTCATATTCCTGGTCGGATCCTCAGGATCTCAACTCCATGCCCTAAAGTCTCCAGACGCACGGCGAAGACCCTCAACCTACGGGTCATTCCCCAAAGGACGAACGCCTTCACTCAGCAAGGCCTGGACGCCAACAGCCCGAAGCCGCAAGCCGCCGTGAGTGGGCCGTAAGTGCTCAACCCTGATCCTTCCCAGAGCGAGGAGTCAAGCCACTCTCGCCCGGGCAGATCGTCCAAGTGCCCCAAGCCGGTGCTTCGGATTCGGCACCTTTTGGGTCGCTGGGAGGCTCCTGCGGTTTGGGCTCAGTCGGTTGTCTTGTATCGGCAAAGAGCAACAATACCCTGAACCCTGAAGCCCGCAAGCTACAACCCAGTAGTCAGCCTTAAACTCGCACAAAAAGCTTAAATCTCATAGCCTGAAGTCTGAGCCCTCACTTTACTCGGGGACCCTGCACCCTCACCCAGGGTAAAGTGTGTTCGAATCCCGGTGAGTCGGTGGTAGGTCCACCGACCTGGGTGGTGATTCGCAAAACCTTCGTGGAGCATGACACGAACGCCTCTTGTCAAATGGATTCACGGTTCGTGAGGTTGAGGTGAGGGTTCAGGGAGCTGGGTTCCAGAGGACTATATCCGACAATCTCATTCAGTAGACTTTGAACCCTGAGTCTCAGCCTGCCACCCGCCCAGACACCGCAAGCCCCAAGCCAAAATCTTGCCCAGACTCTAGACTTTCGGGATCCCTCGTCAAGCGCGTATCTTACTGGATAGATCCATTCCTAGGTCTACCAGAACATGAACCCGGAAACCCAAGCCAAGACCACGGAAAGCTGAAAGCTGCAATCTGGAACCAAAGCCTTGACCCCAACTGTCCCAAACCCGTAGACCCTGAATCTCCCAAGCGAACCGATAGTCGCGTCATGAGAATCGCAAGCCACATTGTGCAAAATCCGTCAGCCCTTGATTCATATCCCACGTAGTTCGGCACAGGAGGTCTTCTACGAGGTCGAAACTCGGCTGCACATCGGAATCAAGAGTGCATAATGTACCCTCCGGGAGCATTTTTCAGTATTATACATAAGCACATAAGCCTCTCTGTCTCTCTCACTCCCTCTACCTCCCTGCGAGTAAGCCCCTGCAAAGCCATCGAGGTTTCAAGGCTACAGCCATAGATTGCCAACGTTTATCCGAGGTCTCAAACTCAAGACCTGAAGCCGCTAAAGTCGCAATTCCTTAGTAGTCATAAACCCCTATAGTCCCGATAACTATTCGTGCTATAAGATACCCTAAGTCCTATCCTACCCACAGCTACCCCTGCAAGTCCTTGCGGGTCCGTTTCGGTACCCATGCAAGCTCACGATCAAGGGATCCCAGTTCGAGACACTCACACCGACATTCCAGAAGAGTTCCCTGTTCAGGGACAGCCACCGAGCGGCAACTGCAACAACAGCCACATAAAGTTTCCCTGGATAAGCCGATCCCACACTAAACCATAAATCCTATCCGAAACGCGTTTCAATGCCCAGAAAGGACTGTATCCCGCGGACGGTGCCGCAGCAGCAGGTCGGAGTTAAACATCCCAGCCAGAGAAACATCGACCCCAGGTATCAGGAAGTGAGCTTGCAAACTACAGAGTGCTATGTGCTTGTTTAGGCGAGCCTTGAAGCCAGAAGCGCACAGCCCGCAGATGCCAGCGACTTCGATGTTGCCCTCCTGCATCAGGGGCATGACAGCTGCTCGATGGCAGTTTCCATGGACGATAGCACTCGCTTCCAACCTGTCATGCAGCAGCGACGGTGGGGACAGCTTGCAGCAGGCATGTCTCGCCAAGCTACGCTTCACTTTGATGGTTGGCATTGTTGTGACGGCGCTTCAAGCTGTATCGTCTATGACCATGATTAACCGGATCATGACCATGTCCCGGACAAAGATCATCTATCGTGATGTTCGTTTTCCGGTCCTCTTCCTCCTCTTCCTCCCCCTCCTCCTCACCATCACCATGCCCGTCATGATCAGTCGTCGCCATCGTTACCTTATTATTTTTCCATGCTCCTCCTCCTCCTCCTCCTCCTCCAGCACCACCATCGTCATCATCAGCTCCGTCATCATCAACATCGTCATGACCATGATCACCACCATCATCAGCAGCAGCGCCATCATCATCATCATCATCATCATCATCATCACCATCATCATCAGCATCATCGTCATCACCATCATCATCATCGTCGTGATCAACGTCATCGCACGTCATCGTCATCGTCATCGTCGTCAGCATCATCATCGTCATCATCATGAGACTTCTTATTACGTATGTTATTGTCAGCAACACTGTGATTTTGTCATCAGCACCATTTTCAGCGATATGAGGGCGAAGGGCGTGAGCGGCTTCAAAGATGCTCGCCGCGGTCCCTTCCTCCGCTTGACTGCCCGGCCCCTTCCACAGGGTGCCTTTGAGTCTTAAGTCTTAGGTCTTAGGCCGGGTGGTGGTGTCCACAGGTTGTAAGCAAGACCATACCATCGCAAAGGCACATAGCAATATAAATCACTGGCCCAGCGCTTTGTCGCACGACTCGGAACCTTCAACGTTGCATCCTTAACCTTGTATGCCGACAGCTACATCGTGAGCAGCTTTCTTCCCTATCTCAGACCTAGGCTGGCCCCTCGCGAGCTGTTCCGAAGCAGCCCGGCAGGATTGGGTCATCGGCTTCGAGGGACACATCCGTGTTTCGGATTCGGATGTGTTTGCTTACGGACATGCGGCCTGCGAAAAACGACAGGCTGCTAGAAGTAGAAATTCACGGGGATTGAGCGTCTCGGGCATTGTGATTTGACTTTACTGACAGCCAAACCGGGGTTGTGCTGGAACCGCTAGAATAACCCGACTCCTTGTTGAAGACCCGTGGCTTGTCCTGACCCGTAAATCCAAAGTTCAGGCTCGTTGTGCTGTCATAGTCGCTTGGGTTTGCGGTCTAGGGCTGGTCTATTTATGGGTGCTTATGATTGCAGGTTCCTGCTTGAAATGGTAGGTTCCAGCTAGCATAGCATGGGAACCTTAACGCACTGAACCCAGTAACATGTTGATTCGGCAACGTAGCACGCATCACCGCGGAGGTTTGTGGTGCCCGCAGACGAGTTATGACGTGGATGTTATCCCAAGCATGATGGAATGCATTGAGATTGCGATATTTGTGTTCAGAGTTTGCGGACTAGCCGTTTCGCTTTCGATCGAAGTTACCAACCTTTCGGCAACCTAAACCCTGACCTCGTCCGTCCGGTGGGCACCGAAGACACCACGCCAGAACGAACCCGAGAGCCGCCCCAAAGCTAAAGGCCGAAACTCTTGAACTCTTAGCCCTAAGCCATATGCCGGAAGAGCCCCGAAACCCCAAACCCTAAGCCCGAAATCCGCCGGATAAAAACCCTCACTATGAAGGCTTCCGTCTGCAGAGCAGCCTTGTCCCTCGGCAGTCGATTCTGTATCGGATATCTAAACCCTAACCCTAAACCCTAAACCGGTTCGAGTTTCGGCCTTAGGTTTGGGGGTTAGGGCTCGCACCTCACGGGTTTAGGGTTAGGTCTGGGATTGGCTTTGCTGCCGCTCGCACCGTGTCATGTCAGCATTCACACACTGGCATCCAGGGCCGCAAAGGGCTTTTCGAGTTTTTCAGTGTTCAGACTTAGGGGATTGCTGATACATTGCCATACTTAGACTATAATGCCCCATCCTAATCACCAAGGCCTGCATATTATGTGGTGCTCTGTTTTCCACGACTCGGAATGTCAGCAATGGCATTGTGTGCGCTGCCCTGTGTTTATCCGCTACAAGAACTGCGATTCCTGCTCTGTTTCAACACTCACACTCTGTGGTTTTTCATGCTACATCTCCCAACAACAGGTCCTAAACTCGAGACCGACGAACTTATGCCAGCTCCACTGATGCCTTCCCAGAGCATTTTTCAGGGATTTAACTGCCTATGATTCCCCCTTCAGGGTTGAGGCACCTTCCCTGGAGCCCTAAGGGCCGTGGTCGTGCAGTCGCTCGCCTGCGCGATTTTGTAGGTCGCCTTTTCTTTGCATTCAACCATGACTTTTCCTATCTGCAAATAAGCAAATGGCTCAGGATATTCGGAGGTCATCGCCTTAAACCCCCAGCGCGCTGCCTGCATCTGAAGAGTCTGAACAGGCAGTTTCACCACCGCCTCCGGGGCGCAGGAAGCTTTCATGATCCACTTTCCCTCGGGGCTGCTCTGGATGGTTTCATCTTTTTTTGCGGCTGTAGCTTGAGGAGCTCATTTCCATACCCGTAAATTGCAAAAATCTGCCAATCCCGCCTGGGCATTCTGTGCATTTTGGTCTCTTTGCTTCGGGTTTAGAATTTAGGGTTTTGAGCTGCAGCTAGTTTTCCGGGGTTTGGGGCGTTGAGTGTTGGGAAGGCTTTCCGCCATTCTTTAGACTCGGCTTGTTGCTTCGGGAATTTGCCGGATCTAGACTTCGTGGAGAACATGGGCGTCGTGCCGTATAGAGACGAACCGAACCGATCAGGACGGAATTTCGGGGTGCACTTTCATGCACGAGGTCAGGTTGGGGTTCAAAGCCGGGTTTTTGACACAGGTTGAGAGGCTGCGAGGTTTGGCCGGCAGGGTGTAAGGCTTTTCTAGGCCCTAGCAAGGCCAGGTTGATACGGACATGCGGGATGGTGGGTCAGTTATTTTGGAGGGTTGTGCTCGTTAGTGAAAGAAACGTCCTCTCCCAGTATTCGTGAGCGGCAGCCAGCGCATGCAGTGCACGTATTCTTTTGCATAAATTACACTCCCCAATGGCAGCCCGAAATCCGTAAACCTAAATTCCTAAACGGTCCTAAACCCTACCTTCCCCGCGAGCACCCGGAAATCATTCGGCTCTTCTGTGCTCAAGGAAGGTGTACCTCAAAGCTTACAATCGAAAAGCCGAAGGTCGACCATATTCAGGAGCCCTGAAGCCTACACCCAAACTTGGGTTTAGGGTTTAGGGTTTATAATCGAACTCTGCAAGGCAAAAATCTGAAGTTGTAGGATGTCAGAGCGCTGTGGCTTCAAGCCCGCAGCTCGAAGCTGAATTCTGAAGGCCCCAAACAAGCTCAAACTTCTAGAGTAAGCTCGACACCCGACAGCCTCAACTTCAACAGCAAATCCTGCAAAAGAGAATTCAGGACACAGTATAAAACCCTACCAGCAACCTATAAAGCCCTGTTTATAAAGACCCTGGCCATCAGCCCAAAGGTTTAACGACGCATCCCGGAACTGGGGCAAAGTGGTTCGGTGGCCTTTGCTAGTGCCCTGCCTTACTTAAACTTCTTGGGATAGGCGGGCGCGGGATTCAAGGCGCACCCGTCTTCCCTGTCACTGCCGACAAATCTTGATTTTTGTTATATTGCCCAGAGGCTCCACACAGGTTCAGTTCCGAAAAGGCCTTCCTGTTGTTCTTTTGCTGCAATATGTTGCAATCCTATGTTGCAATCCTATGAAATCGCCTAGTGGTCGGCTCATAAAATAAAGCGATTGGCGCATTTCTCGGGCAGCGAGTCCCGCCAATCAACCCTGAAAGCCAAACAGCTGACCAACGACGCGGCAATTAATTACCAAACATACCCATGCCGGGTTCTCTTATCTATTACAAACAAGCGACGTCTTACATCCCGCGCCCGTCTTGGAATATACTGTGGTAATATCACAAGGTGATATAGGACTCATAAGGGAATATGGTGACGAATAAATTATACCGAGCTTCGGGTTGCTTGAAAGGATTAGGGCGATTCGGGCTTAGGATTAGGAGCTGAATTCGAGTTTCCGGTTTGGAGTTTTGGTTCAGGCTTCAGGTTCAGACGGGGTATCTGAGCGCTTCTTAAAACTCTGATTATGCTGTTTGGCGAGGACCAGCTAGTATTCAGGCTTACCTTAGACTGTGAAACTCCCGTAGGGCGCGTGGAACTCTGCTTGCTGGCACCCCAGACCCGTCAATACTACACAAACACCAACGCCGACACCAACGCCGCCGCAACCGCCACCGCCACCGCTGCCGCCACCGCCACCACCACCACCACCACCACCACGACCTACAATGACTGTCAGGTTAGGGTTTAGGGGCTAGTGCCAAGTAAGATTCCGGTTGTCCTCACATGGCGTTCTCTGAGGAGGTCGGTGCTGAGGTTTTTTGACCAAAAACTGTGACAGCTCCTGACGCCAACATCTTAAACTGCAAGCACGCAAAAACATTGGGGAAGTCCTTTCGCCCAATAAGTTTAGTGGAGAAACTTTTTCCCCAATATGTTTGGCACAGCAACTGGAGGCATGCCCGGATCTGGGAGCCTATGCCCAAGACCCGGGGCCAGGCAACCCGAAGATCCGAAACGTTTGAAACTCCAGGTCTTCCTCCATGGCTCCGGCGGAGGCACCTTTATGTCGACTTTATGCCGGAGCCTAGGCCGCCCTAGCGGCAAGGCATCATAGACTAGATGGCATTCTGTAAGTGCTCCTTGTGTTTGAAGAAGCAGCCTCCGTGACTATTGATGAGATTCCTGTCTACTCCTCTCCATAATTCTTGTGTCTCATCATGGATCCCGAAAGCCAGCTTCGAGCTTTTCGTCTTGCCGCACCCCGAAGACAAAGTTTATTGTCTAGTGTGCAAAGGGATGTTTCATTGCTCGTCCCGAGGAGTTTCGGTCCATGTGGCAAACACTTAGTTTCTTTCGACCCGGGATTCTGCTTGCTTTTCCAGATCTCCGAGGGGGTGTATCCTTATAGCATCAAGCCAGCACCCTCCGGCCCCTCTCCGAAAGCCCCACACCCGCAACACCAAAACCAAACGCCCCAAATTGTAGCGTCTGGGTTTTGTTTCTGCCCCTAAACCTAAGCCCCAACCCTGACGGAGCCGTCCAGTCGCAAAAGAGTTCAGAAAACCCAGAATACCCTGAGGACCCCATAGAATGCCATAGAACCCTCAAAGGAAACATCAACGTTCCTGTCAAGGGTACGCTTGGGGGAACCTGAAACCCTGAATTTTGTGTGCTCAAGAAGCGAAGTTGGGACGATTCTCCGGTTAACACATCAAAGGCTTTGGGATATTCGATTTGGAGGTTTCTTTACGTGGTGCATAATTTCCTCATTTAGGTGCCTTTCCCTTCTTCAAGACTCTCTCGAAAATCGATCTGCTGAGGAAAGACTTGCCGAATCCGGGAATAGAGCCGCAGTGCTGAACTTTTAGAGCTTGGGTTCTTCAGTTGCTACAGTGCGGAGGAGGTGTGGCGTTTCACAACGGCGGGTTCTACAGAGATGATATAACAAGTTGCTGTGGCTGTTTTATACGGGCTTAGTTTTTTTCCACGGAGTGGGGTGACCGAGGATGGCATATCAACCAAACTATGCGGCAGGGTTAGCATTCTTGATTTCCTAAGTTCTGTCCATTCCTGTTACTTCCGGCTGACCTGAAGTGTATTGAAGGTTGAAGATATGCAAGGGGTTCTCTGCGGCTCTTCCAGATATGCATGAACTCTAGATCAACGAAGGGGTGATTTAGAGCAAAGTTCGGGGTCAGATGATGGGAAGAGATTTACCTGGTTGAGAGGTCTGCGTTGAAGTGGGAAATAGAAGTGTCGGGCTTTGGTAGATGCGATTTTTGGTTGACATGAAGACGGCTTGTGGTTGCGAGGTATGCCGCGCGCAACTTCGTGATTGCATCTCCCAAATGCAGGCTGGCGTTGGGATTTAGACCCCCTATCACTCACCGCGGAAACCCTAATCCCACATTCCTGGACCCCCTATCACTCACCGCCGAAACCCAAATCCCACATTCCCAGACCTTGAATCCACCAAGATCCCAAACGCTGTGCGTTTTCAGGTTTGCAGTTTTGGAGTTAGGGATGGTCAAACCCGAACCTTGTTCTAGTTCTTTTCGCCAGTTCAACAGTTCAATTGCATCAGGGTTTCGACAATAGTACTCAGGTGATCTCGCCACTCCCTACACATCTGAGCACGCATCTTTCGGAGCGGTAGTTGTTTGTGCTGTTTGCTTTCCGAGTCTGAAGCGCTGCTTTCTCGGGTTGTTTCTGCTCCTAACCCACGTGCTGAACAGCTCTTGTCGATGAACCCGCGCATGCGAAGTCTGCCGATGAGCTGCCCACCAATCTCTGTTCCCTAACCGTCGCTAGCCCTCCCGCTCCAAGAGTTTGTCAACATTCGAATTGTGCCCAAAACGGACCCCGAATCCTGAAGTCTGAAACGCATCCAGTCCCTACAGTCTAAACCGGAACCTTGTACCCTGAAGCCCTGAAGCTTCAAATGTAGTCATATATGGGCTGCTTCATCCCCTGAAATCCAACATGCACGAACTCTTGGTGGAGAGGCCACGCCCTCAACTCTTGAAGGCATACACCCTATAGTACGCCCCGACCCTTCTAACTCTGAACACCTTGCTTCACATCAATGAAAGTGTCAGCAGGAGTAGGCGTAGTAGCGGCGGCAGATGGCGTAGCAGGGGTAGTTGTGGTGGTTTTCGTCGTCGTCGTGGTGGTTTTCGTTGTCGCCGTCGCAGTAGTCATCTCAGAGAAAGACACAGCTATAGTCAGCCAATTGTCATGGTCATGGTCAGGGTCACTGTCACGCATAGTCATGGTGATTGTCGTTAATAGTGGTGGTGGTAGTAGTAGTAGTAGTAGGAGTAGTAGGAGTAGCAGGACTACATGTAGTTTTACATGTAGTACTACAGGGAACACTACAAAACGTGTAGGGTGTAGCAGTTCCTGTAGTACTACATGTAGTACTTCATGTAGTACTACAGGGAACACTACGAAACGTGAAGGGTGCAGCAGTTCCTGTAGTACTACATGTAGTACTACAGGGAACACTACGAAACCTGAAGAGTGTAGCAGTTCCTTTGGTACTACATGTAATACTACATGTAGTACTACAGGGAACACTACGAAACGTGAAGGGTGTAGCAGTTCCCTGTAGTACTACATGTAGTATTACATTCAGTACTACAGGGAACACTACGAAACGTGAAGGGTGTAGCAGTTCCTGTAGTACTACATGTAGTACTACAGGGAACACTACAAAACGTGTAGGGTAGCAGTAGCAGTAGCAGTAGCAGTAGCAGTAGCAGTAGCAGTAGCAGTAGGAGTAGGAGTAGGAGTCGGAGTAGGAGTAGGAGTAGGAGTAGTAGTAGTAGTAGTAGTACTACTACTACTACTACTAGTAGTACTAGTACTAGTACTAGTACTAGTACTAGTACTCGTACTATTAGTCGCAGTCGTAGTCGCAGTAGTAGTAGTAGTAGTAGCAGTAGTAGTCGTAGTAGTCGTAGTAGTAGTAGTAGCCAGCATCATCGTTGATTTCATCACCATAATCACCATCGTCATCACCAGCATCATGACCTGATCACCAACATCACCGTCATCACTATGTTGACAGCAGCAGCAAGAGCCCAGTCACAAGTTATCCTTCCCACTCGCAGAAGAACTTGCAAGCACGATCGGAAGCTCGTTGAAGAGAAGCTGGTCACAAGTATGCCGATAAAGAAGCCCGCGCCCGCAAGCCTACAAGCCCCGAGTTTTCAAACGATGCTTGTTCCGAGCACCTTGTGAGGTGGAAGTGGAAGAATCCTGCAGACCCCTGGGTGTTGGAGCTGGTTGAGGAATTAGCGAACCAGTGCTGCATCGGGTGCAGAGTTTTTTGCATAAGAAGGGCTTAAAGGGCGTAGGGTTGAGATTCAAAGCTGTGCGGTTTGTCATATACTATTGCCGTATCTGCTACCACTACATACTACTACCACCACCACCACCACCAGCACGACTACTACTGCTACTACTACTACTGGTACTACTACTACTACTACTACTACTACTACTGCGACTACGACTACGACTAATAGTACGAGTGGCAGTACTAGTACTAGTACTACTACTACTACTCCTACTCCTACTACTACTACTACTGCTACTGCTACTCCTACTCCTACTACTACTACTACTACTACTGCTACTGCTACTGCTACTGCTACTACTGCTACTACTACTACTACTACCACCACTACTGCTCCCACTCCTACTGCCAATGCCAGTGCCCTGAGGTCTGGGCGAAAGCTGAGCAAAAGTAGCTCATGACCCGTAGATCCCTAACCTCCAAGCACCAAAATCCTTTTCTGTCTTTTGAAAGCTCAGCTTGAGGTCTTGAGTTCGCAAGCCAAATTGGGTTGCTGAGCCCCTGCCTCCGGGTTAAGACTTGGAATGTTTCGATGCATGCTCCGAAGCCTGTGCAGTCAACCCCGACACCCGAGCTGGATCCCAAGGTTCTAGCAAAACTCATACCTTAAACCCTAAACACTAATCCAAGGGGAGCTCACTGGGTGGATCCAACGCGGATTTATCTATCTGGCATCTCCATGGGAGGCCAGGAACTGCATCGCACACCAAAGCATCCATCGAAGTAAATTTTGGTTACAGGGTTTAGGGTTCAGGAAGTTTCGATAAAGTCGCACTTGCGGACCTGGGAGGACTAGCTCCAGTATGGGAATGATAGGGAAGGCAACGTAGCCTTGAGGTAGCCATAACATTGACACGCAATTCCTTCAAAGATTTAGCAATATTGACTCTCAGGATCCCCACCATCGTAGTAATTAATACAGCCGCATTCCGACTAACAGCAGCAAGTGCAAGAGCAGCACCAGCAAAGAACTCTAATGTTCCCATGCTACACCCGAGAATACGACTTCATAGAGAAGGGAGCCCTTTGCAGAAACCCAGCTCCTCAGACTCGGACTCCCCGATTTTCGTCTCCAAAGGGGCTTTTCCGGTGCACGGCTTCGTTGCTTGCAGGTGAGATTCCTCTTCTTGGGGTTCCGGGTTTGGTTGCCTGCCGGGTTGATTGTGGAGAAAACACGATACAGGGCTTTGCAACCTTGTGCAATTGCTGTTTGAGGCCTGGGTTTGAACGAGCTGCAGCCCTGGACAACGTCGCCCCAAACCGAAAATCCCAAATCCCTCAATTCTGGTGGAGATCTCGCTGCTGTTCTGAAAGTTCTTTGGGACGTAGAGACTGCTGTAGACCTCACTCAACCACAATTGTGACACCCTAAATCTTCGCACCAAGTCTTATCGCTGAGCCTCAGCCCTCTTGAATAGCCACATCATGCAAGGTCGTTAGCCTCAACATAGAACCCGGTTCAGACCAAGACCCTGAACCCTGCACCCGAAAACTCGATGAGGGATGGGAACATGGGAGCTGGCTATGCGATCGCCGCAGCGGTTCGCAGCACTGGCTCCTGTTGGGGCCTACCACAAGACGGTGTCTGGGCTTGAAACCCCGAAGCTTTCTGGTTGAGCCCTTTCGGCTTGCGGGCTTAAGGGTTCAGGGGTTCAGAGTGCAGGGATGAACAGTAGTTGGTTTATAGATATTTCTTCGTCTCTGACACCAGGGTTCTAGATGTGGTCTTTCTTTCTCAATTTCCTCGCATCTACAAGAGCATGTTACTTGCACTGCCGGGCTCTTGGGGGTGCTGTTTAATTTGCTCATACGATGCTATGCCTTCCGGATTTTGAGGTGCAAGGGGGAGGTTTCACCGACAAGTCCAAAAGCTTCAATTCTGGACTTCGGAGAAAGGCGGTGTTTGAGGTGTGGCTAAGTCCTGCAAAGCTGAGTCTCGTCTTCAGCACACATGCGCACACAACCCCTCCCCTCCCCCTGACAAACTCGAGGACCCTGAAACGCTAAGCTTTCCAGCCCCTTAAAGCTTGAACCCTGAACCCGAAAGCTTCAAGCCCCAAGCCCTAGACCCTGTCCGCAAGACGAAGATCCGCGAGACTGTATGGCTGGTCTTTTAGACTTCGGACTTGGTAGCCCGAAGTCGCTCCTTGCATTGGAAGGACCTGCGCGGTCAAATTGCAGCAGCGGTGAAACACCTCCCCATCTACTGTGTGCCCTTCTCTGTCGGATTTAGGATGAGCGCTTAGGATATGGTGGTTTCGGGAAATTCGGGATGCCGTCTTGGGTCGTGCTAAGGGCTCAATTATTTATAGAGTTGATGAGGGGGTATTATTTTTATGAAAATCCCCATCGCGGTGAAAAATCAAACTTGGGCTTGAGCATTGCCAGTTCTCGGCTTGGGCGAGCCTCCATAGAAAACGGTAGAACATGGGTCAAGCTCATAGGGATGGTCCATTGCAGTGCGTGAGTCTCTGTTCGCACATTGGCCGATATTGTAGTGGCGTGGTACGTGTGAACCTCAATTTTGTGGTAGGGTATGCTGCGGGGACGCTTGGGGTCATCTTAGCATATTTTCCGCGCTTCATAGCATCGGTTCGGTTTGCTCAATACGCTTCCTCTGAGCACCAGGTACAGGCCACCCAAGACGTGACATGTCCTTTTGCGAAGGAAGTCGAACTCTACAAGGCTGGAACTTGTATTTGGGGGTTGGGTTTCGGGTTTGGGGGATATCTCGTAGGGTCGAGGGTTCCGTGCTCTTATTATGGACAATAGCCAGATACCATCAGAAGTGGCCTGCCTGTGCAATCCATCCAGGGCAGTGTAAGGCATCGAAAGCGGAGCCCTTCATGATGGCTAGTCTTTGGCTGAAGTACGAGACAGCTAAGGCCCCCAAACAGATTCTGCAAAGCTTGGATTAGGGAGAGTTTCAGCAAGCCGACTCGGTAGACCGAAAATCTTCGAGGTCTCTACTGCATTGGGGTGGCTGTCGGGACTCAAGATGTTGAGCTCAAACCCGTGTGGAACTCGAAAACCGAAGCCAAAGTCAGAGCCCAGCTGTCGTCTCACGTCCCGTGCTGATTGCCAGTCTTCCTGTTTCCATGAAATAAGAATCGAATCTTGAACCAGGAACTCCCACAAACCCCCTAAACCCTGAAACCTAAATCCTAAACCCTAAATGGCCCTGAATCCTTGACCCTCTTAGCACCAGGAGTTGGTCACCCTCTGCGCGCGCTTAAAGGTGGACGTGCGCCGGGATTGCAGGAATGCGTTGTTTTGGTTTAGGGTATCTTGCAGCGTCGGCTCGTGGTGTTGGCTTCGGGACTCAAGATAACAAGCAGGGACTAATTACTATCGGAAGCTGAATGCTTATAGCAATGTCACAAAGAAGTTCAAGATGCATACAGAAAAAGACTCTGTAGACCTCAAAGCCACAACATCCTGTAAGCCTTGGACCCCAAACCCCACATTCAAAGCCCTAAGTTCCGATGGTGACATGCCTGCATTAAGTTGGAGTTTCAGCAAAGAAGGACGCCAGTATGCACTCTTCAGGCATTCGGTGCTTAGGGCCTCAGGCTCTGAAGTGTTGGGGGGTTTCAGGAACCCTGAACCCCGGGTTTAAGATCACGGAGATTTTGTGTTTAAAATCAAAAATCAACGTAAGTTTGGGAAAACTGGGGTGGACATAGTTCATCAAAACACCAAACATTATTTGCTGTGCGGCAATTTTCATGATATTTATGGCATAATTCACAACACGTGCTTCTAGCTTTACTTTACTTGGTCCCTGCGTTCGGGGGATCTGGGACCTCAAGCTTCATTCGTCATTTCTTGGGGAGTTGGGTGGAGGGATGTGGCCCAGCTGTTCGAGGCATTGGAGCTTTGTAGATCCCAAAGCCTCTTTCGGCTTTATTGCTCACGGCCGTGCGGTTCGGAGTTCAGGGCTTTGCCGTCTTGGGGGCAGCAGGATCGCTGAGACATGGCGCCTAACCCGAGTCACTGCATCCCGAATCACGAGGTTGGGTAAATCAGATTAATCAGCAGTTTAAGGTTCTGACGAACGGTACGCCCATACCAGCGGCTGTACAGGACTCATGCTTGCGGCTCACACCACAAGCTTAGGTCCTGGACGTCCATGCCTCAATCAGCTGGAGACCCCCAAAAGCTCCAAGACATGCCCGCACCAGTGGGACTTGGGCTGCTAAAGATTATCGGTGTAAGTGGTCGTAGCTTTCCTAAGCCTTCAACCCGAGCCCAGCCCAGTATCCCAAACCCCTGAAACCAAAGGCTTAAAGGCTTAAACCCTAACCTTTAAGCCTTCAGCCCTCAACTGTAAAGCCTTAAACCCTAAATTCCAGCATGGGAGCCCTGAGGCACGAAACACATTCCCACGAGAGGATCCACTATGCCTTCGCTACTCGATGGGAGATCGGTGCATCTTCCGGGTTTAGGGTTTAGAGGGCGCATGGGGCTCAGGATGTAGGTTCGACTCGAGAGTAGGATGGGTTGATATGGTTCAGGGTTCAGGCAGAGGTTTCGGGCTTTGACCTTTTAATTTTGGTTTGGGCAACCTTCGCTCCGAGTCGTTTCGGGTTCATGCTTGGGGGGTTCAAGGCATAGGGCCTGCTGCTGTTGGAACTATATTCCGACTGGTCTAAGAGTATTGAGAACCATTCAGTGTTGTCAGTTTGAGTGAGCGTATACCAATATGGGGAGATGTCACCCGCTCCCCCCCGCAGAGTCGTTGTTCATGCCTTCACGTGACATTGCCCCGTTGCACAAAAACCGACATGCATCTTAATACTATGCTGAGGCAGAAGGTCCAGAGATCTTCCAGTGGCTGCTGTCGTCGCTGGATGCTATTGGATTCTGAGATTGTCCAAGCTTTCGTTTCGGGGCCTTACGTTTGCGATGCACGTTGCCGTGCAGCAGGGCTGCGCATGTCTATTGGAAACAGCTTGTTGCTTGTTCTTCTCGTTGCCTCTTTTGTCTCCGCTGCGTGATCCTAAGCTGTCATTTGCTATTACTGCCACCACTACGACGCCTACTACAACTGTCGACTGCCGCTAGCAACTGGTGAGGACCTTGAAGCCCCTAAACTGTACATGCTACTGGTAAAATGGGAGCTGTGCTGAGGCGACAGAGTCTTAGATTGTTTCAGGGTGTTATGGTTCCTGTTTTTGGCCTCATGTCTTCATAGTAGGGAATATGAAGTTAAGGACCTCAATCGCGCAGATGAGCCCCAAGGCTCCTTCATGAGCAATGTAGAGTTCCCCAAAAAGAGCTCTGAGGCTTGAGGCGGGAGTTCCGGAATGACGTCAAGTAAGAGCCAGGCGGTGGCTACACTGAGCCCCTGGTTCTCCGCCCCCTGCCCCTACATTAAGGGTTTAGGGCAACCCCAAGACCGTGGGCTCTGAACCGCGCCTCCAAGCATGATGGTACAGGACAGAGATTAACCCCATGCCCAAGCAATGCTCAAGCAAGAGATCTCAGCCGAGGCATCAAAATCCCTGGGCTACGATCCCAAGTCATGGAGCGTGCGCATACGATGTCTAAACATCCGTGCTTGCGTTATCTTGGAAGGGTCTTTGATGGTTGGAGTTGTAGGAACTTGACCTTGTGCAATTAGCCCGCTCTTGTTGGACAGTTATTGCACATAAACTAGGCATCTTTTTCAAGCGTGAGGAGTTGTCACCCCGGCAGCTGCCACCTATGGAAGCGATAGTATCTGGCAAAACAATAGCTGCCAAAGGTATCTTTCCGGTTTCTAAACCTTTCAGAGCCCTCAACCCAAACCTAGAACTGAAACCTTTAACATACATCCTTGGCACCGTTCTGACTCCCTTGTGATGGTTGAAGGCTACAACATATGCTCGTTTTGTTGAACAGGGGGTTTTGGCTTATTTTGGCTTGAGGGATGGGGTTCAGCATTGAGATCAAGGGACATGCGGGAATAAGCGCAGCGATTCGTAAGAGGCCGTTACGTTCGAACTCTCTTTCTGTGGTTGCTGAATCACAGCCAGAACGGCTTGAAGCAATGCATCTGCCACCGAGCATACTTCATGCAAGGAATGCTGGATGCTTGATCTGTTTTCAGCAAACCAAGTACATGGGGCAAGCGATGATGAACCAGGCTACATGTAAAGCAGCGCGGTAAAGACTGATGGCCTTCGCAAGAGTAGCGTTTAGTGGTAACGTTTAGGAGGCCAGTCATCCACGTCAAATGTGTGCCAGTTAGCCGGCTGAAGGCGAGCATGTCCAAGTTCATCTCCGTCCCCCGATTTATGCCAACATGTCGTGGTCAAGCAAGTACGTATGAATGCATGCAAGATGCACAGGCAACAATCGGTCAGTAACTCTACGCCCGGATAAGAGCTGGGGCGACTGTACAATAACAAGCAGTGTTCAAAAACATAGCAGATAGACAGATCTGGATGCAAATGCTCCAGAACGTGTAGTCGCAGTGTAAGTCGGCAAGACACTCCATGAGTATGAAGAGCGAAAGCCCAGCTGGCAAGGACCGAAATGCAGGACTTTTAACTCTGAACCCCGAGATTCTTCAGCCGATCCCTTGAGAACCCAAGCCGTGCTCTTGATGCCTTCTTTCACAACGATGTCAGTGAAGTTAGGCATTATGCGCCAGGCCCTGCGTAGGCGTAGGTTCCTCAGCAATGTCAGGTGGTGTGCTTCAGGGGGCAGAGTATTACGCCTGGGGGAGGAGGCGATCATGCTGACGACCAGCTGTAGACTTAAAACCTCAAACCTAAACCCCCAAAAACTAAACGCCTTCGCCACCGGCCCATTTATGGCAGTTTTGGTTCGATCCACTCAGAACATTGAAGTGCCAGAAGGTTACAAGCCACCCTGCACATTGGAGTGTAGGTTTTGAAGTGGAGGGCTTAGAGGGTTCAGGGTCTCTCAGGCTTAACCCTCACCTTTAGGGTTATGCGGTTTCGGGCTTTTGGCTCAGCTGCCAACTCCTTCAACGCCATGCGAGTTTCACGGCGCTCGGCCGCCCGCTGTGCCCGGATCGGGTCCGCGGCGCAAAGTTGCTTCCAGGGTTGCTCAGGATACAGCTGACTTTGGAGTGGTGGTCTGAGGCTTTTGGTGTTGGTCCTCCAAACCTAAGCCACCTGCCTCTCCTCACAACGTGGTTTGCTGCCCTCACAATGCCAGCCCTTTTGGGCACACAGCCTCTCCAAAAATACATCCTGTCTTAAGTCAGCCTCAACCGGAAGTCTGCTATAGTATATTGTGTAGTTCTTTACAGTACAGTACAGTAATTTTTGGTAAAGGTTTTCGCATATTCTACCTCATTATGATATAATATCGCAGAGCTGAGTATATCATTGTACGTTGCTGACCAGAATCCCAGCTGAGTGTCGGATTAAACTAGTTCCGCAAACGCCGAAGCTGTTAAGCAAGACACTTCGCCCTCAACTCTCATTTAACCCGGAACCAGGGCATGCTATCAATTCTCCCGGATGCTCACCAAACAACTGTGCTCCTTATCAAGCAAAGCACTGCAGCAATCCCAAACTCCTACGGAACATCCTCAACCCCAAACCCCAAAGCCACCGCAGACCAGACACCTCGCCCTAGCCTAGATCCGCACTGCACGACCAGGGAGTACCAGATCCGTAGGTTTATTGCTGCGGTTAGGGCTGAGAGCTTCGGGGTTCGCGCACCGCATGCCCAGGTTACAATCATATTATTCCACCTGGCACCTTTGGACGGATCGGCAACCTCGCTCTTCTCCTGTGCCTATGCTTTCTCTTCAAACGAGGAAAACCGAGACTTGAAACCCTGAAGGCCTGTCAGCCTGTCAACCCAAAAAGCCCAAAAGCCTCGGTTCCGTGAAGCCTCTCAGGGCTTTGGGACTGCTCCTGGTCGTCGCCTGGGCGGTGCAGGGCAGCCGCGCGGCCGCGGGTGCAGGCGATGATGGCGGAGGCCCGGGCGTGGTTGAGGAGACCAAGGTATTCGTAAATTATTCCAGTGGTCCTGTCGTTCGTCTGGCGCCATTTTTGATGTTCTGGGTTAAAGGCTTGAGGCTTTATGGAAGGATGCGGGCTTGAGGTTTCAGGCTGGCCATCCCAAACTCTTGAAAGCAAAGCCGGACCGTCTAAAGGGCCACAGTCAGCTCGGTCTACGGAAATAGTAAGTTAGTAAAGGTTTGCGAGGCGTATTGAGGAGTCGCTGCAGCTTTAGGGTCCTTACAGCGTTCAGAGGGGGGTTTGAAGGAGCTGTTTCTATTTTGTTGATGTTTGGTTAGAAGATGGGGACCGGTATGGATTCTTGCTCAATTCTGGCTCAGCAAAGCCACATGCTTGAGGTAAGCCTTTCGGGTCGGTCCAGGTTTTGAGGATTACTTTGAGTTCTGTGAAGGAACTACGAGGAGCTTCACGGCTCAGGTCTTGAAATGAGTCAGAGAGACTCGGAACCTTTGGATCTAAAGGGGGAGCAGGTTGCCTTCGGCTTTTTCACATCGATGAAGATTTTTCTCAGCGCGCCTACAGGTACCCTCCATGACCACCCACCAAAGCTTAAAGTCCCAAAACCTCAAAGCTCTTTTGGCCCCGGTTCCCCGAACAAGAAATCCCAGCCGCTCGCCTAGCCCCCAAACCCCAAATTTCTGAAGCTGGGACCCGTACCCCAAGGACCCTTGAATAGGGGCTCTCGAATTTGAGAGGAATCCCTCCCGCCTAAATCCACAGATCCAAACCTGAGTTCAAGAAACCTGAAGGAGATGTCCTGGCAATTGCGCAGAGCGTTATGGCAAAGGCCGCGAAATCCTGCAAGACATTCGTTTTCAGGACAGGGTTCAGGAGACGGCTTACGATTTTTAGCTAAGAGAAGCCAGAGCTGATTCGATAGCACCAGCAGGGCGAACAATGAAGAATAGTAGGTCATATGGACGGCAATGTATTACTGGCACGCTAGCCCAGAAAACGTCAGAAGCATGGGCTTGGATCATGACGGTGGACTGTCCGATCAGGAACCGTAAACACGGTGGAGTTATTCTATGTTATTCTGCAAGTACTTGATGATCATAAGGAGCCCAACCCCAGCCCCGAAACCCCGAAATTTTGGGTTGTTGTGGGGGGGCTCCAGGCCTTGGGGAGACAGGGTTCTTAGATTCAAGCAGGCCTTGGTGATTTTACGTTTGTCGGCTCTTTTTTACAAATCCATTTGCCTAAGCGGGTGTGATGATGTGATGTTTCAACCTAGGATGCGGATGAAGTCACTTGTGGCATGTAAAGGTCCCTGTCTCAATTCCCCTTGTGTCTGTTTTGGTCGGGCTGAAAGCCGTCAACCCTGAACCCGTAAACCGGTAAATCCTAAACCCTAAGCCCTAAACCCCAATCCTAAACCCTACGCCCATCCCAGCAAGCAGGGCATTTATGCAACTTGATTTTTTGGACCCCCTTGGGTGGAAACTTTGCCTTTGCCATGCCTCTGAACATGCTCGGGCCTTGGGAGGTCTGTGGGCCTGAGCGGCCTTAATAATTACCCATACTATTTTGGAGGTTCCTTACTATAATTATATGATAATGGGCCCCAAAACCCTGTTATTGTTATGCTTCAGGCCCTTACATAAGCTCCCGGGGGGCCCCTGTATTGCTCGCCTCGTCCTTTTTGGGGGTTCGATTCCCACGGCCGAGTCCTCAACCGGACAGCAAGCACACTAGCACCAAACCCTAAGCCCTATAGCCCAAGCCTTGAGCCTTGAACCCTAAGCCCTAACCGCTTTTGCTGCGGCGAGGTGAGGGACCTCCAAGCGCAGGTTAAGGTGCGCCGAACTTTTTCGAGTGTACGTGAAAGTTCTTGTGCGGGAAGGTTCATGGTAGGATATAGTAAGATAATACAAGCAAATGACGGTAGGGATTACATACCATCGTTTGGGATGTAAGTTTCTTGGGGTCGGCATACGCAGACGGTCTCCATCGGAGGTTGACAGTTGCCTCGGCTCTCGATCAAGTGTCAGGATATTTTTCTCCACCGAGTTGGAAAATTGGCTTCATATCGGGAGTTGCCGGTTCAAGGATACTTGGGGCTTGGAGACTTGGTGATTTGGAGTTTCTGGACTATGGACTCGGATTGAACCAGTGAGCCCTGCCTGCTAAGCCCTGCCTGCTAAGCCCTACACCTCCATATCCAGCATTGCAAGTCAAGAGCCCCTTATCCGAACACGTAACAATCGCACACGAACCCTGAGCCCAAGCAGACGATTTCGATTTCTCTGGTGCTTGAAAGGGGTGGTGCGGCTTACCTTCAGTTCGGGTGTCAGAAAATCACTCCGTAAACCCTGCTGCCTTATCCCGTCAACCCTTAACACTACACCCTAAAACCTAAAGTCGAGTGTGCCACGTGAGCTATCCGGCACTGGAACGCCTACACCGACCAGTTTATGCAGTTTCACTATTCTCTATGTTTAGACCTTGACTCTATATGAGCCCTGAACCACAGTTCCCCGACGCTTAATCGATTGGAGACTGACTTCTTCGTTAAAACTCCCACCAGACCGGCGACTTGGTACCCAACTTCGGCGAGAAAGCCGCAAGTATCGTGGCAGAGGCGGGGTTGTTTGCATGTCTTTGTTATATTTACATGCACAGATATATATATATATATATATATATACATATAGGGCTCAGGAACATCCACAACAGGTGTGGAATTGCTTGAACCCCAGCACCAAAGTGCGCTTGGAAGGGCACCTAGGTCAGGCGCCATACCGCGTCCTGCTACATCGCCCCCGTGGCACCGCAAGGCTCGCCTGCGACGATCCAAGGCCCGCCGAGTCCTAAGAGCCGGTGGACATCCAGGGAGAACAGGGCTGCTTGCCCTCCTCCTGCATCACTCGGTGCAGCCTTCTTTTCGTTCCCGTCTACTACGCCTCATGGGCCGTGGAGACACATGGGATACCACCGAAGAGTCATGGGCATCCTCGGAGTCCCAGTCCGTGGCAGAAGGGAGCCAAGAAGGGCAAGCCGCAGGCGGACAAGCGCCCGGCTTTCCCAGCGTACGACACCATCCCGATCGCAGATGGCAAGCCACAAGCGGATGGGAAAGGCCAGGCTTTGGTCCGGATGGAGGAGAGCGGAGAGGGACAGTTGGTCCCGACCGTACAACGGGCCTTGAATGGGGCTCGGAAGGCGGAGAACAAGCTTGCGAGATTGATCAAGGACAAGGACCGTGCACAGCTCCAGTGGACACAGTACCTGCAGGACTCGCAGAAGGCTTACATCAGGGAAAAGGCTCGCCACCGAAAGGCGCTGGAACACTACGAGAAGGAGATCCAGGACGCCAAAGAGCAGCAAAAGCACGCTCGCTTGTTGCTGCGTCAAGTGGCGTTCCAAGAGGAAGACCTGATGGACGTGGAGGAAGAGGCAGAGGAGGAAGACGACGACTGGAGGAGAACGAGATGGCGGACGATGGGGTCCTACAGCGGGCGCTCCAAGAAAGCCGGTCTCGGACACCCAGACCTGCGACAAGAGGACCTTCACGGTCCCCGTGGATGACGCGTCTGGAGGACACACAGCCGACAGGACCATCCAGATCTACGGCCTACAATGCCTGCTCGCCTACCTTGGGCAATGCCCGGTCGGATCCCTATCGGCGGTGTCACCGAGGCACAGCGTGGAGGCCACAGACACGGATGCGCCCACCCTTCCGCCAGAGGGCAGTTCGGAGACGGGGAAAAGCCCTCCTGGACAGAGAGAGGCTCCCCGCAAGGGAATCAAGGAAACTACCAAGACGGTCCCTGGGAGACCTACTGCCCACGGGGATCTGGCAGAGAAACTACAGGCGAAGCGGGACCCCCGAGCCGAAGGAGTCTCAGACAGGCGAGGACACACAGCCGGCTGGCCCTCCAGCCCCAGAGTGAGCACTTGCGGAAGTGATCAGGCTAGATGGACGGAATCATCTCAGGAGGTCGCCTGCCTGATTGGGGATGGTCGCCTGGCGGTCCCTCATCCCAACGGGCTGTTGATGGGTACAGCCCCTTGGGAGAAGTTGACCTTCGGGCAAGACACTCCAAGCGGTGCGGGTTTGATCTCTACGGATCGGTTCCTTCCGTTTCACTGTAGTCTGCAGACGAGCTTTGGACTTGAGCTCTGCTTTGTCTTCCGCGCTCCTCCTCACCCTCTTCCCATCTACCCAGGTGCCTCCTGCTCACTTCATAGGCGGGGTGCAACAACATCTGACCTCGTCCCCTGGGCACCTGCGGAGCCTCTCCGTTCTCACGTCAGCGGTAACGGCTGTACTTCTGCCGCAGCTCCACGACATGTGGTTTGTCATCTGCCAGGACATCGACTGTCCTCCGGGCCACTTACTTGGTGGCATGTGCATACCCCCACTATAAGCAGGGTGCCAAACAGCGACATCGGTGGCTCTGGGGTCGCGACCTGCATGCGTAAGGGGGTTGCGGTGGAGGCCTGGTCCTATTCCGGCCTCAGTCAGACACTTGCGTGGCTTGTCCCACACTGCCAGCATTTAGGGGCTGCATTAGCTTTGTGGGTTGTAGTTTGCTTGCAACAGCTTTGTTGGCGTGGACTTCGCCTCCGGAGCCCCTTGGGCAACCCTCGCGTTGGCTGCTTGCCATTGCGCCCACTTGCAGAGTGTGCGTGTGCTCAACACACTGTCCTTGCTTGGACACGGGACAGTGACAATCGCCTCCGTCGAGGCGCCTCCTCTGCTGGAATTGGAAAGGCAGCGCGATTTTGGCTTTGGATCTTCCTTCTCTTCGGCCAGACTACCCTCATCTGGGCAGCGCCCCCAGGGCTGGATTTGCTACTTGCGACAGCTGAGGCTGCCAATGCTGAGGTTCCATCTTCCAGTTCGATACCCGAAGCATTGCCGACGCCCACTTTTGCAGGGCGCATGCTTCTTGGAATTCAGGTAATGGCCCCGCACTACCATACTGCATACACGGAGGTCCCTTTAGATGCAGTGGATGGCGAGGCGCAGGTGATACGTGCGGCAGAAGTCCTGGCACGTGCTGCCTTCCACGATGACCTGTCGGTCATTGTTCCATGCAAACCCCAGCCCTTTACGGGCTTTGCGTCCTTAGTGGCACAACCTGTATGCCTCGCGGCCACCGGCCAGGTCGTAGTCGTCCTGGACTTGAACAGGATTGACGGCAACCGATTTGCCTGCGTTTTGCCTCACAGGATGCGGGAGCAGTCCTTACGACAGTTCGCAGCCACCTTGACGGCATGCGATGCACAGGAGCTGGCTGGCAGGATGCAACGCCATGTCCCCTGGATGAGGACCTTCTCCTTGATGCAGGCGATGTTGTAGTTGTCTTGCGAAATGGACAGTCTCCGGAGCCTCGTGGGTCATTTTCTGCGCTTTGTGGGGATAGAAGGGTTTGGGGGCCTTCCAACCAATTCCCCAGGCCCCTGTTGAAACCAGGGATATGCCTTCTTTCAGGCAGACGCAGATTCTTTGTCAATCAACGCCAATACCCGGGCCAGCCTCCCGCTGAGGTTGCGGCCAATGTGGCTGGCCTGTCTTCGACGGAGCCGTTCCTCAAAGTTGCAAGCACAGGACTGACGGATGTCCTCCTCCACGGCAACATCTGTAAAGGGGTGGCGTGCACGCTTGACTTCACACACCGGTCAAGTGACGAGCCCGACCGCCCTGATAATGTGTGCTTCTTTGACCTCCGCCCTACTGGGCTCAGGCCTCTATGCCACTATCAGGTAGGCGAAATACGCCACATCCCTTCAGTGCTTGAGATGCTGGATGTGCATGCGCCGCCCGGCTACACCCTTGCCTGGGATTGTGCCTCGTCGGATGGGTTCGCTACTACCTGTACGGGTGATACTGTTATAGTTAGAGCGAGGCTGGCTGCAGTAGAGGCGGACGCCGGTGCCGGGCTGCCTCCAGATGCTCCAGACTCAGATGATGACTCAGATCGCCAGGAGGATTCGGAAGAAGAAGCCGATACGTCAGACCTCCTGGACTCGCCACAATCAGTGCCTGCGGCTGCTGCCCCTGCCGCTCACACACGACCCCGCAGCAGATCCCCTAGACGCTACGGCGGAGCTGGTTGTGCTGCCTTAGCCTGGCAGTCTGGCGTCAGTTTCACTTCAAGCTTTACATAGTGTAGGGTTTGCCGGTCCGAGGAGTGTGGCCGGTGCGGTTACAGTAGTGGTGGCCCCTTCCTCTTGGGCCGAGGGTCGGAGTAAGGATTTTTGGCGCACAGCAGTGCTGTTTTCACACGAAGAGTGCTATCCAGTCGTCGCTTCAGGCGAGCTGCCGTCGTTCTTTGAAGGGCCGTTCGAGGATACGTGCTTTGTGCTGGTAGCCACCGGTTTGCCTTCTCTGCACGACCCGGCGCCATGCCAACTTGCGGGTACACGCTTCCAGCGCAGCCTGACGGAAGCATGCTTTGCAGGTGATCTCCTGCGTCTTTTCGTGCGCCTGACTGGCATCGGCGTACCGTCCTTGCTTCTGCTGCCGAAGGCTGTTGACCCTTGCGTGCAGGCGGTCGCCGAACTGCCCCGAGCGCACCTCTCCTCTGAGCACATCAACACCACCCGTGCGTTCTGTAGCCGAGGGGAGTGCGGACATGCTTTGTTTCACTCAGTACTTAATTAGATGCAGATAAAGGGCTGCGTCCGTTCACCGGATCTCCATGCCCCAAAAGCGAGAAAAGCGAGATAAAAATACATATACACAACAAAGGCTATGCTTGCTTGCCATGGTAGCTTCAACTGCGTTCTTCAACAAGAGCCGAGTTTGGGGTTGTTTCGCAGGCCTCAGAAGGTCGGTGGGGTGGGCAAAACCCTGCAGGGTTTAGGGTTTCGGGCTATTGGGGGTTTAGGGTTTAGGGTTAAAGTTTAGGGTTTCGGGCTTGGGATATTGGGCTTTAGGGTTTAAGGCTCGGTTTGAAGTTTACGCTAATGCGATGGAGCTTTAGGCTCCCGAACTGTGCGCACCCTCTTTTTCCAACCAACCCTGAGCGAGTGTCCGAAACACAGTGCAAACCGTCTATTTCTGAATCTGGTGAAATGCGTTGCATAACATAGTATGTAGGTCAGCATGTATATAATGCTAAACATATGTATATGCATATACATATATATAAATATGTATATATATATATATATATACATCCACACATAATACGCTTACATGCATAAAACATCTACCCATCTATCTACCTACCTATCGATCTATCTATCTACCTAGCTACCTACCTATCCGAGCTTGTATTTACGTTGATATTCGTACTCGCAGTTATGTCCATTTGTTGATTGTATTTGTACTCATATGTATGTTTATTGTGATGCTTGGTATTCATATGTCTGCTCACATAAGTTTGTATGTAAATTTGTATTTGTCGGTGTATGGTTTACACTTATGGTTGTTGGCAAGTAAACAGCTCAGTAGACAAATTAATAAACATATTATCATACATATACATGCATAACATATATATATATAGAGTTTGTATGCGTGTGTGTGTGTATGTATGTATGTATGCATATATGTATGTATGTATGTATTTATGCGTGTGTGAGAGTGATATATATATATATATATGTTGATATGGCGTGACACAAGCTGATCGTGTACCCCCCCAGAACGCCCAAGCCGTGTCCTCGAAATCACGGCACTTGGATCGACAGGCACGTCGGGGCGGAGCAGATCTCGAGAAAGCGGTGGAAGGTCCAGAAATGCGTCTTCTGCACGCCCTTACAACCACAAAAGCCCATAACATGAGGTCGGAATAGTTGGTGCTTGCTCATGTTTGCCCCTGCCCGTCTTAGCAGATTGCACTGCAATATATTCCCGCAGCTCCTATTCTAATTCTCAAGGCATCTATACTTACCCTAAGTGCTCGAGCTCCGAAACCCTAAACCGCAAAGCCCAAACCTGGAAGCTCCAAGCTCTGAAGGAGCCTTGGAGCCTTTGTTCATCAAGCAAATCCACGCGACTTGGCTCTGTAGATGGGACACAGGGTTTATAGGGCCTCGGGCGTCGGGAATAGTCTATGAGTTTTTTTGGGGTTTAGGCTTGGAGTGCCTCTGCAGCCGGAAGCTTCGAACCTGCTGGTTTCGTTTTGCAGTTTTGCTAGCAGAGCAATTGACATGAGTACAAAAGCACTTCGGCAGCTGTGCTGCATCAGCCATCAGAGATACCTTGCCATCGGGGCACTATGAAGATGTTGACAAATGTTGATAGTTCCTGTGCATGTTGATGCAGTATTTATCACTGTTGCTGTTGCAAGCCCGTATGCTTGCAACCATTATCGCTACCAGTCTTAGCAGTATATTGAATTACTGTTGATATCCTTGATATGCCTGAGGGCGGAACCCTCGACTCCGATCGTCAGTTTCTGGCTTCGGGGTGTGAGACATCGCAGGGTTTTGGGGAGTAGGGGTTTCAGGCACGGGGTTTAGGGTTTGTTTCTTTCTGCCCACACGCCCTCCACGCAAAGCTCAACGGTGCTGCGGGGCTCAGGAGTTGAAAAGCAAGCACGCCGCCTCAGACGTGCCTTGCGACTTGGACGCAGCGGCTTGGCAGCAGACCAGGAGGGCTCCCCCCGGATTGCGGGTTTAGGGACTCTCGAAAACCCAGAATTACCGGTCGAAGGGCATCGGGAACTCGGGGTTTGACAAAAGCCATAAACTACCGTATTTTTGGGATTCCAGCTACGACTCTTCCGCCATCCCTTGCTCGAAAGGGCTGTAAAGGAAGCCTAAACCTAAACTCGCACCACGTAATGAGCAAACGACCCTTGAATTCCACAAGCAAGGCTTAACCCGAAACTCCAATCCGCAGCCCTCCAACAAACGAGAGTGTTCCCAACAACTCAAGACCTGAGCCTTCTGCCTCAAGCCCCAAACGTCGACTTCGGCGCGTCAGGTGGACGAAGAGGAGAAGAAGTTCAAAGCCGAGGCCAGCTCTGCTAAGTTGTTGGGGTCTCGGGCAATGGCGTTCAGGGCCCCACGGCTCGGAGTTTGGGGCACTGGGGGGCTGGGGTTTTGGGTGTAGGGGCGCATGTGTTTGGCATAGGATATTTCTAGGTAAGCTCACCGCCTCCAGCTGCTGCTGCTCCCTGAGTCTACTGGGCCCTGTGTCGCCGGCGTGCTACGGACTTTGCGAGGCCACATCTTTGGCTCAAGAGTACTTCAGGCGAGGCCACCAGCCATGGATGCATTCAGCAAGAAGCTCTCGCAACCAATTCTGTCCAGTTGGTCCTCCAATGTCCAAGACATGTTCAGAGCATCGGATGACCCGAATCCGGGATGGTTCAGTATGCGTTCTTCTAGATTGAAATCCCAGGTTTCGGCGCTAAGGCCTCCCACCCAGATAATATAGGGGCCTTAATGAATAATTGCCAAACTATTTTGGGGGTTCCTTACTATAATCATGGTATAACATACCCCTAGACCCTATTCTAATTGTTAAGGCCCGTATATTACCCAAGTCCCAAGAAGAACGCCAAATGCCGAGGAAGGACTTCCTCGACACTTTAGTCGCGATGCTCCGGTCCAAGGGCGAACGTTGCATGGCCTATCTTAAATGCTAAACTTCGTGAGCTTCAGCTGGGCGACCCTAAATTCTCTAAGCCTTAGCTAGATCCCGGAACTATTCTCTAGTCAGTATGGCTTGAGCGGACTAGCAGGTCCGGGATGATTGGAGTGGAGTCGCAGTGTTCGGAACTTTCGATTCGAGTTGTTCGGATGCCCCTTCACGAAGACTAAACTTTAAAACTCCACCACAAAGGGACCGGACAAGCGATCCCCGACTCGCCAGGGTCTCTCCGTGCTGCTTTTCCTGAGTGCGACCCTGGGGCTCATTTCCGTTATCCTGTCGATCATGTTGCTGGTCCATATGAGCCTCGGTTGTGAAACTCAGGCAGCTGAGGGTGTTGGTTTCGGGCTTAGGGTTCTGAGTTTAAGGGCTAAGGCTAAGGCTAGGGGTTTATGGCTCTAGGGTTGAGGGGATACTTCTTGCTGATGTGCACATGCGTTGGGTTTTCGTGACAGTTGTGACGTAGCCAACCTGAAGCCGTAAACCATCGTAAACACTGAAAGTCTACAACCTTGAGCTGAATCCTGTATCGTTTATCAGCACCCAAAGCCCCAAAAGCTGAAACAAAATCAGCAAGACGAAGGCGCCCAAGGCCCAGATTTCGTGTGAGGTGAGAGCTAAGGAGCTTCTACGTGCATGACCCAGATGACCTTCTGTATTTTGTGCTCCTCCATAGAGACAGTCTTGTGGACGTAAGCCTGGTTTTGTGTCTCGTGACCGCCGGGATCTCTATTCCACTTGCAGTCTTTGTGACTCGGTCGGCCATAGGCAGTTTTGGTTTCATGCTGTCAGCCTGTATCGTGTTTGCCGTCGGAATACAGCCGTACGTGTTGCAATGCCGTGATGTGAGGTCACTTTAGAGGAGCCTGTAATGTCCATCACGTTCTGGCCCGTCGCGCTGCTTCTGATCGCGGTGCTTCTGTTCTACCTGCGCTCCCTGTTCTGGCTATCCCGACGCGATCATGCCAAGGCAAGCCATAGGGAGGCTTGTTTCAGGCGCCTACGACCAGCACCAGAAGGAGACGAAAGCTGAAGAGCTTTGGGAGGTAAAGCCTGAGGGAGTGAAAGCTTCAAAGAGCGACGACGACCTGCACGAGTCGACCATGTAACGCTTACATGGCTTATATGCACGGTTTGCAACTTAAGCCTCATTTCGGGTTAAAGTCCTTCGACCAGCGCTGTTGTGAGCTGAAAAGCAGCTCACATGGGAGTACGGCTTCGGTGACTTTCCGCGAGGGGATTCGCTGCTGTGAAGATCTTGTTTCACGAGCTTACGCTTGCTTCTGCATTTGTCCAAGAAGGCGAAGCGCATGCTGCCGAAAAGAGATGCAGGTGGTTGCACCGTCTTGACTTGACTGGTGGGTCCTGGTAGGTAGTTTGTATGAACCCGCGACGAGGCACTTTTCGCTTTGTGATGGCTCCCACTTCACCTTGACAAGTCGAGCTCAAAAGCACCCGGACACCAATGTGGTTTCGGGCTAAAGCCCTCCAAAAGTATGCGCCGGATGAACCCTACAAGCGCGTAACCCAGGAAACACTCAGATGTTAGTTTCGGTCCCGGTTCTTATTCAATTGCTGAACTGGTCCGCAGCCAGAAGCAACCCTAAAGCCAACACCTAAGTGCCCTCAGCCGGAATGTGGACTCAAAACCCGGAGCCTTAAACCGAGCCAGTAGCAAGTCAACAGCTACGCACAATCTCAATACGAAGTCCTTGCATACGGAGGATCATGCAACTAATCTGAGTTTTTGGAATTTTAGTGCCTAGGGGGCTTGATAGTTTGAGCACAGGACCTAGTAGACAGTCCATCCGACCATAGCCGAACCACCCTATCAGATTGTTAAACACTGCAAAAGCAAGCAGACATGCAGACGAGACATGCAGCGCCCCTGAGCCCTCTACTCCACCTTCATCCCCGAGGCCCCCGAAATCCTAAGCCTTGCACGCCAGACCTCTACCCCCCCCCCGCCACGAACTCTAATCCCTACACTTACACCCCCTTGCCCCACACCTAAATCCTAAACCCCAAAGCCCTACCCTTACACCTGAGTTCCTAAAGCCTGAACCCTAAGACCTTTTAAAAACCCGACTGTCAGGCTCAGGAGCTCTCCACTGGCAGCACCTGGGACTACGAGCCCGAGCGGAGGAGGCTAGGTAAGAAAGAAATCTGTTTAATAAAGAAATCTAAAGGCATGGGGTTTCGGGTTTAGGGCCTAGGGTTTAAGGGTTTAGGCTTTTAGGGTCTCAGGCGGCTTTTGGGGTAGATCGTCTAGCTGCTAGCCTTTGGAAATTAGGGTTTTGCGGGCTTCTGTGGGAAAACGTCACAGAAGGTAGTTGAATAGGTAGCTGCTGGACATGTTCAAAGTGCGCATCCGCGCGTTTCTCGCTCATAGTACCAGAAAATGTGCTTGTGCGGGCAATTGGTTCCTGCAACTACAGCTTCTAGTATTTACCAGCTTCAAGCTACCGGTAGTACCGTTGTCAGACATGAGTTCTGCGACACCACTATAGGACTTCTTCACCTATCATTTTGTGTTTTGTTTTGCAGTGATTTTGCTCACGCCGTTGCCGTGGATGTTGGTGGCGATCAGGATAGGGCATGGAAGCCACATCCCAGGTGGGCAATTTTGCAATTTGCTTTCAGCCTGTTTCCAAGCTTGTGTTGCCTAGTGCCAGAAGGGGCGGGGCAAAGGGCATTGCTACAGGACCCTAAACCCTAAACCCTAAACTTGTCACCCTTTTTAAAACCCAAAACCTTAAGACTCAAAGCCATCCTGTCAGGCTGCGCGTGCAGCTGGATCAGAAGGCACTGGGGGCTGAGAGGTAGGTTCAGGCTCGGGGCTACTCTAGGGGCCTTCATAATTACCTACACTATTGTGGGGGTTCCATATTATAATTCTACTATAATGGGCCCCAAAACACTATTCTAATTATTAAGGACCCTATATTACAGGTTTGGGATTTGGATGTGGGGTTGCGAGCTTGTGTCCAATTCGGATTTTCGATTTCGGGCTTTTGAGTTCGATCTCTGCTGGAGCTTTAGATCTAGATCCTTGTCTTCAGGCATGCAGTAGAAGATACTTGAGTGGGCTATTTCGCGCAAGTCCTGAACCCTAGATCTTGCATTGCTTCAGTTTGTTGCCTGTTCTTCGGCTTTACTTTGTCCCAAGCAGTTGATGCCAAGTACTACAGGTGTCAAGTTGCTTTTTTCGTATCATTCCATTGTTATCCTTTTTCCACCACTTCTGTGAAGCCATGCAGTACGACACCCAGACGGAGCCCCACATCCTACTGAAGCCCGAAACACTCAATTCACTGTGAAGCAAACACACCTTTACCCTGCACCAGTGTCCCCGACCCTATGAGCTCTATATGAGCCGAAAACACCCAAGAGCCACATCCTTTGAGGCACAATCCTAAGGCAACTCTCAAAGCCCTGCAGCTCTCCATGCTATTAGGTTGATGCAGAAGCCGCATTGGCAGAGGCAGGGTGCCGGGGGATAGGCTCTGAGGGCTGTCGGGACTTGGAATTGAGGGATTTCGGGGTTCAGGCTTCAGGATGTGGGGAATTTAAACGGTTCGGGCTTAAGAGTCCCCATAAGTATTGTCTGGCAACAAGACTCTCTAGCTCGCTTCCTTGCGATGCTCCCTTGAAAGGGCTGACGAAGAAGTCACTCAAATTCCTGCCATATTGCCTGCCTAAGCCTCGCGCATATCCGATGCCTCTACCTGAAAGGCCTCACGGGGCCTTACACCCTAAACTCCGGACCCTACGAGAGCTATAGACGACAAGTACGGTCGTAGATACCTCCATGGGGGTTGACGTAACCAAAGTCCCCAACCTGGTCTCCTACGGCTCCAAAGCTTCACACAAATATTCCGGCCCTAACCCTTCAATCGCGGTAGGTTCCTGCAAGCCCTTAATTAACCTAATCCTTCTGCTCCCTAGACCTGCACTTTCAGAGCAAGCAAGCTATCGAAATTAAAATCAAACCTAAACCCCGAGACTCCCAAACCCGAGCCGGAGAGTCCTGGAGGAGCGCGCCCGTGCCGCGGTGCTCCAGCGCTCCACGTTGGCTGTTGTTCTCCGGCTCCAGGCCAGCAGATGAATTGGGTTTAGGGCTTAAGGTTTAGGGTTCGGGGATTGACACTTCACCGGTCTAAGGCCAGAAGCTTAAAGTTGTAGGGTGAGGGTTGGCGGCTACGGATTAAATTTGCAGAGAACCAAGCTTAAGAACCAGTTTGCATAGGTTTCAGGATTTGGGGCCAAATTCTCAGTAGGCTTTGAAATTGCGACTCAGTTTACGAGTGTGGATCGTTTTCGGATGTTTCCCGGTACTGCTTCATGGAAAAGGCTTGAAGACTAGTAAGGCGATACATTCCTGTGCTCATCACTTGCTGGGAGCTTAATGAGCTGGGCGCAGCAGTTGTTAGGGCCAGGTTTTTTCTCACATAGTTGGGTGGTTCACAATTCTGGGGTATCTTGCATCAGCATGCATCAGCCCGGTTCGGATTGCCTATGTTCCCCACCTCTGTGCCCTAAGCCCTGAACAAAAGCTGAAGCCCCAAATCCTAAACCCTAGACCCCCAGACCAAACAAAGACCCCCACACCCCAAACCTTGAAGTTCTATTGAGACAGGAGCAGATGCAGGACCTCGCGGCCAAAGCTCAAGCTGTACGTGGTCCACTCAGAGTTTCAGGCCTTGGATATGGGGTTTGGAGTTTGGGTTTTCGGGTTTATCCTTTACAAGTTTGATTTAGGATTCGAGCTCAAGCATTAGAGCATTAACCTAAAGCCCTCACGATTGAAACCGCGCTCTTAGCTTACAGGCAAAAATCCTCAGCCCGTAATCCGATCTGGGAGTTTAAGGAGACAGCGGACCTTAAAAACCATCTGGACGGTTTGCCCCTAGGATCCTTCACTGTAAAGGACCCCTAAATGTGGAAGGACACTTTATCTGTATCGCGGAAGCCCTGTGTCTATTGCTTTCAGCTGTACGAAGCCGAAACTTCACGGAACCGAGTCTCCGCACGACAGCTGGTCGAGGCCTTCGCATTTCGAACAGTTTCTTTGAATGATGCGCTGTGAACTTCGGTTGCTTGTAGCTTGTAAACAATGTTGGAAACCTTACTATAGGGGCCTAAATAGTTACCTATGCTATGTGGGGGGTTCCTTACTGGCCCCCAGATTACTTGCTAAGCTCTGGGCCCAAACTCGCCCCCACATCAACGACTCCACGGAGTGGGCGCTAGGACTGAGGGCTGGATCTCGGGAGGCTTTCGTTTATTCGGATAGTGGGTGGAGCCAAAATCTTTCTGCAGCCATGTGAAACCCTACCTGAAAGCCCTAAACCCTGACAGCTAAAGTTGGAGTTTGAAGTGGAACAGTACGCTTCTCATGGTTTGCGGGTGCAGTCTGCAGGCGCTCTGCCAACCCTGAGCCCTCCAGATTTTAAACATCGAAGACAGCCTTGGGTGTACCTTAGATCCTTCCCCCAAGCCCAACGATCACACTGTTAAGCATCCAAGGTTGGCTTGGGTGGTCTCAGTAGGGTGTCGGTTTCAACCCGGCTGGAAAGCTTCATGCTGAGCACTTCCACGTTAGTAGTAGCGGCCGAGGTGATGGCAACAGCCCCTTTGTGCTGTCGACTTCCTATCGGCCGCTTGTCATGGGGTCTATGGAAGCAAGGGCTTGTAGGAAGCGAACTGGTGCAGCAAACACAGGAAAAGTGTGAATTGCACGGTGTCGGAGCGCACAAGGGGCATATGGGTAGAAAGCCCCTAGGCCCTATTATATGTTTCAATACGCCGCCAAAAGTTTGTGAGGCTGCCCCGCCATCAGCCCGACTTTTCACGATCCCAAAGATGTCCGTGGGCGTCCGTTTTACTGTCCGTGGGCGTCCGTTCTACGCTAGATTCCTGCTACCCACCCAGTCGAAAGAACTTCACCGTTTCCCGTGTTATCCCCCACAACACCCCAACTATACCCTATCTTAAACCCTGTACAATACCCTAATCCGAAACCAACATCTTGAACACCAGCCCTCAGAGACGCCATAGAACCCAATGAAGGGGACATAGGCTTCGAATCAAGGGCTGAACTCTCAAGATGCATAGGGTTTACTACTTTGGGCGTAGGGTTATTTCCATTGGAAATAAGTGTTTAGGGGGGTTGCGAATAAGTGTTTAGGGTGCAAGGTTCATGGGGTTTTGGCTTAGGTTTAAGGCTTAGGGCATTTTGGGTTCAAGGCAAGCCGGGCTGGGGCAGGTTCCAAAGTGCACCAGAGCGCTTTGCGCAGATTTTTGCATTCGACCTTTTGGATAGCATCTGATGAAGTCTTAGATCAGAAGCATCAGAATCACCCAAGTCATAAGCACAGCCCTTCTTTACAGAGTCTTGTCGACATCAGTCATACCCGGGTTTTCGGCAAGAGCAGGAGGAGGATGAAGTCTTCAAAGCCTCTCATCCAAAACCCTCACCTCACAGGGGCTCAAAGAATCAGACGGTCTGTGCACTCGGAAAACGGCTTTCCTCTATCTTCAACCAAAATCACACAACATAAGCGGCGGAAGATTCGTTATGGTTGAGGCTTGCGAAATTCAATCCAGGCCCGCCAATTCCGAATCCCGCACTCTGAACCCCACATCCCAAGCCCGATGCCCTAGAAATCCAAAGCCTCTGAATCCTAAATCCAAGGATCCCGAACACGCCGCTCCAGTTCGTCAGCCGCTACGAGCAAGGCCTCGGACTTGGGATATTTTGCTTGCGAGAGCCCCCGACTGGGCATTTTGTCCGGTTTTCGGTTCGGGGCTTGGTGTGTGCGTTGATCCCACAACCAAACATCTGAAAAGAAAACATGCAGCTCGGACAAGAATTTTGACAGCAGTAGGCATGAAATCAACTTCTGATTTCTTGTCCAGAGTAACGCACGCGTTGCCGTGCGTTCCACAGCTAACATCTGCACTATGGCTTCCGCTCTTGGCATCTACTACGTTCTTCTGGTAAGGTTGGTGACTCCGGTGTAAATCATTGTTGTGGGTGCTACATCGGCTTTTATTCAGACTCTGCTTCTGGCTCTGTATTGATGGATATGCGAGGCTCCCCAAACTTGGGAACGTCATGTATCGCAGACCCTGAACAATAGGATGCTCGATGCAGCGGGGCGCCCCTGACAAAGGAACCCTGGTTTGCCGAATCCACCCCTGTCCCTCCAGGGCTGCACCATGTGTTTCAAGCTTCTAAACAAGCCGGGGCTGGGGACTGCGGTTCTCAGAGTAGTCTATGTGTACTTGCATACAAAAGGCTCGTCCCATTGCTTCGGATTTTTATGTTCTGCTTGGCCTGCACTTCGCAGAACAAACTGGATATGAAGAGCTTCATCAAGAAAGCTTGTCAGTCGCAAAGTGCCAACCTGAACTTCTTGTTTTTCCTGAAGCCCTGCCGCTTGTTCAGATGGGGGACAACTGGCACATCCTAAGCCGCATGTAGCCTTCGTGTTAGATCCGAAACAGTTTAGGAGACCCTCAGCCTTCTTGGTGGCCCACTGAAGAAGGGTTGAACATTGGGGGCGACTATCTTGGCAACCCTGCCGTGGATGTACGACATTCGTTGCTCTCAATTCGACCGTCATGTCCGAAATTTTCGACATGTTGAGAACTGTAGGGTGCCCACATATCCCAAATTATGCAGCTTCAACTGCCACAGGGCTGTGTTGCGGAAGCCTGAACAAGCTTGCTGAGGCTTAGGATATATGCCCTGATCCCTTGAAGCACAACGAAACCCTTGCATGCATCAGGTCGTGCCAACATCGAGCTAACTCTGACCCCTGACAAAGATCCTACGAAGTCGGAAGGGGGATTTGCTGAGGCGGTCGGCCCAGCAAATATCGGAGTCTCCTTCGACGTTGGGGTGTAGCCGGCCTTGAGTGAACCGAGGTTTTTGTATGCCGCCAGTTTAGCCTTAATCTTCCTACTGCGTGAGGTTTCAATATCCCTGGTCGCTGCTGCTTACTACAACCGTACCCGGCTGCAACCCTAAAACCTACCCTTAACCTAGCCCAAAACCTTCAACCTGAACCTCCCGAACCCCGCGCATGCACCGAGCTGGTGCTTTGTCAGTGCCCCTCCAGTAACTTTGCACCACAGTTTCGGATGAGAAGGCCGGGAATAGCATTTTGGGGCTTCAAAACGCTGCTTCTGTGCTTGGGATTTGGAGTTGAACCCAGGTCGGTGAAGTCTGGGACTATGGTGGGTTGTTCCCGAAGATGTCTCCTGTGCTTTTTCGGTCTAAACGAAGTGTTCTGTCCGCCGACCCTAGTTCCGAACAGACAGCACATGGGTGGTAAAACAGGGAATCGGACCACTCAAGGCCCATGCCAAATGCCTTTGCACAGTGGTCGGATAGACCCTGTCAGTGGAAGGCAGGCCGTGGCAAGAAGCCGAGAAGCCAGGGCCTTTACTGCCTTGGCCAGTGAAACTAGGGGAAAGAAATCCCGCCACCCCAGTACGACTGGCAAGCACCCTGCCTCTCTGTCTAAAACCCGGCCTCCCGCAACCCTAAGCAGAGAAGTACAGCTTCGTAACGCATTGCAGAGGAGTTTGAATGAATCGAATAATACGCTCAGCATAGCATTGCTCGCAAAATAGTTTAGTGGCTGCAACGTCGTGTGTGCACCAATTAAAGAACCAGCTGCTTAGCTAGATTTGGATGTCACCACTGCGACTACATTTGCTTTCTGCATTGGATATTTATGACATCCTAAACTCCGAATCCTCAACCCGAAAGGGCCCTAAAATTCTAAAGCCTAACCGCTTCAAGATTTCTGCGTCTTCGGCATTCTGGTGTGCTTGAGCTGCAAGCTTTTCAGCATAAGGTTTCGGGTATGTCAAAAATGTTGACACAGGCCTAGCTCAGGAGAGAAGGATCAACCCCAGACGCAGCTTGAAAGCGCCCATTGCTGTCGAGCCGACACGTGAGTGGCTGCATGGCCCTGCATTGATCCAAAAAGGTGTGCAGCCGCAATACCCGGACGAACACTGTATAATAGACCCGGCTCCTTGTATTGGGCCTGCGCAGTCGCCAAGTATGGCCTTCTGTTTGTCTTGATAGGTTGTACTTGATGGTGGTGCCATGCAGTCACCTGACATCTTTGCGGGATTTACGGCTGTGGGGCCCAGGATTTTTCGGGTAAATAGGGTTGCGGCCTTCAGTTTCCTTTCTGATGATGCGGGCACTGTGACCAGTCTCATGTTCCGTTCAAGTTGAGATTGAGATGCTGTCATCTTCTGCTGGGGGCGTTGCCTTTGTCCGCTTTCTGGTGAGAACGATGATGACACTTACTATGATGGTGCTCTGAATTATGATTTGGTAGTGATGATGCAGGTGTTGGTGAAGATGGTGGTTCTCAGGCTGACAATGGCGATGTCGACGATGATCACTCTGTTGCTGTCACGCTTCCTGCGTGACTGCACATGAGAATGCAGCACATAAGACAGATCCATCAGGATTTATGGTTCATGAATCTTCAAAATTCGAAAGCGTCTCGGGCGCACCCCGCACCTTGACGCCATAATAAGCCCATCTTCTCTGAAGCACGATGAGCAAACTCCCAATGATCCTGAACCCTCCCTGCCAAGCCTCAAGCCTCTCTCTCTGCTTGCCAGGATGGCGCAGAGTGCAATTGATTTGGGAATTGTGATTCTGCGCAAGGTGCGGGAAGTCGGTGAGTTGGAAGATGGCACTTTCCTCGCAGTCTAGAGGTTTGCCAGGTATCAAACGTTCCTGCTGCGCCCTGCTGCATTCATTGGATTTTTTGCCTTGGTTTCAGCGTTGGGAGAAGGGCTTGGCTGGGCCAGTCAGATTATCCTCGCGGAAAGGGGCATCTTGTGTGACGCGTAGCGGTCAGGCGTCCTAGAAGAGGGTTTTGAATACTTCGCACTGGTATTCCCTTAGAGTCCCCGCATAGTTCTGCCAGAAAATACCCTACAATCCTATTGAGAGGCTTGAGGCCCCTATATGAGCGGAATCCGTTTCGAAGTAGTTTCAAGCCAGAGGCTGAGGAAGGCAGTGCCATCTCCCGAAAAAGCATCCTTATGTTGCGTGTCCTTAAAGGGTCCTACAACGGATGTATACACGTCCTGTAAGGGTGCCATATAGGTTCTGGAAGGGTTGAATATGTATGTATGTATGCATGCATGTTTCTCTGAGCATGTGACTGCACCAGTGCACAGACATCCACAGAAACCTTTCTGCATACATCTACATCTACATCCACATTGTATATGCATGTACACATACAGGTGTACATGCACATATAAATACACATCGTGGAAGTCAACATACAGACACACATGCCATAAACATATGTACGCATGCATGCCCACGTACCTGTACCTGCACCCGTACCTTCCTACCTACCTATACTTCCCTGCCTCTACCCTTGCCTGCCACCTACCTGCCTACCTGCTGCCTACAGACCTACCCTACCTGCCCGCCCACCTACGCAACCCTGGCCACCGACCTACTTAGCTACCTACACAGCTACCTCCTACATACGTAACTAACTACTGGCTAGCTAGCTGCCTGTCTAAAGCCGCATACATACATACGTGCGAGCGTGCGTGCGTGCGTGCCTGCGTGCCTGCGTGCATGCGTGCATAGGTGCTTATATACATACACAACATACCTACACATATACACACGTACACATACACACATACAGACATACACACATACACGCAAATACACACACACAGACACACACAAATACACACATACATACATACAACTTCCTGATGCCGTAGCTCCTAAAAGCCAATTTCAAACTCGAAGCCCGGCCGCCTAAGCATGAAATTAGATACAGTGTCAAAATCGTTCACCAGCACTTTACCATAACCATGTCAAGCCGGCCAGGTTGTAGGCTTAAGGCTTCGTCCTTAATAACCGGTGGCTTCTCAAGGCAGTGGGCCTTGGTACCATTGCGTTCCTTCGGCCAGACCGAATCCGTCTAGCAGAGATTCAGCCGAAACGCACAGTAGAAGAAGACCGGTAGTCACCTGGCACTGACGCTTTATCAAATCCCCAGGCTGAAACCTATCCCAAATCGCCAGCCCTTCGATCCTGGACCATCCAACCCTGAACCCACAGGCGAGCGGCCTCGTTCGCTTTCAGGTCACAATCTTGGTCTTCGTTGATTGTGTTGAAGGGTATGCGGGTCAGGGTTCTGGCTCGAGGGTTCAGGCTTGCCGCGGTCCGCTTTCGAGGTGTGGAGGGTTGAGGGTCTTTGAAGTTTTAGGGTCAGTCTTCAACGGTTGTGCACTATTTCCTACAGGTTTGGGGTTTGGGATTTAGTAAGCTGAGAAGTTTGACTTCAACGGCAAACTCTTCCGGGGTCCCAGCCGATTTAGCGGTTGGCTTTGGGCTGTCTTGAGTCCTCTTTCGCGATTTGCCCGTCATGGTGGAATAACATGAAGTTTTTGATGCGAGACGTCAGTCCCAGGCTGCTACTTCGGGTCCTTCGGGTGCATTCGGATTGCACCATTAGCTCTTTGTAGGCCTTTGTATACTGGGAGTTTAGAGGTGGCGAGAAAGCCTCGTCGAATCGCGCATGCAGGCCCTCGTTAGTATTCTGGTGCCCATACTACTCCAAGAAGCCAAGATCAGGATCGACAGAAGTCTTGCGCCTTTAACTTGCCCTCCTCAGCACTTAGCTGCACTTCCTAAGCCGAAGATTAACCCTAAACCCTAAACCTGAAAGTCTTGCAGCTTTGCAGAGGGCTCAAGACCTGGGATCTCCGACATGAGGGGAGCCTGAAAGCACCCTCGGATGCTCTGGTGCTCTGAGAGTACACTCTTGATAATTTGTATACAATCTCTTGTATTCAGCTTTTTGTAGCATGTAACGCGTGCCCTCAGAGTAACCGTATAGTAAGCTTCTAGTGCCCCCAGAGTGATCCTATACAACCAGCTTGAGTGTCCCCAAAGCGCTCAGCGAGGCGCAATCTCCGAAGACCCAGATGCTGGAGGCTTGCTGCAGCTTGGAGGTTGAGGAATAAAGCTTCAGGTTTGGGGTTTAGGGTTTTTTGGTTTTGAGGGATAAGGGTTTAGGTTTCGGGCGTTTGGGAAGCCCGGAAGCATAAACACCAACCCCAAAGCCATAAAGCACCACGTCCTTAAACCCTACTAAGCCGAAGGCCCTTGAAAATCCTCAAGGCTGACAGGCCCCACGCTTCGAACTGGTTTTGGAACCCAAGGCTTCGAGCGTCCAGGTTCCGAGGTTTTTGGGGTTTGCGGTTTGGGCTCGGGTTATCTATGGCTATGGGGCTGTAAGAGAGGCTTCACTGCTGCATGAGGCGTCAAGCATTTGGGGCTCTAGGGCTTTAGGGGTTGCGGATCGCTCTGAGACCTGGCTTTCAAGTTAGGCCTTGCGATTCGGGGGCTCGTAGCACCTTGAACTTGTTCTTTTTCACCCGCGGCTTTAGAGTAGGTAGCCCACTGCCTGATTCCTACCCACCAAAACGCTGCAAACCCCGAAGAATCCTTCAACAAGCCCCACGCCTGGAGGGCAAATGCAGCACCCGCGTGGTTCTCCTCGTCTCAGAGATCTGTCAGCCGTTTGAGTCAGACCCCGACGACGACGGCGAAGGTGCTCAGGGGTTCAAAAAATCTGAAATCCAACTGGTTTACAGTAGTGCTTCAGCATCTTTAAGCAGGTTCGGTGATGCGGGTTCGGAGGGTCGTGGGTGTTTGGAAGTCACGTGGTTGGTCAGAGAAGCTCGCTCCGTTTTCGTTGGGTTTGCGTTACGGGGTTTAGGGCCTAACGCCCAAGAGTTCGGATGAAGGTTCGGGCGGTAGCTTCTTCGTTCTTAGGGCTTCCGTTCGCAAGGAGTTGCGGAATTGGGGGAGTTGAGGTTTTCGGAGAGAGGGAGTTGTAGAACCTCTACAAGGGGTCTCTTTATCGGCTTGACCAACAAGGCAACTTCAAATTCAAAGAACTACACCCGCAGTCACAAAACCTTGATTTTTTCATCTTGGTTCTAGTTTCTGCAACCCAATCTGAAGAGTTCGGAAGCCTCCACCAAACAGTCACTCGAAACCCTGATCGGCATTACCATACCAAACCATGCAACCCACGTAGATGGTTCTCGCCGTCCAAAAATTATCGCTGCAAATATCCCCTTAAACTGAAGCCCACAAGACTGCAGATTCCTACAGCTTCGGAAACATCGGAAACCCGGAGCCTGAAGCTCACCAAATGAAGTAGGAGATGGGCAGAGCTTCACCACGCGCTTGAGCACCAAAATCCAGGTCGGCCGGGTGTGTCGATGCGTTGTGGGCTCTCAAAGATTAGAGACCTTGCTTTGTGCTCAGGGGGCTTCTTGCAACAGTACAGCACAGCCTTCTCTGAGGAGTGGCCAGCATTCCTTTTCTGTGGCTAGTGGGGCCGTTCCAGCAAGCCTTGCCACTGTCCCTTTGACTCTTCGGCTTGGTGCTGCTAGGGTTGTGGAGAGCGTGTGGCTTCGTCGGCTTGTGCCTTCTGGGCTTCAGGGTACATGGTCTCTCGAAGCCAAACATCACGTGCCACGGGGCTCAGAACAAGACGAGCCAAAGCTGCTCCTGGCTTCAGCTCTGCATCTTCAGTTCCAGATTGCGAGAATCCCAACCCACGTATGCCAAAGTCTGTTATGAGGGGGGCTTGGGAAGTTTCGGTTTCTTCTAAGCCTGTTTCAGAATGATCCTGCGATTTCTTTGGACTGCAGCGAATCTGGAAGTCTTATACTCGGTTTGTGTCCGTGCAGCTGCCTAGCCTAAGAGGATTCTCGAACTTCCAAGACCTAAGCCCAGCTCACAGGTTGTCGCTGTTTTGGTGCCCATTATACCAATTACAAACATAATAAGGACCCTCAAAATAGTATTCTCTTCGGGAGGTGCAAAGTCCGATCGCGAACGTACCTCAAGCATTGAATTCAGGATGTGAAACAAAAATCGAGGGCGTATGGCTCTAGCGACGAGCAGCGTATCTGTTCCAGCCACTCCGNTGAATTCAGGATGTGAAACAAAAATCGAGGGCGTATGGCTCTAGCGACGAGCAGCGTATCTGTTCCAGCCACTCCGCGAGCGCGCCCCCTTGCGAGCTCGGGAATCCTATGCGCAATTGGCACGGGACCCCGACAGCGCTCGCGCGCAAAACCAAGGAGAGCCAATCTAGGCAGTGATGTAGCCAGTCCAGGTAAGGGCGCAAGGCACGCAACCGACAAGACCCAGGCTGCCAGAAAGCTGCGCACGCAATGCGGGGCGGTGGGAGCGCAACCGCAAGTGCCGAAAAGGAACCAAGAACCGGGCGAGCGTCGCGAAATCCAAGACGCATTCCAACAGCGAGTCCAATCGGCACTGGAAAGTCACCCACAACGATAACCTGTCCACGACCTGGGCACACCGGAGGCCAAGGGAGCAGGAGCGGACGAAATACCTGATCAGGCCCTAGCGGAGGCCCCGGAGCACCAGAGACGGACTCGGCGAGCAGATCAACCTGCAGACACAAACCGACGTCCGCAGCCGCCTCCCTCTTGGGGCCTGGGGGCAGCTCCTCCATCCACCTGGCCAAGGTGGCCTTAAGCACCGGCAGCGGCTCCACAGTCCGCGTCACCGCCTCGAAGATAGATTCGTCTGTTCGTGCCTCACCGGCACGAAGCTGCTGAAGCAGGGGCACACTTATCTCTTCCTGCACAGCGGGCAGATGAGCAACGCCATGACCCTCGATGGTGACAGCCTGGGCATGGCCCACCGCTTCCTCGACCACAGGAAAAAGTCCGGGGAGCTCCCACTCGACAGCCTGGCGACATCGCAGTGAGGTCTGAAGATGCCGGCGGTGGCGCACCAAAGTGCCCAAATGTGCTGCGCACGCCCGGCATCGAACCCCAACCGCTAACCTGCGCGACTTAGCTCTGAAGCCATGGGTCTTGGCTGCATGGGCCGACCAAGCATGCTGGTCGAAGAAAGCCACCCTGCAAAGCAAGCACATATGTGTGGCGGTAGTCACATCCACAACAGGCGCTGGGACCGGATCCCAAACGGAGCGCACAAAGACCTGGAACTGCGCCTCCGCTCGCAGCTTGCCGACGTGCCACTGCTCCGCTCGCTTGAGCATGCCCTTCCAGCGCCCCGGCTGGGCAAAGATCGCACACCAAGCCTCCCAATGGGAATCGAAAGGCCCAGGGGCGCCCGTATCACGTAGCGCCTCAAGAAGCCATGCCTCGGCATTCCGAAATGCCTGGAGTGCCCTCGGAGCCTGCTGAAGCACAGCAAAAGCCGGGTCGGGTGCCCCCCTCACAAGCTGGGCCAGAAAACGCAACCTTTCGAGCGCAAGCAAGCCTGGCAGGGTCGGCATGCCGAGAGCGGCATGCATCTGCTCACGCGTCCAGCGCTGATCCTCGCTCCTTGGAATACGGATCAACTGTCGGAGCATACGCGTCAAACCCGCCTCGAGAGAGGACCAGCTCGCCTGGTCTAGGACGGGCCATCCGCCGGCGCCGGCCAGCAGAGAGGACAGGACATGCGTCCTGAAGAGGCCAATGCGTCGGGCTAACGCGACCCGAGGAGTACAGAACACATCCTTTCGCCCCTCATTAAAGTTGGCACGTGCATTGCGCAGCTTAGCCCGTACCTCGGAAACCAGGGANCTGAAGAGGCCAATGCGTCGGGCTAACGCGACCCGAGGAGTACAGAACACATCCTTTCGCCCCTCATTAAAGTTGGCACGTGCATTGCGCAGCTTAGCCCGTACCTCGGAAACCAGGGACCCGTCGAAGGTGAGGACGGAACCCAAATGCCTGTATTCTGAGACAGCGGAGAGCCAAACACCTGTGCCGTTTTCGCGAAGGATGGGCAAGCGACCCTGGCCCTCCGAAAACACCTTCCGCCTGACCTGACGGGAACCGGGCCCAACGAGCGACATTAGCGCCGCGGTCTTTCGCGGGCCTATGTTCGCACGGAGCCCGTGCCCGGCCAGCACATCCAAGGTCCGACCTGCCACCAACCGCGTGGCATCTGGTAGCGCGGCAGCGCTGCGCGCCACAATGCACGTAGCAAGGTCGTCGGCGTAGACCAGGTCTTGCACGCATACCTCCTGTACTTTCGCTCGCCTGTTGTCAAAGGGGCGCAAGTTGCGCTCCCCATTCCACGGGATCATGGGCTTCAGGCCCTCCAGGGCGAAGTCCCCTCGCCGCTGTAAGACCCGAGCGAACAGCAGCCCGAAAAGCACATCCGCCAGGCTNGGGCGCAAGTTGCGCTCCCCATTCCACGGGATCATGGGCTTCAGGCCCTCCAGGGCGAAGTCCCCTCGCCGCTGTAAGACCCGAGCGAACAGCAGCCCGAAAAGCACATCCGCCAGGCTACTGCCGGGCCGTGTGCCTCGCCGTGTGCGCACTATAGTCGAGTCGTTGTGCATGAGGAACCATGTGCTAGTGTGCAGCTCCCGAGAGAGGGACGACAGTACATCCGCGGAGCCGGCCCCAGACAAAATGGGCTCATCCGCGACCCAATGCTGCAGCTGCTGTAGGTCGTCCGCAGTCAGACCCAGAGAGGCAGCCAAATCGGCTACCGATGCACCGCCCATCTCTTTGCCAGTCAGAAGCTCCCGAANGGGCGCAAGTTGCGCTCCCCATTCCACGGGATCATGGGCTTCAGGCCCTCCAGGGCGAAGTCCCCTCGCCGCTGTAAGACCCGAGCGAACAGCAGCCCGAAAAGCACATCCGCCAGGCTGCTGCCGGGCCGTGTGCCTCGCCGTGTGCGCACTATAGTCGAGTCGTTGTGCATGAGGAACCATGTGCTAGTGTGCAGCTCCCGAGATAGGGACGACAGTACATCCGCGGAGCCGGCCCCAGACAAAATGGGCTCATCCGCGATCCAATGCTGCAGCTGCTGTAGGTCGTCCGCAGTCAGACCCAGAGAGGCAGCCAAATCGGCTACCGATGCACCGCCCATCTCTTTGCCAGTCAGAAGCTCCCGAATGACCGAATAATACGCAGCACTGATGTCGGCGAACAAGACTGCAGCTGGCAGCTGCCTGCGCCGAGCAAACTCGAGGAACGATCTGGCACAAAAGAAGCCGAGCACATAGCTCATGCCCTTCCTGCCACCGATCATCAGGGGCGGTGCACTGCGCTCCAGGGCACGCATAGGTAGGAAACGTACTGCTTTATGCAAAACTTTTTCTAGCACAGACTGCACCAATATTGCCCTCTGAGAGGCACAAGACGACAAGTCCGGCGAGTTCGGCTTGGGAATGCGGAACAGAGTCCCGCCCTTCATCGCCAGAGGCTCAGTCATGTAGGCCAGGGTTTTAAGTAGCACTGGATAAAACATCGTGGCCATCTGGCAAGAAAAGCGGCGGCATACCGCTGGTGGGATCCAGTCAGGTCCGCACGCTTTCTGCGGATTGACAGCCCTAAAAGTGCCAGCCAGTGCCACCAAGTCCGGTAGCAGCGCGCTGTCCATGTACTCGACAGGATCAGAGACGGCCTGCTCTGCCAGCCCTTGCACAACAAATTCATCGAGGCTGACCGGCGCCCCGCCCTCTAGCGCAGCGAAGTGTTCACGCCATGTGAGCTCAATTTCGGCTTGAGAAGTGCAAAGCGTCCCATCTGCACGCTTCAGCCTGGGGAGTGGGGCAGGTCCTTTGCGCCTGAATTTCCTCGGCCTCAATAAGCGCTTAAGCTCCACATGCACTTCTCCGGTTGGCGCCGCCTCCAGCCGATCCGCCAACCTTTCAAGCTGGGCCCGCTTGTCCCGCCTGCAGCTACATCGAAGCTGCTTGCCGGCGTAACTCAGGCGACCGGAAAGAAACGCAATCACCTGTCGGAGGTGNTCCAGCCGATCCGCCAACCTTTCAAGCTGGGCCCGCTTGTCCCGCCTGCAGCTACATCGAAGCTGCTTGCCGGCGTAACTCAGGCGACCGGAAAGAAACGCAATCACCTGTCGGAGGTGTCCAAGCCAAGGGCAAAAGAATATATCTTCGAATGTAGTGTGCACAGATCGCCAGGCTTGGAAGGCGCATCGAAGCTGAGCATGACGCAGAGCCAGCATGCGCCCCCGCAACTCCGCCCGCAACCGCGAAGTAGCCGCGTGCAAAGCACTGGTCTGCGCTGAGAAGTATGAAGCCCGCATCCTGCGNCGCGAAGTAGCCGCGTGCAAAGCACTGGTCTGCGCTGAGAAGTATGAAGCCCGCATCCTGCGAGCGCTGAGCGGGAAAGCTTCCACAAGAGATGTGTACAGGTATTCTGCCAGCGCGGAAGCGTGGTCGTTCACATTGACCTCCCACCGTATCTGCGGGGCGGCGGCAAGGATGCCCACCACCGTCTGGTGATTGGTCGGATCCATGATGGCAGCTGGGTCAATCTTGCGCGCCTTCGCTCGGGCAGACGGACCTGCCAACAAGGCCTGGCATTCTACCACTGTGGCGAAGTGATCCGGGACGGCATGCCCCGCAGAAATGGAGGGCTCCACAAACGACCGTAGGCACCAATCCCGCCAGGCGGCCGGAATGCCTATGTANAAGGCCTGGCATTCTACCACTGTGGCGAAGTGATCCGGGACGGCATGCCCCGCAGAAATGGAGGGCTCCACAAACGACCGTAGGCACCAATCCCGCCAGGCGGCCGGAATGCCTATGTAGTCACTGCGCTGAAGCTGCTGGGTCATCTTCTGAAAAAGCGTTCCTCCATCACTCTGCATATATGCCTCAAAGGTGCATGGGAGCCATGCACGAGTGGCATGCAGCAGCTCATGCATAGCAGCCCCGGAGCTGTCCTCCGGATCAGCCTGATGATCACCAACGCATTCGGAGANCATTCGGAGACCACCGACCCGAGCCTGCAGTTGCCATCCATGAGCAGAATCCAGGCAGCGTCGTGCTGCAGCGTCCTGCATAATCGCATGGTTTCAGCCCACCACTGGGTCTTGGACTGTTCATCATGCGCGCGATGCGGCCCGTGCCCTACTAGAAAATTGTAGGTCTGCCCAAGGAAGGTAACCCTACCTATCAACCGCCTAGGATCGCTATGCACCACAACGACCTCGGAAGCTGGCCATACAGGAGCACANTGCGGCCCGTGCCCTACTAGAAAATTGTAGGTCTGCCCAAGGAAGGTAACCCTACCTATCAACCGCCTAGGATCGCTATGCACCACAACGACCTCGGAAGCTGGCCATACAGGAGCACAGCCGACCCAGAGCTCAACACCCAATGCGTGCCTGGCGGTGCCGCCCGAACAGAAACGGAAATACTCAGACCCCCGCCAAGTGCCTGCATCTGTCCGGGCCTCCTGGATACCAGCGAGGAATATCTTATGTTGGGCGAACGAGGAGCTGAGCAGAGCAACACGCCCAGTAGTACCATGCAACCCAGGTCCTCGTCCTTCGGCGTCCCCCTCAGCCGAAAGCAGGGACAGTGCATTGAAGGACGCGCAACGGAAGACAAACGCCCTTCCTGGAGCGCCCTGAGCAGCGGCCGGGGTCGAAAGGGCACGGGTAAAGGGGCGCATGAGCTGGCTCGGCGAAAGACGGGCCGGTTGCTGCTGCGTCTGCCATGACATGAGGTCATTCCGAACCGGCGGTAACGAGGTGGGCCTCCGTGCCCGCAGGCAATGATAAGGTAGCCAACGCGCTGCAGCAGCCCCGCCGAAAAGCCATCGGCTGACATCCAGAGAGAAAGGAAAAAGCCGCGATCGACCTGAGGCCCCAAGATTGGCCAACCCGTCCGCGAGTTCGTTAGCTGGATCACCAGCATGGCCGAGCACATGATCATATTTGGGAGGAAGTTCGGCGCCAGCAGCAAGGCTGAAATGGAACGCACG
>BGNK01000735.1:96147-139658 GCA_003297005.1 Symbiodinium sp. clade A Y106 | reverse complement strand
CGGTGCCCTGCCTCGGCCACAGCACACCTCATGGCCAGATCAGGTCCCATAGGGAACTCGGGCTCGGCGTCCCACGTGGCAGCCGACAACAATGTTTCATGCAGCCGAAAATAGGGCCCTGCCAGCTCCACCTGGGGTACGAAGAAGAGGCAGACTCCGAGCCATAGGTCAACCTCCTCATCTGGCAGCATAGGGGCCGCGCTACTCCCCACATAAACATCGGTGACAAGGTTGCCTTCGAGGCCCGCAAGGCGCAGAAGGATATCCCGGCCTGCGATCACCGGAACACAANCAACAAACAGCCTGTCATCAACTGCTGTTAAATCGAAGCAAGCCACACACTCATCCTCCGCCCATCCCGGCAACGCAAGCAACAATCCGTAGATATTAGTGGGCTGCGGATCCACAGGAATCAAATGCGGGAGCCGTTGGCCAAGCACGGGATCCCGCGTGTCGGTCACCGCATCCAGAGCCTCCTGGACCGTGGCCGGGGCCGTTAAAGTGACCAGGACGGGCTCCAACCGGTACCCTACCGCGAGGAGACCAAAACTGATATCTGTGCCAACACCCGTCGGGTCCCCAAGTGCACGGGCCGCCTGGTCGGCGAAGACATCATCCGCAGGTAGGGTGGGCCAAGGCAAATGACGCTCGTCCGCAAAGCGTCTGGCAACATCCAGACGCACGCGAGCCGCCTCGGTGTAGGACACCGGTTCCTGGTCCAAACGCTGAGCGCGTGCCTTAGGGCTGCAAAAACCGGGGATGCCACAAGAAGCGCCCACACTGCAGGGGGAGCACCGGACACGCATCACCAAGGAAAACAGAACGACAGTCAGGCAAGCAGAGGTGGCGCACAGGGGGCTCCAGACAAGAGCTGCATCCTCACAGAAACCTGCACACCACTTGCACATCCGGCTGCCTTGCGAAACCTTGGACGGCCGCAGAGGGCCGGTTATCGTCCAGACCAAGCCGTCAAGCCAATTTGCACCGGCAAGTGCCGCAAGCCCAGGAAACACCAAGCGCCGCATAGTAGGGCGACCCGGCCGCGACCGCAAGGAATCCGATGGTTCTGCCCCTGGGGCCCGCGAGCGACTACGGCTCCTCCGATCCGCTGACCTAGAGGAAGACCGGTCCGTCCCAGTGTCTGGTGCCACGTCGGACCCTGCGGCATGCGAGTCGGCTGTGGAGTCATCGGAGTCAGGCGTGGAAACAACCTGACTACCTAAACTAGAGGCATCCCCAATTTCTGAATCCGAATCGCTGCGGAAGCCAAAAGTGACCACGTCTCCGGTCTGAACCGTGATATGGTTTTCGGGCCCTGCAGGTGTGGCCCGAGCAAGCGACAGGTGAAAGCCTGGCGGCACACGGAAGATGCCAGCCTGACGAGCCAGGTAGCCAATATCGACCACATTGCTGAGGAGCCGGGCAAACGTTGGCTCAAGCCCGAGTTGTCGCGCGTCCAGAAAAACGAAACACACGCGCTCCCCAACATCAGCACCGGGGGCCGGGAAAACGGCCATCACTTCGCTGCAAGGGACGCCTGCAACCTCAAGATGATGGAACACCTTCTGCGCTGGCAAAACACACGTGATCTCAGCAACGGGCCGCTGCACAAAATCCGCCGCGGCCTCCAGCCGGAATGGCGCTACCCCAGCCGCAGGGGTCTCACCACGAAAGGTCCGCACCGACCCATTACCAAGAAAGGCCATGGCCGGCGCAACGCTGGGAGCGACAGCAATAGACTCAGCCCACGCATGTGGCGAATGCAACCGGCTAGCGAGGTCGCCCCGCCAGACCGGCGGGGACCCAGGCTTGCAGAACTGCACCACTCCTCCGTGCAAGGACCGAAAACGAGCTTCAAGGCCCAGGGGGCGCGTCTCCCCGAAAAGAAACACCTCATAATCAGCATAGCCTAATGTCCCGGCTATTCGAGCCAGGTCCGCACGGCAGCCATCGACGGGCAAGCACCGGGCCAGGACAGGCCCTCCCAGCGCCCGAAAATCGAGGACCAAAATTGCATCACCATAGGCCTCATGCCAGTTACCTCCCAAAACGACGGAGGCACGATCCTCGAACAGCTGGGGCACGGTCGGCACAGCATGCTTCGCAAAGTCCAACCTGGTCAGAGAAACCCCGCCGGCTACTTCACAAAGGAATTCCTGAACCGTAGTGCCTGGAACTCTGAAGACCAAAGGCACAATCTCCGGCTGATACCAGGGGCAAAGCACTTGCGTGAACCTAAGCTGAAAGGTTCGATTGCGCTCGTTGCCGCTCAGCGCGGCGGCGTCTGAAACCGACACTAGCACCTGGGGACTAGCCGCAACGTCCCTGGTGGGGTCTGGGGGAAGAGTCTCAGGCCAGCCAGCAACCAGACTCTCAACCGCAGACACAGCAGAAGGCCATTCGGCAGGAGGCGCTGCCCAAACCAAAGTCTGCTGCGAGCAAAAACCCAGCCCCAGAAGCAGCCTGTTTATTCCACGAGAAAAGNCCAGACTCTCAACCGCAGACACAGCAGAAGGCCATTCGGCAGGAGGCGCTGCCCAAACCAAAGTCTGCTGCGAGCAAAAACCCAGCCCCAGAAGCAGCCTGTTTATTCCACGAGAAAAGCCAAAGGTTCGCCAAACGGGCGCGCACCGAAGAGCCTTCCGGCGGCCTGCTCCGCGATCGCGGCCTTGAACAAAAGGGCGGAGCAATTGGCATGGGCGCGACTCCCTCACACTGAAGCACGCTGCAGCCGAACACAGACCCAAAGGCCAACTGACACCACTACCTGCGCCATGTCCAGCGCCTGCGGCTGCGACGCGTCTCTTGCCATGCCCGCTGCAAGCGCCATAGACGAGGAACCACAGCAACTCCCATAGAAGCATGAATGCTAGGCTTCGCGTCAAGGCACCCAGCGCACACCCTAAATCACGCAGCATCGAGGCAAGGGGAGACTCGCCCATCCCTTGCCCATGTTCTGCATATGCCAAGTGCCAAGGCATAGGCGGGGGACGGCATACAGTCGCACAAGCCCAGTGAGTCTGCAGCCGCCGCGAGGAAGACGGAGCCGGAGTACTGAAGAATCCAGCCGAACCCAAGAAGGATCCACCAGTATCCGAGCTCNAAGACGGAGCCGGAGTACTGAAGAATCCAGCCGAACCCAAGAAGGATCCACCAGTATCCGAGCTCAAGGCACAAGAGGCAGACAAGGCAGAGGGAATGCAAAATTGCCTGGGCCACAGACGCCGCGGCTTTGGGCGGGGATTAGAGGATGGCTGCCATGAACTCCCACAAAGCACCAGCCTGGACGGGGAGGCCCGACGGAACCTCCTGGCCTGGAACATCCCAAAAGCTGCCGAAGTCTGTACACGAAAACAGTCTCCTACGTGAAACCCAAGGGGTCCACGATATGCCCAATCAGACGGCGCATCAAGCAGGCNACGGAACCTCCTGGCCTGGAACATCCCAAAAGCTGCCGAAGTCTGTACACGAAAACAGTCTCCTACGTGAAACCCAAGGGGTCCACGATATGCCCAATCAGACGGCGCATCAAGCAGGCAAGAACCGGGGAGACAGCACCGCCCAGGAAGTCTGAACCCATAGACTTCAAAGGCAGAAGCGCTCCACAGTCTGCCATCCTGAGGCTGCCGCTGACCCGACTCTCGCGACCCCACCAGCCAGATCATGTCACAGCATCGGGCGGGGGGTGAGCGGGTCCCGCAGGCAGGTCCAGGTCGTCGTCGTCCTCCTCGATCACTGCATTGGCCAGGAGGTTGCCTTTGTTGCCCATGGCTCTGCCAAAGACCGACATTGCAGGCGGTGCCGGAGGAATNGGTCCCGCAGGCAGGTCCAGGTCGTCGTCGTCCTCCTCGATCACTGCATTGGCCAGGAGGTTGCCTTTGTTGCCCATGGCTCTGCCAAAGACCGACATTGCAGGCGGTGCCGGAGGAATCCCTGTTTCCGCCGTCATAGGCTTCACCTCCCCGCCTTCGCTTGCCAGGACTTCCCGGCGGGCGCGCAATCGCTCCTCCAGACGTTCCGCGCCGCTCACTTCTCCAGAATCAGCATAGGGGTGGGGCCTTGGCCTGCTTAGAGATCTGGTGGCCGCCTGTCGCGAATCCGGAGATGCAGCCGGTGGTCGATGCGTAGGTGACAGCATATAGGGGTCGCGCGGCACCACGGCCGTGTATCCTGGCCCTTCGGCCCGGACAAGCCCAGGCGGTGTCCCGAAGAACGCCTCGGCACCAGGAACCACCTCGAGCCCCCGTGCCTGAGGGAAGGAGGGTCCAAGGACATCTTGCATCTCGGAATCCGCTTCCTCTGACATCCCAGCCGCCGACAGGGCCTCCCGCAGAAAGCCTGTTGGCCTGGGCTCGTCCTGGACGCTGGCCCACAGCTCCTTCCATGCCGCCTCGCGCTCCGTGATGGCCGGCGCGGCTGGGGTCGGCGCCGTCCCGGCTACCAGCGCCTTCACCTGGGCTGCAGCCGTCTGCCCGGCCTCCACAGCAGCTGCTTGTTCGGCAGCAAGCCTTTCCATGTCCGCGAGGAAGTTCTTCTTCTGCGTCGCGAACTTGGCCTTGACATCGGCCTCGTACTGTGCGAACTGCTGCCTTCTTTTCTGCTGCTCCTCGGCCAGCTTGCGCACACGTGTATCCTGCTTCTTGGCATTGGTCAAGGCGCGTTGGATGTGGCTGAGGAAACTGCCTTCTGTGGAAGCCGGTTCCGGCTCCGCCGGCTTGAGCTCCACCGCATCGTAGCGCTCCGGCACCGTTCGTCGCCCACCCCTGGGCGACCATGTGCCATGCCACCACTGCCAATAAGGCGAGCTGGTAGCACGCCGAGACGGATACTCCCATCCGCCCCAATCCTGCTGCGCCTGGCTCCCTTGGCCTTGCCCACGTCCTCCTCCGCGCTTGCCCATGTCCGCCAGCCACTCCCTGTATCGTGGCTGCGAGTGGTGTCGCACCAGCCGCTCCAGGTCGCGCCGAGGAGGAACACGATTCTGGCGCCGCGCAGAATGAATGCGCCGTCGCGCCAACGAGCGTTTGCGACGCTCACGCCTATGCCACCCCGGCGAGGAGGGCAAGGGNCGCTCCAGGTCGCGCCGAGGAGGAACACGATTCTGGCGCCGCGCAGAATGAATGCGCCGTCGCGCCAACGAGCGTTTGCGACGCTCACGCCTATGCCACCCCGGCGAGGAGGGCAAGGGAGGTCGCTTGCCTATGGCTCCCAACTGACGTACCTTCCCGGTACTGGGGCTACCGGCAATGTCCGACGCCTTGGTCGGACTCGATCCGAAACCCTTCAAAATAGTATTGGTAATTATTAAGGCCCCTACATTACCATTACTTCCGAAGCCTTACCCAGACCAGGAGTTGAACACCGAAATTGAGGCGCACCAAAAGACGAAGGACATTGAGCAGGGAATTTGTTTGAGTAGTCTGTCACGGGTCCTGGCGAGTAGCAGTCAGTGTCTCAAGACACATTGACCTCTGTTTTGCCGGGAAGGTGCAAATGCAATGATGCTGGCCATCCCATCCTCGTCGCCAACTTCACCGTCGTCTTATGATGACCATGAACAAGCTCGTAACTCATAGCCTTGACAACCAGCACCAGCACTGTCACGATCATGTCATGGCACAAGCAACAGAGCGGGCTGCTGGGAGGCAGATCCCTGGTGTTCTAAGTCGAAGATATCTCGAGGATGGGGGGCCCAAGGGCCTGAAGTTCTTTGAGGGTTTTGTAGCCTGGGGCTTTGGAGTTTAGGGCTTTGAAAGGTTCGGGCTTGTGTGTAATTCGGGCTCAGGCTCCGGAGTTTGGGGGATGAGCGTGTATAAGGGCCCGAGCCCAGAAACTCCATAGCCCGACTGCTGGACCAAGCATCAATCTCGAGTGTTTCGGTTTTTTCACAGTCTTTGTGGGCGTTTGATGCCCATTTGATCACTGAACTTCAGACTTTGAAAACATACTGGCCTCAACTGCGGATAGCCATAGTAGGGTCGCTGTGATGAGGATCCTCAAATCTCACCCTTAAACCTTGGCCCCTAGACCCGAAACCTTAGCCCCTATAGACCGTAAACAACCCTACAATTCCGAGCTGCCCTGGGTCTAGTTTTAAGTGCACCAGGACAAGATAGATGCGGACAAGAAAAAAGCGGCCGCCGCGGAGGTGGAAGATGGTAATAAACAAGCGTGAGTGATTGCCAAGATGATTCCTGAGGGCTGCTCATCGTAATCATACTAGATTATACCTCAGATTCTGATTTGTTTGAATTATCACCTTATATTAGAACTCGAATCGACAGAGTTGGGCATGTCGAGTCGGCGGAGTTCTCGGGTCGCACTGGAGCTACAGGTCTCTAGGTGGTGCAATTGGGGTGATCAGACTTACGGGCGAGTACTATGTTACACAGAAGGTGAAAAGTTGAGGGCTAGGATTTGGGGGCAAGATTCTGGGATCGCAAATGAGGCTTTCGTTTTTTGTGCGCTCTCCTGGGACCGAGAAAGGTGAAACCCGCGGCCCACAACCGAACTCCTCGCGAAGCCCCCGAACCCTGGAGCTGAAACCAGAAACCCCACTCAGATCCCAGAATCACTCCTAAACCTCGAACCTCCAGTCTCGCAGCAATATGCCTGCAGCGGTGATGCCGAAATGCCCAGCGGCATCAATGCTGCATTGTGAGCTCTCGCTGAAACTTGCAAAGGATTTAGGGATCACCGAACCCTCCAAGGCTCTCTGCTGCAGGCCTCAGGCTTCGGGCTCAAGGTTTCAGGGCTTCGGAGTGCGGATGCTTAGGACTTGAGATAAGGTCTAGGATTTCCCGAACTCCTCCTGCCATCTGCATATGCCCAAGGTCCCGAAGGATTACGAAGAAATCGGGTTCCTACGTCGTAAACCCGAAGCTCCCTGTCGCCAGGAGTTTCTCCAAGCTCAAAAGCTGAAAGATCAAGCGAGGACCATGCTGGAACTAATATAGGGGCCTTGAGCATTAGAAGACTGTAGGTTTTGGGGTGTAGTATACTATACTTGCGGGAGTTTCTGGGAGAAAGGGCGACGGAGTGTGGGGCAAGTTCCACTACAAAAGGGTTTAGACGGGGTCCAACTGGCAGAATGGGGCGGCGTAAACATGGATCCTACTTGACTAAACGTAGAGTCTTAGAGCTTAGTGCTTCTTTCCGACTTCGCTGGAGCAACGAAGGGTCGCTTGCCGAGCCGTGAGCTCAGGCGCAAATTAATGCTCCGAGCAACATTCTCAGCGATCACTTCCAAACTAACACGTCAAGACTGTCAGCCCGATGCGCTACCCTTCACCTTGACCAGCATGGGAACACAACATGTTCGACCCTTAGATACACCAAAAGTAAAGCTGAAACTGAAGCTTTGATTGCAATGGGAAGCCTCGCCCTGAGCCCCAGACCCAATCCCCCTATCTTCGGAAGTTGACTTCAGCCTACTTGTAGAGTCGTTTGGATTGCTGCAACGGCATGGGGCTGAATTCAGGGCCGGTGACTTGCAGTTTCAAGGATCAGGGTTTTGGTCTGCGTCCAGGATTAATTTTTCCGCTTTCGGCTCGAGTTTTAGGGCCTGGGACTTTCATCTCAAGACTCTCAACACTGAGGACTAATGATGGGGTCCAGGGTTTGGGATAGCGGGAGTTGCATCACGTGAAGGTCTGTAGCTTTGCACCTTATGAGAAGATTTACAATTATCATTATGCACTGTCACCGCTACAAAATACCTTAAATATGTACGGCTATACTTATCAGACATATAAATGCTATAAACTATAAAATACATTAAATGTAGATATGTATAGTATAGCCAGTCTGTTCCAGTATAGGAGTATTTCGATGGAGTTTGACCTTCGGCCCCAACCTGAAAAAAACGCCAAGAAAGCTTGGAAGCTTCGAAGCCCCTAAATTTGACTGGGTTTAGGGTTTAGGGTTTAGGGTTTACGGTTTAGGCTTAAATTGCATCCTGGACTTGGGAATTGGGCTTCCGACACCGCTCTGCATGAAGGAAGAATGACAAGAGCCTCGCCACACTGCAGGCAGAACGTGACAGGCTCCCCGCTTTTCCATAGAGCCCCAAAACAGAACCCGAAGCCTTCAACGCCCAGTCCTCGAGGTGGTGTGTTTTGCAGTGGCTGCGGGGTAGGAAGTTAGGTGCTTGGGTTTAAACGTAGAGATTTCGTGAAGAGTTGCAAGGGACTTCGATTTCCAAGGTCGCTTCGGAGTCTTGGCTCGGCCGTTTTCTTCTCGGATGGCACTGCACCGTTTGTCTTTCTGTCGGACGGGAGAACCCCGCAATTGGAGGTCGTGCTGTATCTGTGCGCGTGGTGTGTGTGTGTGTGTGTGCGTCTGTGCGCGCGCGTATGTGCACGTGCCTTACATTGTAAACAATTCCGCTGTCATTACTTGTGCTGCCAGGCTCCTCCAACAACGAGATACCGTGCGGTCCCCAGGCTTTGCCAACAATTGAGTCAAGTGAGTCCAACACCCGATCGTCCTGATGCCAAACACCCTCAGCGTCCTTTTTCAGTTATACGATGACAATAAAAAGATGACCCAAAGAAACTTCTGGTTGTTATGCCTCCTGTATCGGAGCGTGGCTTAACTTGGAAGCTTTACTTTTACTATATGTAGATATGCATATGTACATAAATTCTGAGATAGATAAATGTATGCATTGTCTCACGCTGCAGAGTTTAAAGCTTGATTTTCGGGTTTAGGGTTGTTTGGATACCTAGTTGAAGATGTCGGATTTCGGGTTCAGGATGTTTCATACCCTTACGCGAGTCTTCTCTGCGATGAACTGGTCCCAGGCCCCAGGCAGCTTCACATATTCATGGCTTACGATTTGAAGTTCAACGTTGATTCGAAAAACTGTGTAGTAGGCCTTCTCGAGGTTCGGGTTTCAAACCACATGCTTGTGGACCCAGGTTTTAGGGTTTCAGGAGTAGACGGTGCAATGAAGGTTGTGGGGTTTTGGGGGTCGCGTGGTTGAGGCTTTATGAGGTTGTTTGGGGGTTGAAGACTTAGGGTTCGTTTAAGCAGTAGGGTTTAGTGCTTCGGGGTATCGGGTTTCTTGAAGAGGACTGGGGGACTATTGGGTTCATGGTCTTTCATGTTAGCCTTCAGCCCGAAGTCTGACTCTCTGCGCCTCAATCCTTCTGGCACCGACGGGCTTTGGCCGAAATCGCGGGACTTTATGCGGCCCAGTGAAAGGGCACGTTGTTCACGGCTTTCTCGGCCGTCTTGAGAACTCCAAAATTTGGCCCGACACAATTTGCAAGGCCTAGACGCCTACACACCTCAAGCCCTATGTCTAAATCCTGGCTCCACCCGTTTGGGCCTAGGCGTACGGCGTACCTAGCAGGGTACCCGGAAACCGGCTAAACGATAAACGCAGGACCTGGATCCAAAATCACCCTAGACTCTAAGCTTAACCTGAGTTTGCAGACCCTCCATCCTACAAGCTAAACCTGGGCCCTAGACCCTGAACCCAAACCAAAACACCAAAGAACCCAAACCAAAAACCCCGAAGAACCCAAACCAGAAAAGACCCAAAGCCAACACCAAACGCGACTCTCCGAGGTTTGCCTTCGGGTGCTCTCCATTGTCAGCTCGCTCCTTCGGTGGTCGAACTCCGACCTGCGGAAGGCCAAAGGGTTCCCTTAAGGGTTCTTGTAAGGGTGCTGTATAGGGTGCCTTTAAATATACTATACGTAGGGTTCCTGTACGGTTTCTCTCAAGGTTCCTTTAAGGCCTTTACGGGTATGAGATAGGGCTCCTTTAAGGTCACTCTAAGGGTTCCTTTAAGGGTGCTATACAAGGTTCCTGTCAGGTTGCTATTCTTTGTTCCTTTAAGGTTGCTACATGAGGCTATATAGTTTTTGTTGAGGGATATCATATAGGGCTCCTCTGAAGGTGCTATATAGGGTTCCTTTACGGGTGCTATGTATTCAGGTTTTTGGGGGTTTTGGATATGGGCCGGCATGGGCTCAAGGGCTTTGGTTTGGTTCAGGGTTCGAGGTTTTTGGGTTGTGGGTGCAGGGTTTAAGGGGTTGTGTAGGCTAGGGTTTGGGGTTCGGGGGTTATCGGGTTTCGAGGTTTTTTGAGCTCGAGGAACCATCTTCTGATCTTCTTCGAGTCTTCTTAGGGACTGCTTGTGCGGAGTTGACGACAGCCCTAAACCATACCGCTTAAGCGTGGTACCCGAAGGTCCTACACTTCGAAACTCCTCGAGCGCCCTTTATGCCTTGGAGCCTTATACGTCCGTAATCGAGTCCGAAACCCTATAATTACAACCCAAAATCATTGCCTTAGACCCGGCGAAGCAGGATCCGGCTCTCATGGGTGCCCTTCATCAAATCCTCCTGCCGATGATTGCCCTGCCTGCACTTTCCAAGGCGGGCAGCTCTCAATCGGATGAGGGCTTATGGGCTAAACCGCACTGCCCTGAGCCCCAAAAACGCACGTGCTGAAGCACTGAATCCCGAAAGCCCCAAAAACGAAGAGCCCCCTAGAGCCTAATCCTCGGTGTTGTAGATCACAAGGTGGGAGCCCCCCTTAGCCAATGGGTTCGATGATCCCATGTCTAGCCTACTTCAGAGCCACAGAGCTTGGAGTCTAGGTTTAAACCTGTCAGAATGCTGGGCCCGAGTTTCAAGCGGATTAGAAACAGAAAGCCAGAGAGACAAAGACAGGGAGACCCAGACCCTGGACCTTTGGAGCATAAATCCCAAGTTGCAAGCCTCAGCCCTGTTGGCCCTGGAAAAACGATGTAGGAGAAGATGTCGGTCTTGGTTCGCGATCATGAGCAGGATCCAGGTACATAGTCAGCAATGACAAGCTCCTAATCGAAAAGCCCACCCGGAGCGTTAGTCTTTAACTTCCCGGGCTGCCAGGAAGTCGAGGTTTCGGTCGTCTACTCCATCTGCATCTTCTGCAGCTTGGATGATGCTTTAGCACTTACCGGACGAAGGACTCTCATAAGGTAGGGGATTCGCGATCGCTAAGCTTTTTTTTTCTAGGGGTCATCGGTACTGACTTGGGTTAAATTTTTGAGCTCAGGTCCTGAAACTATTGTGGTTTATGCCTTGTAAGGCTCAGGCCTGCGCTGACAGACTGCAGGCATTCGTCAGAGCCTTGGATCCCTAAGGCAAACTCAAGATAATATATCCGTAAGAAGGAACACATATGAAGCTCCCTGCTTTAAGAGCGGTTCCACAACAGCCCAAAATCATTAATTCTGGCCTACGTTTGACCCTCTCGACCCTGTCGTCCCGAGCCGGAGAAGCTGCGACACCAAAGGTGTCAGAGATGGTGAAGTTGTGCGATCTCACTGGAGGCGGGTTGTCGGGCTTAGATCATTCAGGATTGCTGCTTTGGCGGCTTGGGTTTAGTTTTTATCGAAGCGTACATCATCACATGTGTTAGACATTTCGCACATACAAGACTGTCAGCGGCAGCTTGTTTATCAACATTTGAAACATAGTTCCAGCGAGCACAGAAGTACCCGTAGTAGTAACCACTCTGATCCTCATCATGTTCTCCCACTGCTGCTGCTGCTGAACCTCGTCAAGGTCAAGATTGCAATCAATCGTCTTCATCATCTTTAGCCAGCTGCACCTCAGTAATGGCCCGAACAAGAAGAAGAGCGTCAGTGTTCGATGTTGAACTCTAGGATACTGGAGGAGAGCCATAAGACGAAGGTGCGCACACGCAAGCACACACAGAACCACCATTTTGATCTTGCTTTGGGCCCGACGTCTTAAGACGTGCCTGCAAGGCCCCGGACATCACAGCCGGCGTCCCCAGGGTCGCTATAGCGTCCCGGCGTTCCTGGCGTCCCTTGCGTCGGGCGTCCCCAGCGTCCCCGGCGTCCCTGGCGTCCCCAGCGTTCCTGGTGTCACTGGCGTGCCTGGCACCGGCGTGCCCAGCATATACTAGCGTCCCCGGCGTCCTCAGCATCCCCCGCGTCAGTCTGATATACATGTGTGTATATTTCTATATGTATATATATATATATATATATGTATATATGTGTACATATATAACTATATATACTTACACACATACTACACATGTGTGTCTGTATATATATATATATATATACACGTGTGTATGTATATATATATATATATATACATATGTACATACACGCACAAACATGTGTATACACGTGTATATGGGCATGTTTATGTACAGATAGGCACATGTATGTATGTATGCATGTATGTAGGCATGTATGTATATATATATATATTTATATATATATACATATATATATATATATGCAGAGGTGTGTGTATATTTATATATGCATATGCATATGCATATGCATAGGCATATGTGTATGTGTATGTGTATGTGTATGCGTATGCGTATGTGTATGTGTATGTGTATGTGTATGTACGAGTATGTGTAGGTGTATGTATATGAGTATGTGTACATATATGTATATGCGTATATGTATGTATATGTATATGTGTTTGTATATGTATGTAATTGTAGGTATATATGTGTACATACATCTATGTGTCCTGGCGTCCGTTGCGTCCTCCGTGCCCCGTGTGTCCCCAGCGTACATGTATGTATATGTCTCTATATACATATGTTTGTATATATATATATATATATACGCATCACCATCGTCTTCGAAGCCACACTCTCCGGGCATCGCTAAGAAACACCACTACACATCATCATAAGAGTCATCATCATATCATAATCATCATCTTCATCAACAACACCACCATCGACATCACCTTCGTCTGGAAAGCAACACTCTCCGGGCATCGCAAAGAAACACCACTACAAATCATCATAAAATTCATCATCATATCCTATAATCATCATCTTCATCAACAACACTGCCATCGATACACATACTTATGACGTATTTGTATTCTATATTGTATATGTATAGGTGTGTGTATATATATATATATATATGTGTCTACACGTGTGCATATATGTCTATACATACATAGAGATATATGTGCATTTAAGTATCACCATCGTTTTCGAAGCAACACTCTCCGGGCGTCGCTAAGAAACACCACTGCCCATCACCAGAAGAGTCATCATCATATCATAATCATCATTTTCATCAACAACACCACCATCGACATCACCTTCATCTGAGAAGCAACACTCTCCGGGCATCGCAAAGAAATAACACTACACATCATCACAGAAGTCATCATCATATCCTCCAGTCATCATCTTCATCAACAACACCGCCAGCGACAAGCATACTTATGACACATTTATATGCTACAATGTATATGTATAGGTGCGTATATGTACATATATATATATATATATGTGTATGTGTGTGTCTACACGTGTGAATATATGTCTATGCATACATAGAGATATATGTGCATATAAGTATCACCATCGTCTTCGAAGCCACACCCTCCGGGCATCGCTAAGAAACACCACTACACATCACCATGAGAGTCATCATCATCTCATAATCATCATTTCATCAGCAACACCACCATCGACATCACCTTCGTCTGAGAAGCAACACTCTCCGGGCATCGCCAAGAAACACCACTACGCATCATCATAAAATTCATCATCATATCCTATAATCATCATCTTCATCAACGACACTCCGGGCATCGCAAAGAAACAACACTACACATCATCATAGAAATCATCATCAAGTCATCTAATCTTTAACTTCATGCATCCCGCGTGCCCCGGCGTTCCTTCGTCTTTCAGGCGTCCCCAGCGTCCCCGGCGTCCCTAGCTAGTGTCCCCAGCGTCCCTGCGTGGCGTCCCGGGCGTCCCCGGCGTCCCCGGCGTCCTTGGCGTCCCCGCCGTCCCCGCCGTCCCCGGCGTCCCGGGCCCGGAGACGCCGAATGCTTTTGCGACATTTCAGGTTGCGCCTGGAAGAGTAGGAATTGTTGTAGGTGTACTGCTGTTTGAGAGAAGGGAGATTCGTGCTTCTGACCCGATCCACCCCAGAGTGTGCAAGGCGTCGACCGTAAGCTAGGTCCAGACTGGAGCAATAGTTGCGGCAAAACGCCCAGCCCCTGGAGACCTGAATCCCGCACGGCATACATCGTCATGTTTTGGGCTTTGGCTCAGTTTGCTGCTGACCTTGCTGCGCGGCTTGCAAGAGGCCAGAGCCCCAGAGAGGGAACGGGGGGTTCAGAGCTTCTGGTTGACCGTTTTGGTTTAGTTTGGTTTTCCTACGCCAGAACACCTGATCCTCTGGTGCTCACGGTTCACGACCAGGAACACCCGATCCTACGCTAAACTCTCAGCTGTAGGAAACCTGTATAATAACCCTTATAGGAAACCTTATTAGCACCTTATTATAGGAACCCAGAAATCTTGTACCTGTGTCTCCCAGTAGGTTCCTTGCAGTGATAAACTGACCTCCTTACAGTAGCAAAGGAGTGTTTCTGCACCTGCACCCTAAACCTAATACCATAGGCATCTAAACCCTGAGCATCCCTGAGCCCAAACGCCTTTAAATCCTGAGCCTTAAGACCCCATTTGCCCCGCAGTTTTTGGAGGAGCCAGCGGATCCGTCGCAGTGCAAGCCCGGCACAGAAGGACGCAGTTTGGAGCTCCAGTTCAGGATCTAATCTTCAGGCCTCTAGTCTTTGGGGTCGGGGATTGGTCTGTTCAGCTTCAAGGGCAAGGATTTCGGCAGTTTGGGTCGAAAAGGCAAGACACAGTCGATTCAGGGCCTGGCCGGACATGAATGCCAAAGACGGAAGGTGTACATATTTGAAGCGACAGCTGAGGCGTCTGTACCCACATACAAACTCGAAAGCCCAGCCTCAAACCCCCCACCGCCCCAACATGAGCCCTAACATACACCCAGATAGAAGCCCAAATACAATAAGCTAGGTCGACAAGAAGACTCCTTATACCCTTGCCATTTTGTGGTATCCCTGACAAGACTGTTCTCTTCCCGCGTAAGGGGGATCTGTGTAAGCCTTGAGCTCCCAAACCTCCATGGTCATAGTCATAGTATAATCGTCCCCGAAGCCCCGAAGCCTTATTCTTCTTCTTGTTATGCATATTGTAGCCCTATACTTCTTGTCACGAACCTTACAACCCTACATGAAGCTCCAAAGCCGCAGGCTTCACCAACCTCCGCGGCCTTCGCGCCCGCGCGGCCGTGGCGGCCCGGGCTCTGGCGGACTGCGCCCGCATCCACGCGGGATCCTCGGGCTTCCAGGGATGGACATTGGACCTAAGTCCTTAAGCCCTGAGCCCCTAAATCCTAAACCCTAAGTCTATATGTCCCTAAACCCTAATCCCTAAAGGTTCGGAACTGGGGCGATAGGGTTATAGGGTTCTTCATTGAATGATTGAAGGGATCCTTCGCAGTCTTAAGGAGAGGCCGTTGGTCAAGGGGTATCGGAACATGGGACGCCAAAGCTCAAGCCTGAGTCTTTCCTTAAGGCAAGACAGGGCATGTTTTGTTTTCTCATTCTCGAGTCTTCTTTTTGGTTACGATACGGCTTGACTCTGGATTCGGGCCTGCAGGTTGCTGCTTTGCGGTGTGAAAGATTGGGAGTGTTTCGGGGTTTCTGGACCGATTTGTGTTGGGGGCCATGGCTTAGAGGTTTACGGTTAATCAGCGCAGGGTTCAGGGTTGCGGGCTTGGTTGTCAGGGTTGACGGCATAGGTTTGTGGTTGAGGTGGTTTCTGCCCAAGGATTGGAAGTTTGATTTCTGCTAGGTCTGGGTAGCTGTCGGCGAGGTGCACGACCGAGGGTCTCCGCTCAAAGCAACACATCTAGACAGGAAAGCATGGCAGAAAGAGACATGTCGAAACCGTGGCCGGACGGAAGCTTCAAAGACTTTGTCAATCGACTGGGCAAGGAAACGGTGTGCCTGAAGGTAAGAGCTTCTTCATGTTGCACCATCCTCACCTCGTAACCACAGAGTAGCTCTGTTACGTTGAGGGCCACCTACTGGACAGGGTGGAGGTGCAGCTGTGCCGGGTTTGGGTTTAGGACCGTGAGTCTAAGCTGCTCCACCATCCTGGCATCGACTTTGGTTGGATTCAGATGTGGTTTTCCGGAATCAGGTTTGGTTTCTCTCTGCTGCGACTCGCAACTGATACGAACTGCACATCCTGGCGCAGACTGTATGCCTATCTTCAACCATTTTTCGTGGAGGGTGGCGCTTTAAGGTTGGCCAGGGCCGCATTGCGTCAGTGTGTGGCAGCAGTGCCAAGTTCCGGGTACCCTGAAAGGCAGTTGTGGGTTTGGGTTCTGTCTTTTCCGCCCTGGGTTGAGGCATTCTACGGGGTTTTGGGTGGAGCCAGGTTTTTTGTGGTTGCGGGTGGCAGCTTTGAATATCTCAGCGATCACATGGATCCCGAGCCTGAGCCCGCACTGCTTGGAGAACACCTGTGCAAACAGTGAAGGTTGGGCTGCATGCTCAGCCCCTCATCGCTTCCCCTGAACCTGGAGTTCAAGTCCCTCAGCCTTCATCCATGTGCCTCGTCAAAAAGCCTCGCAGCTTGAATTCCGACTGGATCCGTGACCTGTTGAAGCCCAAGCTCCAGACTCTAAACTTCCCCGCTCCCTTTCACCCTGTTTGCCCCTAGTCTGAGACTGGTAACAAGTAATAGTAGCAACGGCCACGAGAATGAGTCACAAATCGAGGTTAGAGTAAGGTCTTTCATCTACCAAAAACCAAAACCCAAGCTGATAATCTGTTAGCGAGGCGGAGGCCGAAGCTCTGAGCCGCCTCAGTCGTCCCAAAACGAATCGCAGCGCAGCCGAGACCACTCAAGCTGTCGGCAAAGTACTTCGGCGATTCGGTCCGACTTTCGCAATTCAGCCCTTGAAATGCAAAACAGCACGCTTAGGACCAATGCAGCTACAGCTACTATCTGGTTGGCATCGGATGTATAACTCGGCAAACCCTTCAACTTTCTGACCTTAGCATGAAGATTTGCATCTGAAACTTCCGCCTCTGACTCCTCACACGATGCTCCCCGCTTTCACCGCCTAGCCCGGGTGTCGACATCGGCCGGCGCATGATTGCGTTGAGCACAAATTATTCTACAGTCAACCTGCTGAACAAACCGGAGACGGACGAGGCGTGTCCTCGCACTTTCAATACTTCAGAAGCCACAAGGCGGTCTCAGCCTTCCTGCCGTTCAATTTCCATGCTGTCGACGTTGTTGTTCCAGCGGTTTCAGTGACAAATGCTTTCACTGACACGCCAATGCTTCCGGATTGCGAGTACATTCCCTGCACATCTCGATGCTGGCCGCGATCCGACATCTATTTCTCAGTGCTGAATCTCGAGCAAGAGTATGCCATTTTGTCACGGCCTTCCTTCACCAAAGCCTTTGTGCCATTATGCTCCGCCGGCTGTGGGAGCGTGCAATGTTTGGCCAAGCAAACACGCACACTTCCACGATGTTGAGGCTTCAGATGAAAGCTGGCCCGCTGCTGATGGTTCTGTTACTTGATGGCGGGCTTGCTTCTCACTGGCACGCAGCTTTTGGTGGGTTGGCGAGTCTGGGCTCCCTTGTCACCTGGGTTATTGGAAATGAACTAAAGCAACCTGCCAGAAAGCAAGAGGACGAGAGCCAGCCAAAGAGTACCGGCAGTTGTGGACAACACTTCCTTGTGAACAAACCCAGGTCGCGTCGAAAGCTCGGAAAGTGTGGCGGCCCTGCAAAAGCAGAATCTCACGGAGGGCACGGTCTGTGCGCTGCTGACCACGGAGTACAACCAGCTTCATGCTGATTGATGGCCATGCTCGATCCCCTCAATGCTAAACCCCTATACGTTTTCCAATGAGCTCAAGCCCTCATCCCTTAGCTCGGGTGGCCATCGCTCGGAGCGGAGACATCAAAGGGAGCGCAGTCGGCTTTTGAAAAAGCGACCTTGAGCTAAACCCAGGTCACCAAACCAACCCTGCAGCCCGAAGCCCTGAAGCACAACATGCGAATGTAAAGCTCTTTGCAAAATGCTTGAGTACACAAATGTGAGAGTGTATAACTTAACAATAAAGGAATTGTTGCCGATGAGTTTCAATAATAACTAAGCAACTTGTTAAGTATACACAAGAGTAAGTAATTGAATAAACAAACGCATAACATAAACCAGCAGATAGATATGTGGATATATCTATATGTGTACGTGTGTATATGTATATATGTAAAAATGTATATATGTATGTATGTGTATATATATATAATATGTAGATATGTATATATATATATATGTATATATATATATATGTGTATATATATATGTATATATATATATATATGTGTATATATATATGTATATATATATATATGTATATATATGTGTATATATATATAATGCATACACATATACGTATATACAGACATACGTAGAGACATATATACATGTGGAGGTGCTCTCCGCCGCATCTGCCTTGAGCGCTGTCCCTTTCTCATCGCGGCAGGTGGTTTTGAGCCAAGCGTGTTGGACATTTGGAACGTACATGGTTTTGGGCTTAAAGGGTTCGGGGTTTAGGATTGCGGCGAGGGTGTCTGACAGTGCTGATGAAGGGTTGAGGGTTTAGGGTTCACAGGTTCAGGGTTGGGAGTGGTCAGCGGACCTAGTGTTTGGGAAGTGGGTGGTGCCTGCAAGTACTGCCCAGTGGTGGGAGCTGGAGTCTCTAAGACGTTTCCCGAAGAATCCAGCTCTTGATGTAGCAGCCTAAACGGATAGTGTCGTCATTTCTTTTTCCCTCATGTCACACAGTTACCGTGTTACATCCACAGAGCCATGGTACGGCTTCTCTTGCCTTCGAGTAACAAGCCAAGAAATCCTAGAACTTGTGACTCTGCACTCCTTCGTTCAGGGGTCGGAAGGGGTTTAGGCACCTGAACCCTAAATCCTTGCAAAAAACCTCAGGCCCTAGACCCTAAACTTCCCTGGACCCTATTGAGACTTTGCGGCCTGAGGGTTTGTAAGCTTGCTGTCTCTGTTGATCAGGGTTTCGACTCGAACAGTAAAGGCAGTAAAACTTAAATCACTAGGTCACTAGGAGACTTCCTATGAAACTTGCCAGTAGCGCTTGGGGAGCTTTTGTTTGGTTGAGAGCCTGAAGTTACCGGCTTCGAACTTGGAGGGAGTCAGCAATTCACAGGGCAGATGGCAACATTCAAGAACTAAGCTTCCAACAGATGAACGTGACCCTAAACCCTAAACCCTGTCTTTGGTTTTTCTGCTTCTGAGGTTTGATCCAAGCCTCAGTCAGAAGTCGCTAAATCCTGAAAAAAAAAAGAAAGATCCCAAACCTCGCGCTTGGCCCCCAAGGCCCAATCCCAAAACCCTAGACACTTAAAAACCCGCATCTGCCCTGGAAGTCAAAGTGTTGATGTCACTGAGCACTCGACCTTGGCATCATCCTAAATCTTGCAGGCATGTAAGAGCCATAAAGATGAAGGCTCAAACCCTTCTGTTAGGGTGTAAGGTTCAGGATTCAGAACTTGGGCTTAGCGACGGGAAGCCGTGAGCCCTGGATGTTCTGCTTTCGCAGCCGTTCTTCCTCAAAGAGCCTGGCATTGAGCCCAGAGCACATGATCCGACGGCCCAAACCATGCCAGCTGTAGACTCTGGACTCACCCAGGCGAGACTCAAAAAACCGTAAGCCTTACTAAACCTCAAAGCCTGCTTGCTCAATCCGGAGTCTGACTTCGATCTGCCAAACCCAAGACTCAATCCTTCAATCCAAAAACCCTTGACTCGAAGATGTACTTCAACCCGTGCAGTCCATCTTTTCTGCACCATGCGACCCGGCGCAGGGCTATGGTTGAGCGTCGCACCCTGATCTCCAGTTAAGCCCCAGCAGCACTATCGAGACTCCACGGAGATTTCCAAACCTGAACCTTTTGCAGCCAACTCCTCACTCAGAGTGATCCCCTCTTCTCCCAGAAAGTGGCAAAGTCTCTGCGAAGCCATTCGCGGCATGGAAGCGCGCGTGCTTCCATGCAGGATTCCTGGTAAAGGAGTTTGTCTCGGAGTTTGGGGTCCAGAGTTTCGGGCTACGGCTTGGGATATAGCTTAGCCATGAGAGGGTTTAAGATTACAGTCTGGGGCTTTATGGCTAGGGAGCTTAGGGCTTAAGGTTTCGTTCGTTTGTGTGTGTGTGTGATTGTTTGTTCAGAGCTTTTTTCTCAAGGCTTCGTAGGGGGCAAGCTCTCTGAGACCTGAAACTTACTAAACACTAAAGGCCTAGACTCTACAACCTTGAATCTGCGGGAGTGACAGTCTCATTGCACATCTTGTTCAAAACGGAGACGATCTGACTTGCACGAGGGGGGGCGAGGGTAGGAAACCCCAAACCCCCCAAACCCCCAAAACCCCTAAGCCTCTAAACCCTAAACCCCTAAACCCCCAAAACCCAAAACCCCAAAACCCCCTAAACCCCCAAAACCCCCAAAACCCCTAAAACCCCTAAGCTTCTAAGCCCAAAGGGTGGGAAGCAAGCTGAGGACGGCAGAGGCGAGGCGGCCCGGCGTCGTTTCACGGGCCAGGCCGTTCTCAAGGCCTCGTTCTCAAGAAAAGTGTCTGTGCTTTGGGTTTTAGGGTTTTAGGTCCTTAGGTATTATGGGCTTGAAGTTTTAGCTTAGGGTGTTGAAGGCTTGGGTGAGGGTTATGAGAAGAAAGTCGTAGGCCAGAGTCGCACACGATGGGGGTGGAGGGTGTCGAGCTCACAGAAGCCTTTCGTTGTTCGGAGCTTAAGGTTTTGTGACAGTCCGGCCAGCCTCGACAACCACTGCAAACCGTTTTGAAGGTCCTACACAGGAATCTTCCAAAACCTAATCAATTCCCATTCCCAGGCCATCCAGGAGCTCTACGCCCCTGGAGGCGGCTCTCGAAGAGCCGCGGATGCTTTTCTCACGGCCGCCCGGCTCCTCGATTTCGGGTCTCTTGAGGTTCAGGGGGGAGGATTTGGGATGGAGGCTTTAGGAGTGGCTCGGGTTGGGATTATCAGGCTCAGGTTCGCCTGGCAGGCCTTCCATTCACTGTCGTGGTTAGGTTGTTTAGGGTTTAGTCAACTCTGCGGAGGATGAGAATAGCATCTGCTGGTTCACAACCGAGGTGTTTGATTTTATTTGATTTGCGATAGTTCCAGCAGTGGATTCCGGCGTTGTCTAACCTTCAAATCCCAACCCGCCAACCCTGTTTCGAGCCGTTCTAGCTTGGCACCGAGTTTGTACATACATGGCTGCATGCGTGGCGAGCGCAAGCCAGGAATTTGGCAAGAGCGATGATGTGGTGCTCCCTGCTGCTTGGCTGCAAGGTTTTACTTGCAGCCCTTAGGGGTCTGCGTCGGCTCTTGGTTCAAGCCCGGTGTTGGTTTCCTTTTAGTGCTTAGGCCTTAGGGTTTAGCAGGTTTGAGGCATTGAGGAATCAGGGGCTCCTCCAGGTCAGGGTCGATACTACGGGTCCATAGTCCTACACGCCTTGATCACCACCGGCTTAACTTGAGCCACATTTCCACCTCTCATACTTCGATAGATCAGAAGGCAGACCTTAATCTACATAGAACGAATGTACCTGCCTGAACCTCAGTGCGGAACTGGGCACTGTAGACTTAATCTTCACACTTCATTGCACATCTTGGAATTCAAACCTTTGGAAGGGGAAGTTCAAGTATAAACCTTAACAAGTACCAGGACTACGGTCATACATACTTCAATACATACCAAGGCCTCATGTATGCCCATGCTTCTGCAGACTTGTGAACCGTCAAGTAAAATCCTAAACAATGCAATCTGAAAACACTCAACCCCAAAGCCCCAACCAAACTTAAACTTCAAAACCTAAGAGGCCCTGAGTGCTTGCCTTCGGGGAAGCGACAGATGCTAATCAGAAAGAGTATCCCGTTGCAGTCCCCGGAATACATAACGACATGGGACAGGCAGGGTGCTTCACGCAATCCCCCCCAAACCTATTCTGACTATTAAGGCCCTATACTATGCCCTATAAAACCTGAAACAACCCCAAACCAATAGAACATTCTACTCGAACTATCAAGGCCCCTATATTCCTACATATGAAGCCAGAGGGCGTTTAAACACCCTCTTTTTTTAGCAGCCCTTTTCATATCAAGCCAGAGGTGAGCTTCGAGTTGCTCCGTGGACACCTGTCGGGACAGACGCTGCCGGCTTCCTGGCTCCGAAGTTTAGGCAGTATACCCTAAACCCGAAACCCTAAATCCCTAAGCCCCCCGTAAACCGCCTCGTGCCCTCACCTCGCCGCCTCACGCCGCGGCCTCGCGTCCTCACCTCGCGGCCTCGCGCCCTCACCTCGCGGCCTCGCGCCCTCACCTCGCGGCCGTCATTGTCAAGTCCGTTCTGAAAAATACAGGGGAGCAGGCAGATTTTTTGTATTGGGTATCCAGGCATTGGTAGGCCCAAATCGTTAACGTCCGAACCACAGTCCCGACCATCAATGCAGTCTTTGAGTCGTGTCGGACAGGTTTTGAGAGCTTTAGGAACTCGCCGATGCTCGATAGGCTGAAGTGCGACTACAGTCTACCCTAGCACTTGAAGCCCTGAACCCCAGAACCCTGAAGATAGAAGCTCTGATCAACCCTCAACCCTAAGCCTTCATAGCCCTAAAACAGTAAATTTACAACGAAACCTATCATATTGCTAGGCCTTGCAGCCCTGCAGCCGAAAAGCCTTAACGCCCTAAAGCCCTAACTAAACCTTGAGGTGGAGGCCCAGCTTCTCCTGGCCACGGCGACCTGGCGTAGGACTCGCCGGCGGCCTCTTCATACCGGTCCTAGTGGCGAGGTGGCGCCTCAGGGCTTCGTGAGTTGGGTTTTAAGAGTTTAGGGCTCAAGAGTCTAGGGTTTAAGGTTTTGGGGTCTTCTTGGGCTTTTCGGGGGCTTCAGAATGTTGTCGGATTTCGGGGTTTAGAGTCTAGGATTGCATCGAGATTGTGAGACTCTATCTCCGTTCAGGATTTGGCACTATGATGGGTTTGGCGCTCCGGACTGTGACTCCCGTTTTGGTAACCAAGATGGTGCACTTTCTGTCTGTTCGTGGCACTTGAGAGGCTTAGGTGCGGGGATTACGGTGTGTGAGTTCCGCATCAAACCTCGAGCCCTCATTACACGTTAAGAAACAGCCTTGGCCTTGAGATGAGAAGTGGCTTTAAAGAGAGAAACATGGCCAGTGCCAAGTCCCCTGTACTTTAAGGCCTCCGCATCAGATTTCCATGTTCAGCATTCAGGGACCCAAGGCCTGCGAGTCCCCTGAATGGTAATATGGTTCGTTTGGGATGCACAATGTTGATGTTCGTCAGCAACTCAGATGGGCAGGATCTGGGGCTGGAGGCTGTATGATGGTGTTACATGTTGCTACGATCATTACATCCTTGTTCTGCCAGACCTGTCCCTTGGCAGTGTTAGCTATAAAAATCCAAGACCTAAACCCTTGAGAGGAAAACCCTACGACCCCAAACCCGCAAGCACTAGAGCCCCAAACCCGAAAGCTCTAAAGCCCTGAAGCCCTGAAGCCCAAATCCCAATGACCAGGAGATCTTTTCTTTTGCAGCTGCTCTGCTCCCTTCTGCTCCGGCTGCGGCCGATCGAGTTGCGCGCGGTGCCGTGGCGGCGTGGCTTCACGAATCTCGGTTCCCGCTGCAGGACCAGAGTGTAGTGCCTCCTGTTCGAGGTTCACAGTGTCGTACTTATGGCACCGGCTTTGGGGGTTTCGGCTTAATAGTTTCTGGGCTTAAGCTGCGTTTCTGGTCTGAGCGGTAGAAAAACGGTACCTGAGCCCTAAACCCTTGGAAGACCTTAAAATCACCAAAAGAAACTCCCCACACCTTTATTGGGCTCTCATCCCCCAACATGTTAACGTGAAACCTTCAACGCATATGCCCATAGGCCCGAAACCCTTGGCTCGACGCCACAAACCCTTTAAGCAGGAGCTGCTCGCGCAACTGGGCTCGGAGGGTTCCGAGCTAATCCTGTGGCTCGGCAGCTGAATATCATATGTATGTATATATATATATTTATTTATACAGTTGTGTATGCATACACATGTATGTATGTATGTGTATGTATGTGTGCGTGTATATTTATGCATGCCATGTATTCCATGCTAACCAAATTAAACTTCATTGTATTTCTCGTATTCTTATATTTATGTATGTGTTCATATATACGTAGAAACATACTCATTCATTTTATCAGGTACATCTGTACCTACGTATATAAATACATGCATGCAGGCATGCCTACTTACATGCATACTTACATGCATGCATGTATACATACTTACAACTTACATGCATACTTACATGCATGCATGTATACATACTTACATGCATGCATGCATGCATGCATGCATACATACATACATACATGCATACATAAATAGATACATACATACATACATACATACATCTATATGTGCATATACATGTACATATGCATATACCTACACATAAACATATACGCATACATATACATGTTATATTCACAAACACACGCATATCATTTTCTTATACACATCCACACACATGTGCCTGTACACATACATACACACATGCATATACACATACACATTATATATATATATATATACACGTATAGTTATTGAAGTTCATACAGCATAACGTTGCTTAGTGGTAAGAACAGTCATCGAAGCAGCATACACGTGCACTCGTGTACTGCAGGGTTTCCAATTGCTGAATTAGAGGATTTGTGGATTGTAGAAGTTTGAGTGAGCTCGGGCTTGGGGCTTAGGAGCAGGGTGTAGTATGGTGTTGGTAGGGATTTTTCGTTCAGAGCTGCAATATCAACCGGGTTCAATAGTAGCCGTCCCAGCTGCAGTGTTTTCAGCGTGTGTTTTGGGGTTGGCAGCCCAGGCTAAACCGATCTCCTGATTGACAAACCCCCTTCCTTCAGGGCCTTTGAAGTTAAGCCTCATTCAAATCAACATAGAACCAAACATTCGCCGACACACGGCACGATCCGAGGATAGCGCTGGAAGCCCTCCCCGAGGCTCTGCAGCCCTTCGATTGGTTTTAAGGTCATGGGTATCTAGACCCCCCCCAACTTCCCGTTATTAATTTAGTATAGCCTCAATTAAACGGCCATAAGGGCTGTAAGGGGTTCTCGGGTGTCTTGGTAGGTTTGAGGGTACCTTGGAACCCAGGGTGCTTTCAGTTTCCGGGTTTAGGATTTTGGCTGCATCTAGGTTCTAGGGCTTGGAGACCGTTTGAGACGAGGGGATCAGTTTCGGCGCATGAGACTTTTGGCTGTATTGGTTGTCTTCAAAGGCAAACATGTTCGAAGGAAGCCCCAACAATTGTGCCTGTCTTGTATCATTGAGGTGAACATCTCATGTACCTCAGAGCTGAAAGCTTAATTCGTAGGAGTGGTAAACGCCTAGGTCATCCCTGAGTTCCTTTGCAGGGCGCCTGCAGTGGCCCAGGAGCCATGTGCCTTACCTCTCCAACAGTGACCCGAAACCCTAAACCATCTTCTGAAATTTCAACGAAACCTCGAAATTATAGATGCGGCTCTGGAGCCCCAAACCCAAAAGGAAGTTGTTGACTGACGGAGCAGAATCTAGCACGAAGGATTTACTTAGCAGGCTCAGTAATTCATGATACGTTTGTTTACAACCGGCGCAAAACTTTGGTGATAAACCTAGCACCGCTGCATCCTAGAGTCCTTGCAGGAGGCAAATGCGAAGGAGACCAAGATCGACGCCACGCGCCCCACCACGTGCCTTCGGCACTCAGACATGTCGATACAATTTCTGGGTTTGGTTAGAGAGCTTCTGGTCTCGACTCGGGGAATCGGTTCTGCTCATATACTTTCCCTCAGCCTTCCAATCAGGTTTGTTGTGGGCTTTGCCGGGCTTTCGGACTGGCAGACCACAAAGCGTAAGGTCTCGAGACAAGGACAGGATTTTCAGCATCTCGGGTCTGTTGTTATAAGGTTTCCAGACTGTTTGAGTGTTGGGCAACCGGGTTGCTAGTCTGGGCTTTCGGGTCTGCCGTGAGGCTCCTAGCACTCTCCACGGCGGCGCCAGCAGCGGTGCGAGCAATCGCCGCTCTGTCCTCCGAAAGGCATCTCCGCAGACTGCTGGGCTGCAGGTCGACAAGCTTTAACTTTAGGGCTTTGGCATCTATGGCGCTACGGCTTTTATCAGGGGGTCGCCGCCGCGGTAAGGAAGGATAGTAAAGATAGTGCGCCACGTAATGGGCACAATTTGCATGTATTCATGTACCGATTCGAGCGTTCTGGTCATTCTTGATGTCAGCTTCTTCTCCCCTCCTTCGTGTCGTGCTTTCCAGAAGCCTCCGCGCGGCCACCAGTTGGCTGGGCATCTGCGAGTCTGATGCCGGCGACTTGGACGTAGCGACTGGCACTTCTTTCGTTTCTTTTGGAGCGTCGGAAACGGTTTGGGTTTCGGGGTCTGTCGGAGTTTGGGGCGGGGTTTTGGGGTTTACAGCTGGCGAGGTGTTCGAGACCATTTCATGCAGACACAATGGCAAAAGGAAGGGTAGTCGGTGGGAGTTCGGAACCGCAACTGCAGCCTTCAAAATTTGCCACACCAGTCCGGTCCCTAATGCTCCGTACTCAGCTGCTCTGGTACAACATTCCTCCAACCTGAGGTTCTGCAGAATCCATTGTTCCTTTGTCTTTGGCCTTTGTGTCAAACACGATAGTATCAAGAGCAAACTACTTGCCTTCAGGTCAGTCCAGCTTGAGCGCAAACCCTGCCCACTGTGTTTTGGATGCAGCATCTCAAGCCTTTCAAAGCTTCAAGCTCTGAAATCTCCTACCCTAGGCCTTGAATCCGAAGTTTCTCACTCCCTAAAGGGAGGCGAAACCCAACCCCTAAAGACCCATGTTTCTTATCTTAGAATTTGGGGTTCGGGTCTACGGTAGAACTTAGTGTGTTATTGTCCTGTTAGGGCTTGGGACGTTAGAGCGAGGTCTGCTTAATGACTTGGCCAGCTCTCCGCTTCTCGCAGCCGTGGCGGCCAGGCAACTGGGACCAAGAGCGACTTTCTTTCCTTAGAAAGCGGGGTCGGAGTAGTGTAACACTCTGACTTGGGGCTCCTTCGTATAATTCCCAGAATACCGTTTGCAGTGGCTTGAGGGTTCAGGCCTTTCATGGGTTTCGACACGTCCGGGGACCGGGGGCCCTATAAGTGAGGGCTTGGGGTCCTGTTTCAGATGTTCAGGGCTTTGGGTCTTAGCGCACCCTGAGGGCTTGTATGAAGACCCCCAAAGCGGAAGCTCAGAGGAGCCAAGCTCTGAGAAGGAACACCGGAGATCAGAAGCAAAATCAAAAGCTGCCAGCCCCAGTCTATTTAATGCTTGTTGTGTTGTTGCGTATTTTTGTTCCTGTGGTCGGGCTGGTTTGAGGGCAGCAATTCCTTGTCGGCAAGTTGAGGTTCTGCCTGGGGGTTGGGATGTGTAGTGTAGGCATTTTGTGGCAAGGGCTTGGTCCTTCTGCAAGACTGTAGCACAGCAAGCTAGCATCAGAACACCCTTGAAAAGAACGTCAGCTTGGAACCGGCAGCAAGCCAGTAAAGGAAGTCTCGGTCGTCCTCTTGCAACGGAAGGATCCTGACTGTGGTTTGAAGATGTGCCCAGATGCTCAAAGGGCTCCCGGCCGCTTCATGCCCAGATCCGTGTCAACCCTGTGCAAAAGCCCCTGAAGCCCGAAAACCCTATAGGTCCCAACTCCTAGTACTAGAGCTAAAGCCCCGTGTACAACCCCGAAATCCTCTAAGGCTCCGCGCTGCCGATGCGGAGGAGGCAGCAGAAGGCCCCCCCGTTCAGACGCAGAGGTTCAGAGCTTATCTGGTTTCGGGCTTAGGGCTGGGGCTGAGACTTCAGGGCTTAGAACGTATGAGCTTAGGCTTTCGGGTCCAGGCTTCGGGAGCTCGTGTGAATTTGCTACATGGGCTCTGCTTGCTCATGCGACTGTGATAAGGGGATCCAGAAAGTGAGTCATGGTTGAGCTGGAGCTTAATTTTGCATTCCTGGTTGGATTGGGCTGGATTGAGACGGGGCTTGCAAGGATACTCGACGACAGGATCCACAGTCAGCAGCCAAAATCACGCTAGACCCCATCCATACAACCCGGCAGGCTCAAGCCCTTCAGCCTTAAGGCCCTAGATCATGCCTTGTGCACGATCCTTTCACGCGAACCTCAGCTTTGGGAAAAGCGTCAAGGTTTTAGGGGCGATATCCACGAAACCAGAAATCCGCAGACCTGAACCTGAGAATTTGAAGCTTTGTTTTCGATTTTGGGGTTGGCTTTGTACCAACATAGACATGAAGGCCCCAGACTTAGTAGCCATCGTCTTTGAATAGTAAGCTCGCAGGAAGCTTCAACAAAGAGCGGTTTACAGTCATTGTTCTGATCCGTTCTTATTCATGGAGTATTGCAGTAGCGCCAGCAATAGTAGCACCACCATGTAAAGTAAAACTATACTATGACTACCAGTAGCAACAATGATTATGTTTCACCAATTGTTCTTTCTATCGAACTAAGGAGACAGGGCAGGACGACAGGCTGGGGGGGCAGGTGAAGGCAGGTAGAACAGCGACAGCACCAGTTCTTAGTTAATGCCAGGCAGCCAGGGGTAGATGCACATATAGTCACCAAGCAATTTAGCGAAGCAGTGGTTTAAGTCTAACCCCAAACCCGAAGTCCACTCGGCAGCCCTGAACCCGAAGCCGCTCACCTGCAAGTGTCACCCAGCAGACCAGGCAGCCGCGCGGCTACCGAGTTCACGGAGGCAATCGAACCTCTGCCGTAGCAGAGCATTCTAGGAGAATACGGCTCCATGGTGGGAACAATTAGAGGTTTCCATGCGGTTGATAGCAGGTTTTGTGGTATCGGACTGTTTGTTTGTGTTTTGGAGGTGTGTACAAGGATGTTAACCAGTTTCGTTTTGTGGAAGTTCACCACAGAGACTGAAGCAGCCCGGAAGGCCTGCACCGACACCCTAAAGCCTTATAGACGCAGCTGCAGGCACTATGCAGCTCTTAGCGCTACATCCTAAAATCTGCAAATGAAATAATCCATCGCGCCCGGAGGCTCTGCTGGAGAAGACGGGATCTTGCCAACCTGCGCCAGACAGCCTCTTTGCTGAGCCCAGAACGTCCCATCATTATCATAAGAGATCCCCTCAGGGATAATCCGGGGTCGCTTAGGGTGTAGGCTTATGAACACAGAGATCCCCTGTTCCCAAAGTCCCAATCCCTAAGCGGCAAAGCAGCAAAGAGAATCCCGAAAGGTCCCCAAACCCTTCCAAGAAGAGCAGCCAAGGCCTCATCCAACAGATCCTCCTGCTCCTTGCATCGCTGCAGCCAAAGACCTTAGAGGTGCTTTGGTCTTATTTCGGGTGTAGGGGTTTGGGGTTTAGGCTTACGCTCAAGGGCTTCGAGTTAGAGGCCTAGGGGGTTTATGGCTCGGGTTTGGGGGAGTCTGGGGCTTCTTATTGGTCTATTCGTTGTTCGGCTGGTGGGCCATCATGACATCATGTTGTGTTGGGTCTATGGGTGGGCGTTTGGGGCTCTAGGCACCGGTTTCTTGGATTGCTTCGCAAACCCTCAGCCCAATGTTCCAAGGTGAAGAGTTTAGCATTTAAGGATGTTTCCCTCCCTCTCTCTCTCTCTCTCCCCCTCTCGCCCTTTCGTGTTAGATACAGTTTCCTGCATGCCAAGACGAGGCTCAGAGAAGACTGTGCAGACTCATCGCCTCGGCCGTGGGGACCTCGGACTCGTTCTTGCGGGTTTTTGCGTGCCCCAGCCTTTGAGTATACATATGTGTACATACATGGTATGTAGGTCCTTCATGCATGTATGCAAGCATGTATGCATGCATGCATCCCTGTACGCCTGTAGGCAGATAGCCCCTGCAGGAGAGACGTGGCCTTTTTCTGGTCACGTCCTTCTCGGGGCTACAGTACTGCTGGACTGTTGGGGTACCGACCCGCGGGGTCCAGGGCTCTAGAGCTCAAGCTTCAGGGTTTCAACTTGCACAGCATATGTTTCCAGGGCGAGCTTGCGGCTAAAGCGTTTGAGCCTCTGGCTGGGGGTTTGGGGAAGAGATTTTCGTTGGAGATCAAAGCTGTAAACCAAGGTGAAGAATTAAGAATTGGGAGACCCACTGCTGTTGGGGTGCAGATTAGGATGGCTTTGCTGCTTTGGCAGAGGCATCTTCCGAGATTGTGCAGTGGCCATGGCGCTTCTGCTACACGTGGTGCCCGATGGAAACAAGCAGATCGAAAACTATCCAGCTTAAAGTCAGGCCGTACTTTTGGCTTCAAGGCTTTGGGCGGACGTGTCTCTGAGTACCACCCGGGCCATGCTGTTAAATAGCCTTTAAAACTTTAGTAGCTGAGGACTTCAAGAGCCGAGAATGTTCAACCCCCTTCAAGACTCTGCGAAGCTGGAGATGCCTTCAGCAAGCCTGGTGAACAGAAAAAGCAGACACCCTATATAAATCACACCGATCAGCACCTGACCCCTAAACCCTAAACCCTGAGCCTTAAACCTTGGACCCTTCAACCCTAAAACCCTGAACTCAAAAGTGCCCAGGTCTCCTCCTGGCGCAGCTTCGTGGCGACCTTGCCTCCTCCGGAAGCCTGGACGCGGCTGCTTGAGGCAGTCGTAAGGTCTTCGTATCGGCTTAGGATCCTCTGATTAGGGTCTTGTCTAGAATTTCATTTTATGAAACGTTAAACTCCCATACTGTAGTTGCGTTAGGGCGCCAGGGTTTCAGGGATGGTTCAGAAGGCGGGACCAGCCTTTGAAAATTGCCTTTTGGATGTTTGCGAGTGCTTCAGGGATTTTGGAGCGGTCTGGGTTTTGGAACGATCAAGGGTGTGAAGTTGTGTTTTCTTCACTGTTGAAGCGGAGGCAGGCGCGGTAGATCTCAGTTGAAGTTTCCTGTTTGATGGCTTATTGTCACTGTGGTAATTAATTCGTCCTACGCCGTTACCAGTCATGGGCATGGCCAGATCGTCGCCTCTAGCGCAGATGGAAGACCAGGCACCTTTGCCCCTTCAGACATGGTGGTTCAAGTCCCGAACTGGACATAATAAGTCGACCCTAAATAGGGAAAGCCCGGAGGCCCTCTTGAAGTGCGCCTCTTGGGGCGCGGACTCTGCGGCCATTGCGACGGGCGCATGGCTCGACCTGTACCTGGGTTAGTTGGGTTTTAGTGTTTCAGGATGAAGGTCTCGGGGTTCTTCAGGCGTTCCTGTGAGGCTTCGGCAATGGTTCCTTTGAGGGTTCCATCGTTCGCCAGCCATACATCGAGCAGAATTCAGGAGCTGGACCACTTGATTCCCCGAGATTTGGAAATAACATGTTAATTGAAGCAAGCCCAATTGTCTATGCAATGCCCACTTCTCAGGCACCGGTATGTAATGGAAGCATCTGCAGAGACTCAAGAGATCTACTCGCCTGTGCTCCTGAAGGCACGGATCCCACCACTGGTCTCTCACGGTTCTGAAGAGCAGAATGTTGACGGATGAATGATGGCGAAGATGAAGATCATGAATGATCTTCCCGCTGATGCCAAAGATGATGCTGGTGGTATGATGATAGTCGAACAGGTGCTCTTTTTCCCGGGTGTGCAGTTCGGGGTTTGTGCCGCTGGGCGTGCGATATATTTTTGGCAAAATTGCTGCTGTCCTCGGCCCCTTGAAACGGGCTTTCCAAGAATGACAATCCGGGTTCAGCACCCACGCATTTGGCTCGGAGCGGTGGGGTTGCGGTGTCCTTTGACCGGGATGCATAGGTAGGTCAGGTCCTGTCATGTCAGGTCTGTACTGGATGTCGGATCAGGAGGTTTCCGAGCCACACGTGGCAAAATTATGAGTGAAGACACCGACTCCACGGGCTCGCTTCTACTGTTGAAAACGAGCTTGCTGATCTTATCCCTGCAGACAGATGAAAGGAGGCTCGAGGAAGCTTGTGGCTCCAAGTCCAAGCGCCTGTGCTAATCCAGTATGTATATTCCTGGAGAGAGAGGGAGAGAGAGGGAGAGAGAGAGAGAGAAAATAGTTACCCTTACTAAACCCGAAACTGCGAAACCTAGAGCGCTCTGACTGCAGGTGCCGATCTCAGCACGAAGGCTCCGTTACCATGTGAAACTTCGAAACCTACTTCGTACGGCCTTGGAAGACCAGCAATAAGAGATCCAATCTCTCATATGCTGTAGCCCAAACTAAGTCGGGAAACACAACACAGTGAATCATTTTTTGTACAGTGCATGGGTTGCACAGATCCACGGCATCAATCTCGGTGTGGTCGTTCCCAGCACAGGTAAGACAGAGACTGTGACGAAGCTGCTTTGGGCAGCAAGCGTGGGTGGAAGCTTTTGTAAGACCTAGTTCCTTGCCTCATTGCTGCCATGGCTCTGAGAGTGGCCTGTTCGAAACTGCACGCGTGTCGAGCTGAAGTTTTTGGGAAAAGGGAACAGCTGCTACCCGAGCTACTGCGAGGACAAGGATGTGGAGATTGGTTCTGGGTTTTTGGTCGCAGAAATGCGAAGAAAATAGTTTTGTGACGAACTGTTTCAAGAGCGACGGTGCCATGACCCTCACTGGGTTGGCGCATACTGGGTTGGCGCAAGAGTGTCTTCGATGACCAGCTTTACGCAGGCCAGAGAACAGAGCTACCTCGTCTTGGCTTGCTCTGCAGATAAGATGGACCTCGCCTTTGCGCACCTTGCAGGTCATCCCGAAAGGGGGTGTGAAACCTAGAGCGCTCTGACTGCAGGTGCCGATCTCAGCACGAAGACTTCGCTACCGCTTGTCTGCAACTAATGGTTGCTTACGTTGAAGTAGGTTAGTTGTGAGAAGGACTGCTGAAGCACCAAGCGCTTCCGCTTTTGGTCCGAACAAAGGCCTTGAGCTGAAACCCACCGCGAAAAAAGACAAAGAAACTCTCTGTGAGCTATGCTACGTAGTGTTTTTGCGAAGCGCTCGTGGGCCAGAGCAACGTACGAAGTAGGTTTCGAAGTTTCACAGAAACCCTAAACCCCCAAAGCCCTAAAGCCTATTCGGCTGGAGGAAAGAGCTTAGCGCTGCAAATTGGTGTTTCTCACCTTCTGCCAGGCCGCCGGCAGCCTGCGCAACGCCACCACTTTCCCTGCGGACTTTGTCAGTTGGTCGGCCGAGGAGACCAATTTCAAGTAGCGATTTCTTTGGTATCGTCTTGGGGTCTTCACACTTCAGGTGGGGCGGAGGCGAGGAGGGTTGCTGCAAGGACGCTCGGCAGTTTATGACGCCACTCTCGATCCGAAGGTCCCCCTTCAACTCAGCCCTTCACTTCTCAATGACTGCGACATTCGCTTCATAGTACACGCACAACTGTTCAATTACATATCCTGCGTGCCCTGAAGCCCCTCGTGCCTGCAGTATGTTTGCACGTTTGGCTCTCTGGGCGGCGCAAAACCTCCATTCGATTCTCTGTTTCATTACAGTATCGTATTTCATATCAGTATCGATCATTGTCATTATCAGTATGATTACATTCTTCAATTGTGTGTCAGGAACGCGATGGGTTTGTCCAGTTCCGCCGCGAGGTGCCGGGTCGCAGCGGTCCTAGAGCGAATCGTTTTTTTCTCGGGCGGACAGGGTTGAAATTGGCAGGCCTGACGAGGCTCTTGCGAACTGCAGGGACGGGATCGGAACCATCAACTCCATGTCGATGGCTGGTAATTAGCGGACTTGGCATCCATGATTATTTATAGCCATGTTCTCGCCCGAAACCGAGCCCGCAGAGCCTTTGAACCCGCTACTGCCTCGGCCCTTGATTGCCTAAACCTCGATAAGCCTTTCAAAGCCTCTTGGTTGATGAGGTTGACATTGCCGCCCTCACATCCTCAGCGCCGAATCGACCAAAGATCAGCCCTAATCTCCAAATCCTCACTCCCAGTGTCCGAGGCCATGCACCCGTGTGCCAGGAAGAAAGCTGATCCAAAGGAACATTTCACACCCAAGCTGGGCCGAAACGAAGCTGCCGGAGGCCAGGGATTTTCTACGGGAGCTCGGCGCCGCAACGCCGGTGCCGAAAGGCAACACGAAGAGCGTCAGGGTATTGGGAGTTGGGCCGGCTGGGCTTCAGGGCTTTAGGGTTTATGCAGCTTCGGGGTTTCGGGGCGTCTGAGATAAATGCCTCCGGCCTCTCCGGAGTCGGCTTGTGGCACGGGGTCGGCATCAGCGCTGCAGGATTCGGATGCGGGGCTCTTGCTGAAGCTATGGGGTTGGGGTCGGAGGGCTTGATATGTGCCCGTAGACTGCTTCAGGGGTACTGTTCACGGGTTCTGATTTATTTGCAACGCTGCAAGTGCTAAACCCAAAACCTTGATTCCAGAAGAAGCTTGAAATCACCTCCAAAGCACTAAACCTTGAATACCAACTAACTTCCGAAGCCCTGAACCCCAAACCCAAACTCCCCAAACCCCAAACCCCAAAACCCAAACCCTAAACCCCAAAACCCCAAACTCCAAAACACCAAACCCGAAACCCTAAACCCTAACTCCCCAAAGTGGTGCGAAGGTCCCTCGCCCAAAGCCACGGCGAGCCCCAAGGTTCCTTTTCCTGGTGCAATCTAGGGAAGTTTGGTTTAAGTTTAATAAGGGGTAGCAGCTAAGGACATTTTTAGGGATGTTTAGTTTGTTATTTTTGGTGGGGTTTGAGGTAATTATCAAATAAGGGATTCGGCTCGCAGGGTTTCGGATTGACACGGCGGTTTGGAGCATGGTCCAAGGAGTCCAAGTTGGGTTTGGAGGATTCCATCTTACGAGAGTCAGGATCGGACGGAATTTCAGGAATTGGCTTCGGGAAGCCTTACCCTTTCCGTGTGTGGGCGTTCCCCATGGTCTGATATCCCCTCGCCCCTGACCGGGGTCATGGCTCCACAGAAATTCCCGACAGCCAAGGGGACATTCTCAGAGTCTGAGGGTCATGCTGAACTTGCCTTCTGCCCTCGTCTCGCTGCTGATGCGTGTGCACGTGTTTGGAACGTCCACCCTGCCTGCCACCCCCGTGTCTCCGAGCCGTAAGCCTCTCCAAACTCCGGATGGAGTCGTAATACTTGGATTTGGACCTGAAGCAGATCAGCATGCGGAAGAGTTGTGTCTGGAAGTAAGGCAGCTCGGATTTGTCAGCCTTTTTATACATCTTGTAAGTCACGAACACCTCAACCCCAAAGTTTGGACTCGAAGCCCTGCACCCACAAGTCGAAAGCCTAAGCCCATATCCTAAATCCCATGGTTTGCAAAGCCCCGAATCCCAAGCCTTAGGCACGGCAGCGCGAGGCGGCGCCGGGAAGGCTCTTGCCGCTGCTTTTGGAGGAGCAGCCTGGGATTGGCTTCGAGCTTCACAGCCTGATAACTTAGGCATTAGGGTTGGGGTTTAAGGCATTAAAGTGTGTATGTTGGAGGTTGTTCAACCCGACGAGACATCTTACAACAAGCTCCTCAAAAATACTAACGTCGTAGAGGGTTCCATGCAACCGGCTATGGTGCTAAGTGCAGCGTTTGATGAGGCTTCTGCTGCTGGGTTTCGTAGAGCCGCGGAAGGTTCTGCACACACGTGGCTGGCGGTCTTCGTGGAAGGCTGTATATTGCAACACGATCGAATACAAGATCTGGTTGCCAAGCACCGGAACTCGTGAGCCTACTCTTGAGTAGCGATAGCAGATTTCCTCCGTGCATTGAATGAAGTCAAACTCGAAGTGCAGCCATCCCGTCTACTTCTAAGCAGTCGAGGTATGTTTGTAGTATTGGCCTCTTGACCGCTGCATCTCTGTATCTATCCGTCTGTCTGCCTATCTATCTGTCTGTCTATCTATCGAACCTATCTATCTGCCTGCCTTTAAGGAACCCTTTAAGGACCCTTTTCGGAACCTTTGAAGACACTTTAAGGAACCCTTTACTCATCTGTCTGGGCCATTACAGGAGATCAGCAGTGACATCGCCGGCCGGCTCCTGGGTGACTGGCGTCATCTCGAAGAGGCCAACACTAGGCGAACCTAAAAGGCAGCTTTTTTGCAACTTATTGTTCTTCTTCTTCTTATTAGTATTTTTATCATTATTATTATCATTATCACTACTATCGTTATTATTATTATTATTATCATGATTCTGATTATTGACTGATGGTTATTGCTTTTATGAGTAAGGCTTATGGCTTGGAATTTTGGAGTTAATGTTGAGGTTCCAGGAATGTGCTCGGTAGACAGTTCAATAGCAGAAGCAAATGCAATCGGAAGCGATGAAGCAGACTGATGATTGGCCTCTGAGGGTTTGGCGTCATTTTTTGTAGTAGCCGTAAATTAGTATGCGTAACATGAAACTGAACTGCAAATAGTAAACTATTACTGGGTAGTTCCACCCACCTCTCTAGTCCCCCGCACAGCCCGCAGCTGGTTGTGGAAGTGGGAGCTCGTCGCCGCCGGATGAGCATGACTACTACTCTGGGCCTTAGACAGAGCAGGAGGTCACTACTCAGGGGCCTTCATTACAAATCCTGAGTCGATTCGTCGGAAGGCTTTGCACGCATTGTCGGCCTTGGCCAAAGAGCTGGAGCCTCAGTTTTGAGATTCTCTGAAGCTTGACTATTCAGTCGGGTCTTCAGTGGAGATAGCACATATCATGAGGGCCTCAACTTGTTAAGGCTTTCAGTGTTGCATGCAAATAGGCGCTTGGCGTCAGCTTTCATTGGACTTTGGATGTTCTCCAGCCCTGTGTCCACGCTGATCATTGCAGCTGCATCCTACACCGGCTCGAAAATGGTTTCTTCTTTGGTAGCGTCTGGTTTCGGAGAAATTGGTGCGACAAGTCTAAAACCAGTGGGTTTCAGGGCAAAACCTCATAAGTTTCAGGGTTCCTCCAGATTTGCTTTCTAGCTCTGCCGCCCACTCCCCGAATTGAAACGATCGAAGTTTCTTATGGTCGTTGAGCATCATGCCAACCCAAGGGTTCGACCCCAGACCCAAGGGTTTCCTGAGGAAGCGAACTCCGATGAAGTCATCCTACGCCCTTTAAAGAACCGGAAGCCCTAAAACTGCGATCTCTGAAGTCCGCACCAAAGCCTGAATCAGCCTAAACCCAAAACCCAAAACCCTAGACTGAGTCAGGCTTCTGGCCGCCGGTCTCTTCTCCCAGCAGCTTTTAGAGCTGCATGCTCTTCTTCTGGGTCACTTGGAGGAGGATTTTCGTCTTGCTTTTGGGTCCATTCCGGGTTCAGGGTTTGGGGCTTCGGGTTTAGGCTCAGGGTTCCTGCAAATGAAGCAGAGATTCCCAAACATTGAGCCAGCAGGCGTGGCCCGTGGCCCGAACACAGCACCAAGATGGCTTGAATCGAAGGAATCAAGAGCTCGTAGCTGCACAGCAGCTTGTGTTCTACTTGGTTGGATCAGATCCTAAGCCACGAAACAACAGAACCGAAAGCCAACACGCAGATTAAGTGACAGCCTGTCCAAGGCGAGCGCAGCCCGCTTCTGCAGTCTGGTGCCCACCGGCAGCTGATCTCCATGTTCTTGCAATGTGCCGCTCGAAAGGACCAGGAACAGGGTTCCATTCTACACCTTTAAAGCATGAACCATGAACCATAAATCCTAGCCATGTCGGCAGTAGATTGCCACTGCAGGAATGAGTACGAGAACAAGCGGCCTGAACCCCAAAAACAGAACCAACAAGCCCTCATAGCAACCTGGCAGAGCCCCCTAAGTCCTTCAAGAACTCTCATTCAGGGGTTTGAATGCTTCGTCTTATTCTCCCTGTATTGTCCCTGTATAATCATACCATACTATACCCCGAAATCCTATTCCAATTCTTAAGGCCCCTGCACTAGAGCAAGAAAACCCATTCCTACTTCAGGCCGGCGTGTTTGGGCCGCTGTGCGTTCAGGATGCAGCTTTGGCGGATAGGCGACCCAAGGGTTTGCGGGTAGGCTTTAGGGGTCCAGAATCTAGGGGTTTGGGGCTTCAGGGCTTTGGGTTTATGTCTTTAGGGTTTTAGGATTTGTGGTGTTGGGGTTTAGGTTTTTGGGTTTTGGAGTTTAGGCTGCAGGGTTTAGATGGTCGGACAAGGGGGATTGCCTCTTATGGGGTTGAACCTTGTGAGGCGTTGTTGAACTTTTGATACGCAAGTGTTTTCCGTGAAGCTGCCTCAGATAAATGCTCAGAACTGTCAGAGGCAAGGACTCCGCTTATGCTGCCCTTGCTGCAAACTCCAGAATCTATGGGGCATCGTAAGACAGAGTTTGAGGTTACTTAAAGTTACGTTGTGTGTGTGTGTAAGGACATAAAAATTCAACTACTTGCAAAGTTCCACGGACACTCAAGAAGCGAGTCCAAAGCTGTGCATTACGCCTCAATGAGCACATGAAGTTATGCAGCTGGCAATCAGCGGCATCGAGGACTTGCGCCCTACACACAAACCTTGATTATAAAACTTGTGTTCGATCAAAACATCCATGAGCCAACCTGAGCCTCTCGAACCCTGCCCCCCCGCGAATCCCACGACCATTCAAAACCTAACCATCGAAGCTCTAAAACCCTGAGCCCCGAGCCCTAAAATCTTAGATCCTACACCTGAGATCCTAATCCCAAACCCGCAAACCAAACCGTACACCTCGTGTACAACCCGTGCAGAGAAGAACCCCGGTCACCCCCGTGAGTGAAAGGCTTTTGACCATGGCCCGTGCTTCGCTAAATATCGCGGAGGAGGCTTGGGTTTTAGTGTTTATATTTATAATATAGCTATACTATAATTAGTTATATTATAGTTATATTATAAGGTCTTGGGTTTAGGGCTTTATGGGTTCAGGGTCTAGGGTTCAACGGGTGGAGCTTTCATCACACGAGTTTTTTGTGAGGGGTTTACAGGTTTCAAGAATGGGTCCTACGGGTGGTTTCCAGGATTTTGAAAAGCGCGTTGACAAATTGTTTAGTAGGGCCTTTGCATTCGTAGGTTTAGAGTTATGTAGAGGTTGGGGTTGTCCCAAAAAGGCGGGGTGAATTGAAAAGGACCAAAATTGCTGCAGTGTCGTCAGTGTCGTGGGTTGATGGTTTAGGATGTTCGCTTTGGGGTCGAAGCTCTCAGATTTCAGAGCTCTTAGGGCTTTTGGGATGCAGGGCTCGGGGAACAGAATCTATCCTGCTACGACGGCTGCCGTTGAGACAGATGTTTTAGGAGGTTGCTTTAGGAGAGGGTGTTTAAGGTAATCGAGCGCAAGCTTCAGGAACTGGGTGTTGGATTCAAAGGCAATGAACTGCGTGGGAGGCACCGGCCTGGACTTCTGAAGCGCCCCTGAGCTCCACAGACCCTGACCTCCTGCTTCCCAAGCCTTAGACCTTGCCCTAACAAGCGAAATCCCCGAAACTTGCAGAGTCCTGACCCGACGGGGTCACACAGATGGGCCGTAACCTCTTGAAGCCCCCAAATTCTCACTTTATGGGGCTTATAACAAGGATACCGAACAAGACCTTAGTTTAGTGCTCTTAAATCCCTGAGCCCCAAACCCCATAGAAAGTTCTACTCCCCAGTTCAAGGCACTCCTTGCCTTGCCTCGAAACCCGGTCCGAAACCCCAAAACTTCAGTCCGAAACCCGAAGCCTTCGACCGAGCGGCCAAAAAGTGAACCTTAAAGCAACACAGAGGTGGCCGCAGGGCCGGATGCCGCCTTTCCTTTTCGAGCTCCGGGCTTGGTCGGCGGTGGATCTGGGGAGTTTAGAGGTTTTCAGGTTTAAGGTCTAGCTTGTGGATGAAATCTGCGCCGCTTAGTTTCGAGAAGCCCCCACTTGGCGAGATTGGTCCGAAAGTCAAACCCTGAACCTCAATAAAGCTTCATCCCCGCTTGAACCCTACATGCCGGCATCTTAAACCCCAAACCCTAAGCCCAACACCCTGCTATAGGGGCCTAAATAATTACCAATACTATTTTGACGGTTCCTTATTATAGTTTATAGTATAATGGGCCCCCAAACCCTATTCTAATCATTAAGGCCCCGATAGTATATCTCAGAGAGCTCGAGCTCCCAGGCCAAGCAAGATCACAATGGGGCTGTCACGCTGATGCAACTCAGCAGACATGGATTTTCGGAGGTTCTTCGGTTCAAACTCAGCAGACATGGATTTTTCGGACTTTCTTCGGTTCAATCTTCTAAAAGCCAATCGCTTCTAGCCGATTATCGGGTTCATGTTTTTGGAAATCGCTTCTGACAGTTGGGGTCAGAGTTCCGTTTTGTGCGACCGGTATGAATTGAGGCCGTGTATGTTGAAGCTCCCGAAACAGCAGCAGGGCTCGTTGTCATAGCATCAGGGTTAGTATTCGTCAGTCGTTTTGCCTAGGGTTGATGGTTCGGGGTGGTTCACTCTTTAGGCTCAGGTCTGAACTCTGTCGGAAGAAAAGGAGCAGCACATCGCAAGAGTAATTCAACACGAGCAGGGAGAAAGCGTCTTCGTCAGAGCTTTGCGCGATTTTTGCAGTTCCAGGCGTGAGGTTTGGGATTTCTATTTTGTCCTGCCGAAAGCTACTGAGCTGCTGCTTTATGCGATGTCTGGGGTTGTCTTCGGGCCCTACGAGCAGTACATCTGGATGGCAAATAAAGGTAAAGGAACTCTACAGTGTAAGCCCAGCCTAAAGACGTACACACCTGAAGACGAATGTGTTCAGCTGGAATACAGGAGATCGAGAATACGTATCTGTTGGCGTGTTGGCACCAAAAACGGATAAGCTCGCACACAGCAAAACCAGAGAGTCCTTTGACGCGAAATCCAACTCCGTCAATTGGAAGAGCGTAATCTTGAACATTTGAATCTCAAAGCCTATAAACCCTCCAAGTTCAGGAAGCTTTGCCAGCTTGGCTGCCCCACACTTACGCGCAAGGAGTATGCGGAGGCATTGCAAGTAATTACACAGAGAGCCAAGTTACCAAAGCCGGATTTAGGATGAAGGGTTTGAGGAGAACTAAGTAAACACTCACTACTACAACACTGCAATATGCTATAGTATACTATATTATACTACTATGATATACTATAACAATATGCTTCTGTATCGTCCGTTGTTCAGGGGCTGTGGCTCGAGTCGGTCGGCCATACATAACTCAAGAGCCAGGGAGGCTGTCGGGTATACATTTACAAGGTTTAGATTCCAGATTGCTGGGTTTATGGTTCTGCTTCTAGGATTTGGTAAGGCTGGCTAAAGAACCCTTTTTTCTTCGTGTTGGATTTTGTTATGTCAGGCCCCCAGGGTTGATTTAGCTGCCCAGCATAGGTCCGGTCTTCAGGAATGGACACAGAGAGAGAGATAGAGAGAGAGAGAGAAGGAGATAGAGAGAGAGAGAGAGAGAGGAGGCAAAGCCGTCTTGTGCTACGCGTGCATGTTTAATCTTGCATATCTCCCTGTAGCGTTGCTCATCTATGCACCGTAGTATCTGCTAAATTAATCTACGTAATTTAGGAGCTAGGCAGCCTCAACGGGACTTCTTTCTGTGTACTGTCCTTGGACGACATAAGGGCTGCAAGCAGTTTCTGTAGAACTACCTATCATTGCGATTCTGCTGTTCCCCTTAAACGCAAAACATCCTACATTGAACATGTTTTTGTTCTAGGCTATTCACGATCCTGATGCACTGACTAGGTTAAGTCTTGACAACCCCTCGTGGCCACGCTGCGTTGACAGTACACCCTACAACCCTAAACCCTGAACCCTGGGCACTAACCAAAAGCAAAGCCCAGAAGCCCTCCAACACCTGAACTCGGTACAAACCCCAAAGCAGGCGGTCCGCGCTGACTTGCAGCAGCAGTTGAAGCTGGCCCTGGCGTCTGCCCAGTCACTGGACAAACTCAAGACAGCTGGTCAGTGTTTCAGCTTGCCTTTCATTGGTGAAGTTCAGGGCACTGTTTAGGTTCTTGTCCCCGTTGCGGATTCGGAAACCCAAGCCACGACTGCTGGAGCTGCTGGATTCCATCGACATGCATCCTGACAGTCAATCCCCCACTGAGTCAGAAAGACCTTAAAGCCCAAATCACTGAACCCTAAAGATGTGCTTGCAAGAGCTTCCTTTTTCATATGAAATATACATACTTATAAATATTTAAAGAATATAGAATATGCCTCTACAATACGTCATATACAATATGTAGTCTATGGCCAAGGCCTAACCTCTCTCCCAGCTCTACGCTGGTGCTGGCCCAGGCTTTCGAAGCTCTCCGGGGCCCTTGGGCTCTTAGGGAGTCGACGTGGTCCGCGTGTGGATTTTCAGGATTCCCATAGAGGGTTCTTATAAAAACCCTCTATGTGTGGATATTCAGGATTTCCAGTTGTTGGGTTTGGGGTGACAGGATGGAATTGCAGGAAAGGTCCGCGCAGTAAACTCCTATACTGGGTTCCTAGGCTCCAGCACTAAGCCCAAAAAGTCTATCGAAAACTGCAGAGGCCGCTGCTGCGGCCACAAAGGCTTTCCCGGACGTGGCGAGCTGCTGCATCCGAGCAACCCGATTTGCAAAGTCTCCGGTTGATCAGGGTTAGGGCCTTGGGTTTTGGAGGGGTTTGGGCTGGAGGGGTTACATCAGGGTTTCGCGTTACGATGCCTAGGGGCGTATTCGGAGGTGTTTGTCTTCTCAAGGTTACAGATAAGCTGCAGACGAGCATCGCTGTAGTTTATGGATTCCGGCTTGCGGCATATAGGATGTTCGAAGCCAGGTTCAAGATCCGTGGATTCTGGAAGCATATTTTATGTTGAAGCATCTACACATTCCCTCGGTTCCTGGAGGAGGCTCCAGCCCCGAGGCCTGACTTTCAGCCAGCCCTAGCAGAGCAAGTCTCAAGCACCACGCCCGAAATCCTAAGATCTTTCATGTCTCAGCTGCTCAGAACTCGGTTTGGGCCTCCTGACTTGAGGGGTTGAAGCTACTTCGCGCTGGAGAAGCCCAATTCCAAGGCCGATAACGGGACGTGAAGCCCAAAACCCCTGAAACCCCAGGGCCGAAGCTTCCGAATCCCTCGCATGTCCTAGAGGATGTTTTGTTGATAGTATGTGATAGTACATCATCAGCTGGAGCTTTTCACCATTAGGGCTTTCTCCAAGTTGCTGTCACCCTGATTCGTCGGTTCTCTCTGTTCAATAAACAGTAATTACCAGCATACCGGCAGTAATATGTTAAGTTGTTCAGGATTGCCTCGACGCAGCACTCGGTGCCCGAGCTGATTTAGGGCATGGGGATTCAGGGCTTGGCTTAGGGATCAATGTCGAGGTCGCATCTTCAACATTGGACTTCGGGTATCCTTCCGAAGGTTTATGTCTGTGAGGACTACTTTTCAGAGGCATATCTACACATACGGACATATACATTTACATCTACACCTAATTAATATTATACATACATAAATACATACATACATACGTACATACATACCGACACACCGACATACATACATGGTGCCGCGTCGCCGCGTCGCAGGCCCCCCCCCCCCCAAGCCACGCCTCTCGTTCCAGCAAACA
>BGNK01000735.1:24418-96022 GCA_003297005.1 Symbiodinium sp. clade A Y106 | reverse complement strand
CAACACAGGGAACCACAGGGCCCCTTCCCCTTCCCCTCCTCTTCGACACACAGACGATAATGATGGCGATGATGTTGTGCACAATGACGTTGACGTGCTATTCCCAGTGTGGCTGTTGGCGGTACCTTTTCTCCCATGTTGCTCTGGGCTTCGGCAGCGCATGTTCATTGCTTTATTTAGTTGAAAATCGTGCTTGGCTTGTGATGTTCTTGCGAAAACTGTATCGGCCGTTTGTCACTCCAAGGCGAGTTTCGGTTGGGTTCGCTTTCATGTACGCTTGAGCACGTGTTCGAATGATTTTCATTCGGGACTCTTGAGCAAGGGACCTGAGGAGAGTGCGGATGGGGATCATGACCACCATCTCNGCTTTCATGTACGCTTGAGCACGTGTTCGAATGATTTTCATTCGGGACTCTTGAGCAAGGGACCTGAGGAGAGTGCGGATGGGGATCATGACCACCATCTCCGTCATCATCATCGCCATCATATTCATATCTATCATTGGCTTTGGAGCTCAGGGCAGGTCGGAACTGTATCACATCCTAAGGTCCAAACCCTTAGCAACCGGACGCCAGACGCCCAACCAGCAATAGCCATGGAAGGGGGCGCAGCCGNAGGGGATTCCGGTTTCGGGATTTAGGGGTTTAGGGGTTTGGAGCCTAGGGGTTTAGGGTCTAGGCGGGGGAGGGGGGGCCTAGCAGCGCTGCACCATACATACATGCATGCATGCAGACATAGATACTGACATATGTGTATATATATATATACGTATATATATATATATATATATATATGCATATATACACACATAATGTACACACATACAAATATGCATACGTACACGCGTACATACCTTGCTACCTACATACCTACCTACCTACCATACGTACCTACGTACATATATGCATACATGCATGCATGCATATGGAAAATCAACGACCTCCTGGAGACGCCTGCCTGGACAGCAGGGCTTGCGTGACCTCCCTTTACAGCTTAGGGAGTTGATAAATCGGGCTGCCACACGCTTCACACAAATGCTCCAGGGAGATTCCACCTTCAAGACTTGGGGAAAAAGGCTTCAATTTCCAATCCACGACGCCCCCCAAACCAAATGCAGGATGTTCTGAAGTTGTCACCTGTAAAAGTTAGCTCTGTCCACAGCCTTTGAACCCTGCACCCGATCTCTTCGCAAGCCCAAGCCCTGAGTGTTTCAGAGAACAGGAGGCCCCTGCATAAATGTAAGCCCCAAATAATCAGATCCTCAAACAAGGACCGAGGCCCCCGAAAAGGAGCAGCCAGCTTTGAGATTTCCTGCAGCCCTGTGGCAAAGTTGTCACTTTGAATGGTATTTGCATCATTCGGGTCAAGTCTAATTGCATATGTATGTGTTAGGCGGCTCGGCACGTACACGCATCATTCAATCAGTGTTCTCTGTTTGCTTTCGCTGATTTGTTGACATATGGGCACACTCGAACAGACGTGTTGCTGAGATTATACTCGAACCCTCATTTCTTCTTCCGCAGGTTTGAGCCATAAAGTCTGAGTACTTCCACTCTGAACCCTAGTTACTATCAGCGACCCTAAACCCAAATTCCGAAGCCTCTAAACGCGAGCTTTCAGGTGACCCCTCACGAAGCTCCCTCGCGCTGTGCGCCGCCGCCGAGCTGGCGTCAGTCGCGGAGGCGGCTCCAAGAACACATGTTATCATACAGTTTTTTCCAGCATATAACGTATATATATATATACATATGTATATATATATATACACATATAACACCTAAATGTCTCGAGTCGGGGGCTCCGTGTAGAGTCCAGGGCTTGATGTATGTTTTGTAACAGGGGAGCTTGTCTTGGGTTCATGTGGTCCCTTAAGGTGTTACAGATTACTGGTAGGTTTGGGCTTTCGCGGGTTCGTGTCCAGGGTTACATGTCGGATCCGGGTCGTGAGTTAGAGTTGCATTGCAGCGAGGATTGGCCCTGAATTGGGGCATGAGGTCCAAGGCAGGACGGGAGCTGTAAAAGAACCCGTGAATAGATAGCTCCTGGTAGAGTTCTGAAGCCTGAAAAACTGACCAGCCATCCTCCTTGGTCGGACTTTTCCCGAACTTTCACCTACTGCTTGGTAGTAAGGATGAAAAGCCTGAACAAGGTTGCGCATGCAAGAATGGAGAAGGGCAAACAAACATGTGATACAGAGGAGCATGTCAAGCCCCACCAGCCCAGTACAGTGAGTCCACTTAATCTACCGTATGGTACCTTAATGTCCGAACATCAGTACTCAGTACTACCACTGCGATGTCCAAGCCTCAGGCCTCCGCCGTAGCTTCTGCGATGGAAGGCCGGAAGGAACGGGGTGAAGGATGTCAATGGTCCACTATTTCTGGAAACGACGGTTTCTTGTTAACAATTTGGGGTGTGTAGTTTGGGTTTAGACCTCGGGTTGTGCGAAGCGTCCTTCGTCCGATTTGTAGACAAACAGTGTTGGACAAATTGTGTGTTGAATGGGAATGCTACTGCGGAACAAGCAGCTTCATTCGCCGGTCGTGCTTCTTTGCTGTATTCCCTATCGCTGAGCTGCGGCTGTGCTTCACTTCTCATGTCTGCAGATTAGGTAAAATCAAGGCTGCCAAACTAAAAGCAAGTCTCGAGCCGCTGAAAAACCAGCTGACCGCCTAAACTCTGCACCCGGAAGAGGTGTGACCCCGATGTTTTCTCGTCCGAGGTGCCTGGACTCTCCTGACACAGGCTACTTTAGTACCTCGGCGGAGCGGATCTGGAAGAGGGTCTCCGGTTAATTTATACTTGGCATCAAGAAGTGTAGGATTCAGAGTGTAAGGTTAGGGGTTCTAATGAAGGGTTTTGGGGGAGCGGTGCTAGGGTTCGACCTGGGGCATAGGCGGTGTGTAGGTAACTACCTGCACCTAGAAATCATGCAAACCGTACTCTGCAGACGGGAGTTGAATCTGAATCGTTAACCCTGAATCCCACATCATAAAGCCTTCAGGTAAACCTGAAACCAAACCATATGCAGTTCTTGAAGCGTCCTTCAGGTCCTTAAGGAAGTCGCCCTGGCCCAGCAACGAGTGTTTGGGGCTAGTCATAGGGACCCTTAGGCGGGTAGGGGGCCTTAATACCTAGAACAAGGACTTAGCAAGGCCTACCCCCTAAGGGCCCCTTATGAGTTAGGGGTGTGTCGCGTTCAATGAGGGGCTCTGCAAAGAGCTGCAAAGGTTGGCAGGGGGATTTGACTCTACTCGCTAAATCCTGAACCCTACCTGGACCCTGAATAACCTACTTCTTTATGGACTTATGCCAGGAAGCCATAATCCCTAAAACGGTAGGTTTTTTAGGGTCCAGGTAGACCCTTATCCGAAAATAAGGGAGTTCCGCCTTTGACCACCGAGGACCCGGCGGCTCTTGCCCTGTATCTGGCCAAAGCGGCCCGGTCCCTCCCTGGTCAGGTGCCTTCCGAAAGAAATCGGTTACCCTTAAACTCGTTGTTTAGTATATAGCCTGTTAAGGGGGGGCTTTAAAGCTTAAGGAGATTTGGAGTCTAGAACAAGATGTAAGGATGTATTTAGCTTCTTTTAAGGAGCCTCGGTTCGTGGATTTGTTTGGGGTGAGGCGTCTGGAGACTCTAGAGGGTGCGGTTTGGGTTTAGGGTTGTGGTTCTATCTCGATGCCTTCCGGCGTATGAACTTGGCGACTCACGAAGAGGTTCTGATCGCATCGCTGGCTCGGGCTGTCAGCACCCAATGGCCCTCCCGAGTCTAGCGGCCTAAGTTTATCTCACATGTCTCCAAACACGAAGTCTTCGCCAGGTGCTTTGCATTCCCAGCCACGTTTTTCACACGCTCCACCTTGGAATACCTTGGTTTTTGTCGTCTGCTCTGAGTCGTCCCCCGAGTGGCTCCCTGGGCAAAATCCGAAGGTTGATCTTTAATATAGGGGCCTTACTTGGTAATAATTACCTATACTGTTTTGGGGGTTCCATAATATAGTTATAGCATAATGGGCCCCGAAACTCTAGTCTAATTTTATTCAGGCCCCTATATTAACACTCCACATCCCACGACAGGTAAGGTCCTGTGCAACTGCGGTTTGTGTGCACGACATGCAGCATAACAGGAGCCGAGGAAGAGAAGCCTTGGTATACATGAAGTAGGCCAAGCTGACTTCACTCGTAGTCGTCAGACCGACCGTCAAAAAAGCCTAGCGCCTGTAGCAGTCTGCGCAGCTTATCCCTATAAAGCCGATACCACACCCGAAATTGACCATGCAAATATCAGAAGCTTAAGTTTACCCCAAGCTGAAACGGCTTTTTGATGCAGCGGGAGGCCGTTGGCCAACTTGCCCGGGTTGTGGCGCAGGCCCTGTGCTCCTAGGGTCAACAGTTATGGTTGTTTGAGGTTAGGCTACCAGTCTTGCTCAGGGGGGCAAGGTTTACAGGGTTTCAATATTCAGGATGCTGGTACTTGCTTCAGGCGGCGCATATCTGACAATGAGACGTGCTATAACATCAGAGTGCCGAAGCGTTTGCTCCGTCACAGGCTGCAGCCATGAACTGAGCTTCTGTCCACGCGTCGGACCCTGTAACTACGACGGTCTTAAACCGCCCACAACGCGATCTCCCCACATTCCCCTCACCAAGAATCCACACTGCAAGCAGCCGAAAGAATGGAAATAACTAGCCCTATTCACAGACTTGGACCACTTGCCAGAAGGAACAACACGAGAAAGGCGAAGACCCGCCATATCCCGCCATAAATGGGCCATAAAACAAAAAAGGTACTCTTGACATCGTGCCAAAGCCTCGACACCCAACTCCAGAAATCAATTGCCCCAGAACAAAGAAGGCATCAAATCTGATTCGAGCATAAATATAGTGAAAGTATTACTTTCTTAATTTTTAAGCCGAAGACTCGTAAGAAGCCCGTTCGAAAGAAGGCCTAGACATCCCAAGACCCTGAGTCTCGTTTCCTTTCACCAAAGAAGCCATGCGCTTTGCCTGGCCGCCGGGGCTGCCAACACGCCCGGCAGCGCCGCGTGCACCGAGAGTGCAGGGCAGCGAGTGGACGGCACGTGTGGTGATGAATGCGCCTTGAAAGAAACCCTACCAGGGAGGGGTCCTGGAGAAGTGCAGCTATGTAGAGTGTAGAGATATGATGTGATGCACGCTGACATGTGTCAGAACACTGCTTGGACCAATCACTCGCGCCCCATCAAGTCTGCCATGGCACTTGATAGTCGGTTGCGGTTACAAAGCCTCTCAGACTGAAGCACAATCCAAGTCTGAGGTATATTGCTCTCACAAACGAGGTCTCGAAGACAAATTGTTGTAAAGGTGACAGCCACCGGCATCAAGTCCATGTCTATGTTAGTAATGCAGTTGATATAAGCTTGCTTTCCTCCATGTGTATCACGTTTGTGCACATCAACTTTCCCAGGCTCCAAGCCTGAAATGCTCGGAGCTTGCCGAACCCTGCAAGCCCTACGAATCCTGACTGGCCGGGGCGATCTTCTTCAGGTGCATGCGGCCGGGCTGTTGATCGGTCGCGGCGGCAAGCGGATCAAGATGCTTCAGGAGACCAAGAAGATTTTTGTAAGGCTATAGTGGGCATCGACGAGAAGTACAGGGGCAGCCGGGGGGAGACAGTGCTTAGGTCGCAGGGTACAGTGGCGTTTTTGGTTGTCTGTAAACCCATTCGGAAACAAGTGTAATTTCAACGGTTTCCGTGGCTTTGAGATAATGTTGCGATTACAAACAAGGCTTCGGAGGCTTGATTTTCCAGGTCTCTGGGCTTGTAGATTCGATCTGGGGGTTGGATTTTGGGGCCATTCAGCTTTGGCATACTACTTGTAGTAAATGGCCGATGTTGTGGATACTGCCGGCATCCCTCGAACCTGAACCCTCCACAGCCTACCTCCGTTCCCAGGAGGACTCCGGCGCCCAAATGCAGTTCTTCCAGGGCACAGATGCCCCAAAAGGCTTCGGCGAGGAGGTGAGACTCATTCATGTCCGTGCGTAAACAACGTGAAGCTCGGAACATGCCGAGTTCTACAGTTTCATTTTTGTGGTGCAGCGCGTCTCTTAAAGCCGCTTAATCTTCCTCCAACCCGCTGTGGGCAGCGAATGGCAGAGGCTAGAGAGGAGCAAAGTGGATGAACAATCCAAGCCCTAAACCATCCTGCAACCAAAACCCCCCAGCTCCACTCCCCAGAACCTGAGCCCCAGGCTGTTTCCTCAGCGTCGCATTCAAGAATTTAAGCATGTCATTCCCTGGCTGAAAGTTTGAAATTGAAAGCTTAAGATCGGAAGAAGCCCGCTTAGATACCTTCTAAAGTTCCAGCGAAAAGTGTTCCGGTGCTTACTTTGTGTTTGTGGCCCCTCAAAACAATTTAGCAGGCCCCCCCTGCGTTGCAATCGCGGTATTATATACCCAAAGCCTTGTTCTAACATTATCAAGCCCCCTAACCCTAAACCCTAAACCCTAACTTCGAAGCGCGGGCACCGAAAAAGGCCCTCAAAGAAAAACCCTAGATTAGGTGGTTTGGAGCGTCTTCGTAGCCTAGCCGCGCATGAGCAGACCTAGCCCTGACAGGACCGACTGGTGGAACTCAGAGGGCCGCCTGTGGAGTTGCAGGAGCACGTTGAACCTAGTTAGCGTGCATACATGCGTACATACATACTCTCGCTTTTCTCGCTTTTGGGGCGTAGAGTCCGAGTCGGACGCAGCCCTTTGGCATGCACCTAATTAAGTTGCTTAGTGCGGACCAGAAATCTGACTGTCACCAGTGTGGACCCGCACTTGGAAACGGGATTGAGCCAGCGAAGGAAAAACTGTCCCGCTCCTTCAACAAAATCAAAACGATGGCACATGGACGATGCCTGAAAATGCACGGCAAACAAAAGGTGCTTCGTATTCCGTATCGGCGATCAAAGCACCAAACAATATACGATCCACATATCGGACCTTAAAAGGTGCAGGATTTTCCTCATAGTATCAGATGAGGCCATCCCCACACGGCTAAGATACCCAGGATGTCTAAACACCTTAAACACTTTCATCGAGGTGATACTGGGACATCAAACTCAACAACAGCGTGAAGGCCGTAGGACCTCCACCCTCTAAGATAAAGCGTTGTAGCATCATTTATTTACTCAGAAACTGCTAAGTCAGGATAGCGGAGTCAGAGTCATCAGACCGAACTCCTCGTCGTCTGTGCATCACCCCTCTCCGTAAGACTTGCCGAACTTGCAGTGGTTGCCAGGTTTCCGCATGATAATCCAGACGCCCTCGCCTGACGAGCCGCTGATCTGCTTGATGCCGCGGCGACTGGAGAGCCGACATCTGCTTGAAACCAGACACAAACTCCTCTACGTCGCTGTCCTATGTTAAACATTGCCATCCTGCACTGCGTGCCCTTCGCGTCCGTGAATGACACCACGTCGGGTGAAGTGCATAAGCTGCTTGGTTGCCGTTTGGTGATCCAACTGCCCTCGCCTGATGAGCCTCTGTTCTTCTTGTTGCCACGCGGCTGAAAAGCCAGCCTCTTCTTGAAGCCAGTCGCAAACTCCTCTGCCGTGTATGTGCGCATGTCCTCCGAACAAATTGCCCAACATGGCCACCTCACAAAGTGTGACCTTTGCGCCCATGATCGCCATCATATAGTTGCCAGCTATCGGTTTGATGATCCAGATGCCCTCGCCCGACGAGCCTCTGTTCTGCTGGGCGACCCCCCTTCCCCGAAGGGCCATGGCGTGGGGGCCTGGGGCTACAGCAGTCAGGCGCTGTCGCCTGTGTTCTGAGCCCTGTATATACATACACACAGACATACACACATATGTAGATATGTACACACATGTGTATAATATATATATATATATATATTTATTTATACATATGTACATATATATATGTACATATATATATATGTACATATAGATGTGTGTATATATGTATGTATGTATGTATATAGGTATACATGTAAATGTATACATAAATGTGTATATGTGTATATACATATACATGCATATATATATATATACGTACACATATATGTACATACACACAGAGCCGTAAGGGCTACTCTTTTGAAATTGGAGCTTCGCGGGCTCCGTGAGCATTGGACCAGAGGAACACAAGGTTCAGGTGTTCTTCATTGGGGTTGTCAGGACGTCCTGGTTTAAGCAGGTTGGATGAGTCTCAGTGTTGAGGGTATGCAGGCCTGAAGAACTAGAGTTTTGGGGTTTAAGTTAAGGGTTCCGAACAGGGCCTAAAGGGCTGAAAGCAAGGGGTCCTCCCCAAAGCCCAAGGACCCGCTGTCGCACAACACTGAAGCCCCAACTTCGGGCGGTGCTAGTCTGTTCAAAGCAGCGGAATGATCCGGAACAAAAGTTTGTTCGATTTATTTGACCGTACTCCTTTCTCGAAACAGCCGGTGTGAAAACTAAATACTTCAATTCGAATATGAAGCTCAAGAAAAACTGTTTCAGACATTATTCTTGCGAAAGCCCTGCCGTGCTGGCACGCCAGCCATGCATGTTGAAATGGCTAGAATCCTTCAAGAACAAGTCCTTATGTCAGCATGAGCCCAAATGCCTATGCTCACAAATGCCAAGCCCCTTGAGCTCCTACATATAAACCGCCAAGATGTTGAAGCCCAATCATTTGAAGCCCTGAGCATTTAATCCGAACCTTCCAAAACCCGACAGCACCAAGAATCCTAAGCCCCTCCACCCTGCAATCCCTGACCGGAAGCTGCATCGGCCCTTGAGGACGGCTTGGAGCTGTTGCTCTCCGAGCTCGCGAGGGTCCCTGAGGCGCTGCAAGAAAGAAGGCGTAGGCTTTGTGTCGAGTGTTTATTGAGAGTGCTATCGGATCTGAAACGGTTGGAAAGAGGGTTTCTACACGGGCGGCGTGCGTGTGAAGGGCTCTTAGAGACCACAGACAGTTGTGTGGCGTTTTGGGGCAAACATACAGAACAGGGCTTTGGGCCTTAGCTAGGGGCAGAGAAGGGCTTAGGTAGTCGGAGGGTTCAGGGTAGGCTTGAGGATTTTAGTGAGTGGGGAGCTTGGGGGTCTTGGATGATGTGTCTCACGACTAGATGTTGGCCTGGGGACTTGAGACTGTCTCACTCTCTCTCTCTGACTATCTCTCTCTCTCTCTATCCCTCCTTCCCGCCCCCCCTCCATAAATGTATGTTATATAGATGGGTATCTGTGTATTTATATGCGTATGTATGTCTTTGTGCATGTACAAATGTAAGTACGTGTTTAGGTATGTGCTTATGTGTGTATGCATGCATGCATGTATGTGTGCATGTATCTATGTAGGTTTGTATGTATGTATGGAAGTATTTATGTAGTAAGTAAGTATGTATGTATACATACATACATGCATGCATGCATACATACATACATGAATATGTACATGCATATTCTTTTGATTATCTGTATTTTGACACATGTTTTCGTTTTATCGGCCGCTATTATCTTGCATGGTCCCGTTTGGTCCATGAGGCCTTGTGTGGCTTGAGAACTCATGTCGTGAGGCTTTGGCACCACGCTGTGCGCAGCTGTTGGTCCCAGCAACATGGCACAGGTTCAGGTTCCCCTCGATACAGGTTTCACGGCTTCAGGCCTGTGGTTCAGGTTTTGTGGGTTTAGCGTGCAGTTAGCTGTGGTGCTTCGAGACCTGGGGTTTCGGATTCAGGGTTTTTGTCATCTTCGCAAGGGGAGCCGGGGGCTTTGGACTCAAAGAGCGTTTCGTGTATAGTTTGTTAGACTTGTACACTTGCAGATACTTCAGACCCCAGCTTGGGGCACAAGCCTCACGACAACATGCCTCAAGGATCACGTCAAAGGCGGTTAAAGTGCGTGACTCGATGACACTTCCAGTTGAGGATACTGGACCTAATACTTGCAAACGGCTATTCGGGTCTTTAAGGTTAAGGTTCGACGAAAGCCCACAGAATCGGGCTGCAGTCTTTCTAGCGCCACACACTGCCACCGGACCTTTCCCACGCACACCCTCCCCCTCCCCGAACTTGATGGGTTGAGGGTGAACCTGCGAGGAAGACTTCAAGGAAGACTGCCGCGAAGAGGCGCACTCTTAGTCCTTGGGCCACAAGTGGGGGTCTGCAAACCCCAAGCCTTAAAAGCCTATACCCCAGCTTAAAACTGGTGATCCTAGCAACCTCAAACTCCCTCACACTAGTCCAGAAATCCCAAACCCCTGGGCCACCCTGAAAAGCCCGAACTCCCCAAACCCTTGTAAGTCGTAGCGGTTCTGAGACAAGTCTCTTCATAAGGCTTGTCTGCGATGGTCAGATTGAGACATGGCCGGTGCATGCACCTTTGCCCTCACCCACTCGACTTGTGCGCATGTTGCATGAAGTTGCAACTGCAGTTTGCTGTATCAGATTATTGGACACGTCATCGTTCACTTTGAAGTTGCCTCTTGACCACGGACTGGGCTTGCCGTTTCAACATTCCTTACTGCGCGGACAATAAAGCCCAACAGAGCAAATGCCCCACTCCCATAACGCAATATGGCAGAAGGATATAAGGCCGCAGACCCTGAGAAACCCTACATCCCGAAATATGGCCTAATTAAACCCGAAACTGTAAGAGCAAAGAGGCTCTCAAGTTTGGCGCCACCGGAGCAACCCTGGGGGCTGAATTGGGCGACGGAGAGCGGCTCCTGGCCCTGGAGGGAAAGACCGCAGCGGTGCCTCAGCGCTCAGCGGGGGGGGGGGGGGGGGGGGNGTTGTGTGTTGTGTGTGTGCATTGTGTGTTGTGTGTTGTGTGTGCTGGGTGCGTTGTGTTTGTGTTGTGTGTATGTGTTGTGTGTGAGGCCTCGTGGGTTCAACGAATCCAGCGATAACGATCGCTTGATTGCTTGATTGCTTCATTGCTTCATTGATTGGTTGGTTGGTTGGTTGGTTGGTTGGTCGGTGGGTTGGTTGGTTGGTTGGTTGAATGGTTGATTTGATTGATTGACTGACTGACTGAGTGAGTGATTGCTTGGTTTGTTGGTTTGTTGGTTTGTTGGTTGCTTGGTTGGTTGGTTGGTTGGTTTGTTGGTTGGTTGGTTGGTGGGTTGGTTGATTGGTTGCTTGATTGCTTGATTGCTTGATTGATTGACTGATTGATTGATTGATCGATTGATCGATGGATTGATTGATTGAGCGGATGCCAGCACTGCGAGCCTTGCGAGGCAAACACCACTGCATGGACAGTAAAGCGGGCTGATAATGCAGGTCGGCTGTTGAATAGGGGCAGGCGCTTTGATCGATGTTAAGGGGAAGTTACGGGTTCAGGCCCGACGTCTTCGCCACATCTCAGTCACGACTGAAAGTGAGCCTGGCTGACGCTCAGGTGCGCGGCACGGCCGCTGTGGCGGTCACAGCGATGCTCGGCCTGAAGGTGAACCCTACCCACTGACCCAGGCGCAATACCAAAGCCCAGTACTACTGTTCCTGCATTGGGATATTTAAGTCTTTCTGTGTTGTGTTCCGGCCGCTTGGGCAATTCATAGAAGGGAACAGTCGAAAGCCATATCAACGCGAAAGTTCAGGCGGTGCAGCCGGTGCAGGGCTTTGCGAAATTTGCTAGTATATGAAGCTCTTCTTGCTGTATTCACCAGGCCGGGCGTACTCCTGCGCAGTAAACCAAATCTGGCCATGCAACCTTTTAGCATCCTATGTGAGCCCTTCTTTTTATGACGGTTCTTTTAAATACGAACGATAGACAACCCCACAACAACACAACACGAAGCCTGAGATGCACTCCCATCACAAACGTCCTTGTGCGGAATATCGCTCCAACTCTCCTGTTGAAGCATTGGTAGGCCTCGTCCAGACAACGTTGAAACCGTGCCGCATGAGGCCTTGTTCCCACGATGCCGTTTAGGTCTAAAGCACTGAGCCCAGTCCTCAAACCCTCTGAGGCTTCAAACAAAAGCCGAGGACCCAGCCTAAACCAAATAATCCCCAGCCCAGGATGCTTTGCAGGCGCCTTTGGAAGCCGGGGCAACCTCCCCCGAGCTACCGTCGACGCGAGGCGCTGAGGTCCGACTCGGAGCCGCGACCTGTGCTCACGTCGCCGCTGCTCCTTGCGTGGATTAGAGCTTAGGCTTTGCTTTTGTGTTCAGGGCTTGTTGGCGGTTTCAGGGTTTGTTGGGGCTGGTAAGGTTCAGGGTTGAGGAGCTGAGGTTTAATTTGGGTCTACGGTTGCATCATGTTGGGCTTGGGCCTTGTGTGTTTCAGTTTCGTAGATTGATCGCATGCCCTCCCCCTCCCCAATGCAACCTACAATTTAGAAATCCGTAACCCCTGAGACGATTGATCCTGCTTGACTGCTCGACCTTGGGTCACTGTTTTGCGTCGAGTGTTTCACAGACCACAGAACTCAAAGCATGTAGTCATGTCTCGCTGCCGACTTCTGTGGACACCTGAGCTCTTTGGAAGGTCAAGCAGCGCAGCAGCATCCGAAGCCTGAAACCCCAGCACTCGAGGTTATGCTGGGTAAGTTACGGGTAAGTTAGGTAATCCAGGCCTTCGCCCGATGCCCTGAAGCTATGGATGGATAGGTTCAGGCTTGTTGCCATGACGAGTATCTTGATTACAGATACATGATATAACCAGTCTCTCAGTCTTTGCAAAAGTGCCCTGATGGCAACTGTCTGTAGTCGACACGTCAATTGTTGAAATCATGAAGCCTTGACCCCTTTCTACCCTGAACCCCCCCCAAAATCCAAAACCCCAAATCCTAACCCTTGAAACCCAAAGCCCGAAACTCTGCCCCTCAAGCCCGGTAAGGTTTGCCAGCGCAGAGAAGGCGGCCCAACTTCTTCCCTGGAGCTTGGGGAAGCCAAGAGTCGGATGCGACGATGGAGCCCAGAACAGTTCTTGCCTCCCCCCACACCAGAAGGAGGACATCTGGCAGCTTTTCTGGGTCTTGAGTCTGCGGAAATGGGACTTCGACCACCTTTTCCCCATTAGGTTGGTTCCGATCTCTCCAAGGTTCGGTTCTGAGATCTGGATGTGGAAGGCAAGCCTGACATACGCAGAATATGACCCGATACATCCGAATTGCCCAACCCTAAGCCCTGGAAGGCCTTCTCCAAGTACTGCGTCTGCTGCTAAACCACAAATCCCTGACCAAGAAATTAGAGATTATTCCGTTGTGAAGCCGATCCTCCGCAGGGAGTTCTGAGGAAGAAAGAATCCTAAGTAGTCAGAACTTTAGACGAATGTACCCCCAAACCCTTGTGTTTGATTCTTCAGGCTCCCTATATCACCTTATCGTCAAAGCCGGAAAGTTGGAAGTGCGTTCCGGCACGCTTGGTCCTGAAACCCAATCTTCCAACTTTCCGTTCTGGGCAGTCCGGCACCCGGCATGGTCTCCAAAAGGAGGAAGCCTCTTAGTGAGATCTTCCAAGTTTACAGTGTTTACTCCCCTTGGCAAACACCGTATTCCTGTCCTCGCAGCGCACCGCAACACCGCATGCCGGATCCGTGGTTCGTCTGGATCGTTCGTAGTCCTGCCAGTGCTTGGGGAAAGCACTTTTACGGTCGGTCCAGGAGCCGCCAGTACTTGGGGGAAAGCGATTCCGTGATTGATTCTGAATCCCGCCAGTACTTGGGGCAAAGCGTTGTGGGCGTGGTTGGAACTGCCAGTACTCTGGGGAAAGCGATTCCGCCGGGAAAAGCGATTCCGCCGTGTTTTGCATCCCGCCAGTACTTGGGGCAAGGCATTTTGGGCGTGGTTCTGAATGCAGTTCGAAGTGTGCTCTTTGAAATCTCGTGCACGCTAAAAACCCATGCTCCTAGGTCCTAGGTTCCTGGCTTGGAAACCAAATTTGGAAGACATGAAATTTGGAGGAAATGAAACATGGACGGCCAAACTTAAAGTTGGAAGATGTCTTGCGCCATGCTCCAATCTCGGTAAACCATCTTCCAACTTTCCCGCTTTGACTGTAATCTTAAGCTAGCCCTGAGGATCCAGCAGGTCTCGGGTTTTGGAACCGCGGATTAGAGAGTTTAGGCTCTGGATTCAGAACGGATATATTAATGCTACGTATTGCGTTTTAACTTGTTGATCCTTGAACGGACTATCTGTTGCACAGCTGGAAATCTAAGTGCTTCTTTGCGAAGTACACTTAAAGCCTGCACCCTGAAGGGGAGAGTAGCAGCAAGATCAATCAGAAGTGCCAGCAAAACGAACATCAACATCCGCGTCATAATATAGATCATCATCATCATCATCAGCAGCATCATCATCATCAGAATCGTGCCATCATCACCATCATCATCGTGGTCGTTGCCAGCACACCGAGCTTCAACATTCAGGTTAACGTAAAGGTCATCACCATCATCATCACCATCACCATCATCATCTTCTTCTTCACCACGATCATCGATCTTCACCATCACCAACATCATGTCATCATTACCATCATCATCATCACCGTGGTCGTTGCCAGCACAGTGAACATCAACAATTGTGTTGACTGAAAGGTCATCATCATCACCATCGTCATCATCACCATCATCCGATCGTCAGCATCATCATCGTCGTCGTCATCGTTATCGTCGTCATCGTCATCACCCTCACCAACACGATTATGGTCATCATCACGACCACGATCCTCATAATCGTCATCATGATCGCCAGCATGAGCCACAACGCCTATGTTTGCATTTATCATCACTGAATGCGCCATAACAGCATTAGATCATGGTCATCACTGCTGGCCTCAGCACCCGCTTGCCCTTGCTGTGTTCATTGTCGCCGCTTTATTTAGAATCACGCTGTTGGTCATTCGCACGCTCCTCATCGCTGTGACCGTCATCACCAGCAATAACAACTGTAAATCAACATAGAATGACAATCTTTTGACACGATCATGATCAGCAATCATGTCCCGCCCATCGTCACCGTTGGAGTCATCATCAACATCATCAACATCATCATCGTCATCATCACCATCATCATCATCATCACGAGCAATGTCGTCCTGCTTCCCTCGTCGTCATTTTCATTATATGCACCATCAACTGCATGCAGTCCACCCGGTCGACCTGAAGATAATCGTCAGCAGAAACTAACTACAATGGAGTTCTTGGAGGAGAAGCCGACGAACTACGCAGCAGCCGAGAGAAACATGGCCGCATCTGAGATACCTTGTATGGCACAAAACTTCAGGTTTGTGCAGGTGGGGCTGTTGGAGTGAAGCATGAAGCACTTGGGATTGCGTTTTCAGATGCAAACAGTATACTGAATTAGTTCTATGCTCGGTGCCGAAAGATACGTCACCGATGCGTCGATGAAAGGTTTAGAGCAAGGAAAGATGTTTCAAGGAAGGTGTTTTGCGATTGCGCTACAGTTAAGCCGGTCCTCATGCGTGTACATGTAGCAGCTCCCACACAGCTATAATACTGTCTACCGGGCTTTGGAGTACCATACATGAATACTTTTCTTGAGACCTGTTACTTAATGGGAGCCAGAAGGATAAAAATATGTACCTATACTCTCGCTGGTTACTACAAAGCCCAGTCTAGTGATTCTAGTACAAGATGTGCTTCTCAAGAGGGCAATGTTTACAGAAAGCAAAGGCAGGCTAACTTAGGAGGATCCTTGCTCCCGAAGGTCAGCCCTAGTACTAAGGGATTTCGACCCGCACTGCCCGCTTGCAAACCTGCCGGACTGGAGAACGATAATATGACTGGCCTTTTCTGCTGCAAGCTACCGTTATGGGTATGTATGCTGCGTTTCCATGACGCTCTGGTACAGTGGTTGCTTTTTCAGAACCGGACCGTGGAGACAGCGGCCTAGACACTGGCCAGGTTTTGTCACCCACTGGTTTGCGTTTGCCATTTATGTTCGTGGCTCTTCAGCCTCAATGTGTTTTGCTCCTGGTTTCCCGTGTAGGTGAGGCTCGAGACTAGGCTTGAGACCGCTGCTCCTTCATCCACTACCTTGTGGAGTCGGGGCAACGGTGATCAATAACATCCCGATAACATCAACAGCTGCATGAGCAGCAGCTGCAGCATGGTCCGGAATGCTTCCACATCTGCAAAGGTCATAGCAGCCAGCGCAACACATTCGTTTCTTCGAAGATGTACATAGCTCCGCACTGCACTGGTGTTATCCCAGGTTCGAACTGCACAAACCTTCATGCAAACGTTAGCGGGTAATCCAAGCGCAACTTCGTAGACTTTGATTCCTAAACAAGTTCTACTACATTCTGGCTGGGAAACCATGGAGAACTAGAAGGTTCAACTTGACCGAACACCGTGATGCTCAACACTGGTTTGAGTTCCAGGATTGTCCGCCCCAGCTGCAGGAAAAGCGGAGCCTCGCCACGAACACGTTGGCGAGCCTTCGCGTGCGCTGCAGGTGCTCCTCCCCTATGCTGCAGTGGACGCCTGGGCAACTGAGCTGAATTTTGGACTTTCCCCGTTCTTCTAGATTGGTCTCGGGCCGCCTTACAACAAGCTGGAGGTTTCGATTTGAGAGCTTGTTTGGTTGCGTGACAGGCTTTTGAGTGACCTACTCTGTGTTGGGGCTGGGAGCCCATCCTGGGAAAATTGGCTGCACGACAATGAGGCGGAAATGGTGGGTACCCATGTGGCAAGCTTCGTCTAGGGTTTGAAGCCCTTGCTGCATATTTACCTTGAATCTTAAACCCGAATCCCTGCAGCCTTGAGGCCCAGACCAGGGGTCCCCTATACGGCTTTTGATCAGCAGGAGTTTCTAAATCTCTCTGAGCCCCGTGTGCAGGTGAGGGGCCGACATACAAACAGTACCTAAACCCGTAGAAAAAGTAGGTAAAATAATGACCAAAGACCGATTAAAGGCCATTATTCTACATACTTTTGGGGTCCAGGTATGGTTCAACCGAAACCATGAACCGGGTCTGCCAAGGGCACCAGACAGAAGGACTGGAATTTTCGCTTACGTGAATTATGGCTGCTCCCATGTTCGACAACAGCGCTTAGGCTTAAGGGTTCAGGGTTCATGATTCAGGCTGTGAGGGTTCAGGGTTCATGGTTTAGGCATGTTTAGGCTTTAGGGTTGCGGACCTGTCGAAGAAAAGGCAATCATCATCGGGCTTCTGTCGTTTCGCGAAGCGATGCGCCATCTCCTGAATTTTTGAAGGTCACTCAGCCTCTTAGCCCTGCAGCTTATCCCTACACTCCATGCGCCCCAACAACCCTCATCCTCACATCTGAGAATGCCCTTTGCGGTACTGGATAGGAGACATATTCATTCACGAGAAATACGGACGCGGCCGAGCCTCACGTTCAGACAAACACCCCTAAAGCCCCAAGCCCTGAGCCCCTGAGCCCCTAAACCAAAATCCCTGAGATTCAGGCGACTACCGGGCTCCTGGCAGCTCTCGCCCGCAAGTTCAAGCTGAAGATCGACGTAGACACCTGCAGAATACCCTCTGCCCCTTTTCAGGTGAGACTGGCTCAATTTCTTGCGCCTGAGTTACGTCAGGATTACGGGGTTTATCATGCTTTAAGCATGATGTAAGGTGAAAGCTATTGAAAGTTCTGGCTTGAAGGCTTCGTGGGGCTGGTTTTCATTGCAGGGCTGTGCATGTAAGACGTATCAGTCGGCTCGAAGTGCAAGGTGTCTCCAAATCAGAGAGACGTATGAAGATTTTATTGGGTTTGGTGATATTGACGATGCTTTTCATGGTGACACGAACGATGCTGCTGCTGATGATGATGATGGTGATGATGATGATGGTGATGATGATGAGGATGGTGAAGATGATGAAGCAACGATGATGATGATGGTGATGGTTATGATCGCACAAGGGTTGCTGAATGTTACTTTCAACAACGTGTTTCCACAGTCTTGACCGGCCAAACACCCACAGAACCGAATTTAATTGCAGCGCCTTTTCGGACTCGCTCCGAGCCTGGCAGGTGCGCGTATCCTTGACGGGCAGCGTCGGATACCTCGGCCTGGTGCTGCTGCAGCTGCAGTCGCATCTGTTCTTCTGGGACGAGTTTGCATCTGACAAAGCTAGCGCAGATGCTTCGCAAGGAGACCTGAGTGGAAGATCCGCCGCTCAAAAAGCTTTCAAGTCCTGACTGTCAGTCCTGGCAAGGCTTTCGAGTTACCATTACTAGCATTTCATTACTAGCGATGCAGTGAAACAAGTCTTGGGAAGACCTTGAAGTAGTAATTCTGTCGGACCCGATGTACGAAGGCCGAAGGGGTAGTAGTACTCAGTCTTCATTCCGCACCGCTTGGTGCTTGCATCTTGAAGCACCAGTGAACTCCAGACTCTTCCTTCTATATCCTTCTCAAGCTGTAAGCGATCTCTTGCTCATGTTGTCTGTGTCTTGCACTTGATGGACTCCGATAGAACGTGTGACGAGCCGGCTTTTTGTCTCCAATCTTAGCCCATGTAAAGTTAAGACCTGTCCGTCTCTGTTAGGTGACATCGAGGAATCTCTTGCCGATCCGTTGCGCCCTGATTAGGCACTACTAGGCGTCCATACTTCATGACGGTTAAACACCAAGAGCTTCCGTGTGGCCCCATACCAAGCATATGAAGGCAGCAAATGAAGTCAGCGGACTGCCCAGCACCCAAGTCCGGTTGATCCTCAAACACTTGCAACACGAGTCAACTCCTGCATGCCTTTGTGCTCAGTATTTCCTGTCTTGTGAAGACATGTTTTGTTTACTCATCGCCTCAGTTTGAAGCCTCACCCCAAACCTTGTAGTTTCAAAGGATAAGTGAAAGCGGCAGGCAGTGGTGGCCTAGAGCTTAGGTTGGACAGTTTGGATTGCAATTGTCGTTTGGGTATCCTTGGTGTTTTTGGGCCAATGATGATTGGGGCCTATTTACGGTTTGAGGGGTGCAGAAAAATGGAGGCACGTTTTGCCGCATGCCCTGTGCTGATGAACCTAATATCAACACTGTGAAGATGATGGTAGTGTTGATATGTGCGTATAAGGCAGGACGACTACTGTCACCTTGCTCACCATCGCCACAGTTGCTGTTGCTGAAGAACTGAAACAAGGTCATAAGAAGGTCTACAGAGACTTAAGTAAGGTACTGCAAACCCAAATTGCCATCTCCCTGATGACTGTGGCCATGGTAAGAAAGAGCTAGACCATCATGAGGTAGCAGGCTTTGATGCCTGGTGTGCAGGCGATGCTTCTGCTGTCGATGCAGATGATTCCGATGGACAAGATGCTTATGATGCAGATGGTGAAAGTACTGATGATGTAGGCGCCGGATGTTTCGTGACTACTACTTTCCCTCTTCCTCATCACGGCTATTGTTGCTAACATTCGGGGGGTCGGTTTGGTTGGCAGTGCAGGGTTCTTCAGTGCAGGATAGTGAAATGATGCATCTGTCTGAAGGACTTTGACAACGAGTATTCCCGGAGTAGCACCAACCGAGTTTAACCACCTGTCGTCCAACAGAACTAATCAACAGAAACTGGATGTTTCGGTCATTCGGCCTTCCGCAGATCGCAGCTGCGCATGTCGATTCCCGGTCGGCGCTTTTGGGTGTGGCATCAGTGCCACTTGAGCTTGAATGACGTTGGCATCCAGCTACAAGGTTGGGGTTTTGGTTTGGGTTGGGGGTAACATGAATTATGTGATGCATTTGGCACGTGACTTAGTGCATATGGCATATGGTCATATGGTTCAGAAGGACTATCATCGCAGAGTGCATGCCGCCTGTGTGTTCTACGTCCCGCACCAGCGAGCTGTAAGCTAATGCCTGAGGCTTAGAGCCATGGCTAGCACAGTGTGCTTCAGAGAAGCTTCTGATCTCATTAGTCTTTTTTTTGGTAAAGCTGTAGGATTTCTAGCTCCATATGACGTCGGACCGGCACTTGCTATTCACAGGCTTCAGGCGTGTTACGTCAGAGTCTAATGACTAGTGCCTCGCACGTTTGGCTCTTAAGGCCATAAAGGACACATCTGGAGTGCCATGTCCGTTCACGAACCCACAATTCTTACTTCAGGGTGACTCGGCTGTTCGTAGGGTGTCAGAACATGCACTGCATCAATGCTTTTTAGGCCGGTGATCGCTTCCGGAGCCTCAACCCCTGAGCACCTACACCAATGTTTCCACCTAAGTTTGGATGGTCTTCGTTTGGGACGGTAGTTTCATGTTGTGCAGGATTCTTAGCAAGGGTGAAATATTCAATGCGGTGTCCCTTCGGGTGGTTCGGTATGCATATCCCTCGAGCCATCAACAGGGCAGTGCATCACGATTACGATGAATGCGGAATGCTACATGCAGGCATGAACAGGAAGTGTTCGAGATGTGGGTACAAGCCAATAAGACACTTTGTGCAAGTCACTGAGCGAATCTATGTGTGTATGTAAAGCAAGCAACGAGTGTTCGCACATGTGTATATGGATGTACACATGAAGCTGATATGAACAGGCGGAGTCATACGGCCAAAGCAAAGTTTTAAAACCTGCAGGTCTATACGCATGCCCATGCCCATACGCACACACACACACACACTCGCACGCACGAACACACACACACACACAGACACACACACACACACACCTGCATTCGAGCGTGCATGCACACGTACGGCCATCAATCCATTCAGGCATACATACCTCCATGCATGCATGCATGCTGATGTTTCATACGTGCATACATATGTGCACACGTACATACTTCGGTACATGCTTGCATACCTGCATCCTTGCTGGCTTGCCTGACATATTAACTCATATCATGTGGTGTCATGTCATAGCATCCCGCAGCATAGCATAGCTTAATGTAGCATTGCAATTCATCGCTTCGCATAGACCTAGCTCAGCACATCATAGCACAGTGTAGAATAGCATAGCACAGCATAGCACCAGATAGCATAACTTACCACAGTAGAGGCACAACAGACCGCGACACTGCACAACACAACATGTAGTGGTGCGCAAGCATACAGCACAGCAGCACAGAGCAAAACATAGTGTAGCATTGCATATCATCGTAGAACAACACAACATGCAGAGCATAGCATAACACATAAATTAACACAACACCCAGCACCACATTGCACAGCGCGACAAAGAACAACAGAACACCTCACAGCACTGCAAGGCACGGCACAATGCTACACAACATAATCTAGCACACGACAATATCATATTGAAATACAATGTGCATGTTACATTTCATTAATTAAGCTTCGTAAGTACATCGCATCTGTGCACGTGGACCGCACCTTTCGAGATGCTGCGGGTGTGGAGTGCTTCGGGGGAGGAACTGGCGGCTTTTCCCAGGCTGGAACTGACAGATGTGGGCTCGCTGAAGCATGTCTTACACCAGAAGGGGCTGCCATGGACAATGCAGAAGATCCTTCATGATGGGCGTGAGCTCGCAGATGCGGCGAAGCTGGAATCGCCCATGGACGTTCAACTCGTCTTGATGAGTCCAGCCGATCCTGACATGGTTGATGTAAGATATTGCGAGACGCCGCTGACAACCGCAGCTCGCCGAGGAAGGCTGGACATAGTCCGCCGGTTATTGGAAGCCTGGTCTTTCAAGACAGTGTCGGACAAGTTCACCGGCATCATGTCATCTTTGCTTCGAGCTTCATCCGATGGTTCTGCTGATGGCGTCCGTGTGTTTTTTGAGACTGGGATAAAGCATGGTTGGACAGACACTTGCAGCTTCAGGGCATTTCTGAACCAAGCATCTGATATGGGCCATGTTGCAGTGGTGCGACTGCTGCTAGATGCCGGTGAGGGCTGGGTTGCACAACCATTGCCTCCCAAGCTGTTTACCACCTCGCTTTCACATGCCTCTTGCAAGGGAAATCTTGAGATTTTGGGGCTTCTTCTGCGAGCACGGGCAGACCCACTCAGACTCGAGACTGGCTGCACGGCTATTTCATGTGCGGCTTCCAAAGGCAATCTCGAGGTGCTGCGCACCTTGCTGGAATTCCAGCATGGCAAAAATGACGACCGTCTCAGTGATCGCCTTGGCTGTGCATTACTCGAGGCTGCGGGTACTGGGCACGAAGATGCTGTTCAATGTCTCTTGCAGAGCGGTGCGGACAAGGATTTTGGAAACATTCGCTACGAGATGGCGACTGCTCTGTTTTGCGCAGCCGACAAAGGCTATGTGAAAGTCGTGCAGGTGCTGTTAGATGCCAAGGCACAAACAGACCTGAAGACAAAATTTGGCATGACAGCTCTCGTTGTTGTTTGTTCTGCGAAGAGGAATATGCGGATCGCACGGCTACTTTTGGAAGCAGAGGCTGATGTGGACCAAACTGATGCGGACGGCAACAGCTCTCTGATCTTGGCATCAATGCTGGGCCGCTTGAAAATCGTCCGACTGTTGCTGCAGGCTCGTGCGAATGTGGACTTGGCAAACGAAGCCGGGATGACTGCGCTCACTTCGGCGGCCCTTTGGGGCCATGACGAGATCGAACAATGTTTGTTGGGCGCCCGACCTGGCAAGCGACACTGTGGCTTTGAAGTGCATAGGTGAAGCCGGCTGCACGTGATCTTTTCCGCTTGCACCGTCACGCTGCTCAGAAGGAGGGCCCTCGGCCCCTCGCCCCGCGTACAACTGAGCCGGGTCAGAGACGCCAGCACCACCAGAAGTCTTTGTCAAATTCAACACCTAGCTCACCTAACCACGGTGGATCGATAAGCAAACATCCTACCGAAGCCTCGCTTTAAGGCCTATAAGGGCTTCATCTAGAAAACTCCGTCCGTACCGTGTACTTCGGCTTGATTGGAGTCCCTGAGAAAGCTACCGCAAAAGTAGCTGTTGCGGCGGAGAGCGGCAAGACGTAGTCAGGGTCCAGGAAGAACGGAGAAACAGTTAAGTGCGTGGAAGCACGAACGTTTCCCCAGAACTGTGCTTGCCGTGCATCTCGCCCGCGCAAAAGGCAGTCCTGTCGTCAAAGCTTCACAAAGTGACTGCTAGCAGTTGTTGTCCCAGGCCGTAGCCAAGGGCCCCTGAGAACCTTATGTGGCCTCCTTGGGCTTTCAACTGTGTCCAAATCTGAATCCGTGCTGTTGTCCTTTTGATGTCTTCTTTTGTCCATTTTGGCAGCAAGGTAGCAGCCTACTAGATCATCACGACCCAAAGCTGAAAAGCTCTGGTCAAGGACGTGAAACGGTTATTTTTGGATTCACAGGTGGGGCAATGCAGGCTAGCGGCTGCTGAGAACGCTTCAGCTGTTCAGTCGTATGCAACAGGCTCTCTGAAGGAGCAAATTAGAAACAGGAAGCAAGTTGCAAGCCCCAAATGAATTCAAAAGCGCGGATGGTCGGATGGTTATCCAAGACAATAGTGTAGCCAAGTGACTTGACAAGGTTGGCGCGCCGTGCTGCAAACGAGGCGTTGGGAGCATGTAGAGTGTCGAATCGTTTGATGTTGGACAAGGATCATCCTGTGGGCGGCAGTTTGTGTCAATCTTGCGTCGAATCCAGTGGTGACGGTTGAGGGGAGATCCATGCCTAGGGAAGTTGCGAAACCCTCGTAAAACTGTTCAGGGGCATTACTCTCACGGATTTCCTGTCTTGCAGGGCCACAGCCATCCGAAGGGTCTTGTTCAATCCGCCCTTTCATCCGCTACCCGGAAGACCTGAGCACCAACGCCTGAATCCGAAACCCTTCTCCACTAGCCCATAAACCCTGGGACTCAACTCCGAGTTTAAATGCAACTCCTTGCGTTCTGGGCTTTTTCCCACCGTGTGTACGAATCTGGGACCCCAAGAGTCCCCAAAGTGGCTCTGTTTGCAGGTAGCTGGTCCTGGTTCCCTTGAGGCATCTCGGCCCAACGGAGAGTCTCGTCTTCGGAATTTGGGTTTCCAGCTTTGGCGAAGGCTGCAGGGTTCTGGAGTCGGGGTCCTGGGAGCCAAAACGCCTTGGCATGCTAGAGGTGCAGCAGACAGCTGCAGAGCTTCTGGAAGGCCCGCTGCGAGCACGGTTGCAGGATCGGGCGACATGATGGTGGTGATCATGATTATTCCGCAGTTCCTCATTGATGTCCTTCGTTTGTTTGCTTCTTTCCTTCGCTTCACAGTCACACCGTGAATCGGGGCTGTTCTTATCTTTCTGATGCTCGGTGCACTTGAAAGTATTCCTTGATGAACGGTGCTGGTCTTAGGCTTTGCCGTAAGGCTGAGGGGTTCATGGGCCAAGGAAGTCCGTAATTGCCGTTCCAGGCCGGATTGCTGAAGTAAGCGAAAGACAACTTGTCGCTGAGCACCAGATCCCAAAGAGTAGTACAACTAGCCGGTGTTGCAGAGCTTTAACCCCGTCCCTTACAGGCCAGGCACATTCGTCACAACTATCCGAAACCCAAGCCAGAAAGTATCCCATGCCCAGGCGGGATTCATCAAGGCTTCTGGCAGAATTTGTAGGGCTGTGGCCTTGTTCTGGTCAGAACTCCTGACCCCCAAAAGTCCCAAGCCTGTAATTGACCGCCCGCCGCTGTCATGTTAGTAGCGCGAGCGACTAAGCCCTAAACAAGTCTGAACCCTCAATCCCTAAACCCTGAAGCCTTTGAAAGGGTGCGCCCCTCAGAGCAGCCAGGCTTGGTCCAGTTAATCTCGCTACAACTGAACTCCGAGGCCTTGTTGGGGGCGGGTCCTAGCGAGGGGTTCGTTTGCCATTTGATGCTGCAGGGTGCAGCGGCTTTGCACTTCGGCGTTTGTGGGGCACCGGGGTCTTTCAGATTGCAATTTAGTCGGTTTAGTCGCCTGGGGTTTTGCCCCAAACCCAGGTTCACCTAAAAGTTGGGGGCGAAAGGGGCTGGGCTCTCAAATGTGCAGAAAAGCTAGCCGACACCGAAGCTCCACTTCAATGCAGCGTCTGAGCCTTACCCTTGATGCACGGTGAAACCTCTGGGAGCCGCTGCCGCATTCTATGATTCTATGTGTCAGCTCTGAAAAGCCCCAAGGCCCCAAGATTTGAAAACGCCGAAGTCAGCCGCAGCCTCTCATAAAAAAGGGTCGCCTCGATGCAGCACTTCAGCTGGCGACGCAGGCCTTGGATTGGGGAGCCAGGGATGTGTCAGTGTTCCAGGCATTGCTTACCGGCCGCAAGACTTTTGCACTTAGTACAAGATTGGGTCGCAGCATCACCCAGTATTTCGGCCTGATCATGGTGCTTTCGCTTCCACCCTTGCTCTGGATGGGTCGCCCCGAAGTCTCTAGTACTGTACCGGACCTTTCATGCATCCGCGAGTCGGGGAAGCACCAGTATGCAAAAGGCTCCAGAGTCGTTCCGCAAGTCTAGTGAAGTTCTATCTTCATGCCACGGAAGGCACAAGTCTGGCAACCACCTGGCGAAGGCGCACTGTTTCCGTTTTGCCAGAGGGGCTTACTTGAAATCAGCCGAAGGGCTCGTGCGAGAAATCTTAAGCCAAGATACATATGGGTGGTTGTCAAAATTATGGTCCCTTTTTGGGTCCCTAATATATTGCGGCACCTACTATTCAGGGTACCCAAAAAGGAACCTGAATTTTGATAACTAGGAGTCAGGAATCCTCAAGTGGTCTCCGAGGATCAAAGCCAAGGTCCTGAGAATAGCCGCGCGTCTACAATCTCAACCATGTTAGGACCACCCAAGCGACTCGCTCCTCTACCGAATGTGATTGTAGTAGTTGCGCATTTTTTTTTTTACGTCGCAAAGGGTCCAGAGTTTGGGGTGAAGCCTTTGGATTTACTGAGTTTAGATTCTTAGAGTCTTGCAGCAAAAGACCCCCACTCGTGGACTATTTCTCGCAGTTCTGCAGGTGAAGGATGGTAACTCTCCTCGCCAAAATGCAAAGCAGACGCTGACCGTTCGAAAGCTCCCAAAATCCCATTAAACCCCTGGATGGGAGGTGGCAGTTTTCCGGCGCCCCTGACAGATCCGGAGCGCGCACACATCGAGGCGACCGCATCGTAGCTTCCAGCGCCTCGTCACACGAAAGCTTGTCAAACCCCATGAAAGCTCAAAGCTCGCACGCAGTATTGATATAGGGGCCTAAGTAATTACCATTATTACTATTGTGGGGGTTCCTTGTTATGATTCTAGCATAATTAATGGGCCGCAACCTATTCTAATTATTAAGGCCCCTATACTGCCACTTAAGACTTTGACGCACAGTGTTTAGGGCTTGGGGTTGTAGAATTCATGATTAAAGCTTCGGGTGGGTTGTGCTGCTGTTCGATGCCAGGCGCTGGCTGAGCTGATGCGCGAGGCAAGCACGGTTCCGTCAACTTAGATGTTGAGGTTTGCGGGTTTGGCTTCAAGGTTTCAAGGCGTAGGCGTTTAGGGAAGACAGGCAGAAGCCGTCAAGGTCTGAATCTTTCGGCCACGACCTCCAAGTTGCTCACAGTTTCCATCTGCAGCCTGGTTCCACATGAAACTGAATGTTCCGAAGTCAGGCTGGCAGGAAGTCCTGCACGACAAAGGAAAGGGGGTGCATACGGGTGCTACCGCTTGGGTAAAGGGATTTCAAGCATAAATGCTCCCACTGTCGATTTTCGAAGGTGATGTCCGGCATACTGATTCCAGAGATCTCCGGGTTTGGATGGGTCACGGTACAGGGTTTGACTGTTGCTTAAAAGCCCAGCACCTTAAGTCTTAAACCCTCAGATCTAAAACCCCATTCCCACCCTCGAGCGGAATACGACGGGGGTTGAGTTCAGCCCACTCTGCAGGTGGGGCAGCATGCTCCTGGCATTCTTCTCCTGCGAGGCGCTAATGATCATTCATTGTCATTTACGGTAATATAGCTTTGCTTCAGCGGTTCGGGACCTGAGGATTTGAGCTTCGGGCGCTTTGGGTGGTAGGGTTTAGCAGGTCCTTGAGCCTCTGACTCTGATCCTTATCCGGGTTTGTGCTTTGAGGAGTCCGCGTCGGTGAAGCGGTGCATGACAAGACAAGATTAAGGGAAACAGGGGGCAGGTGATGATACCGTTGCTGCCGACAGTAAGGAAGGTTGTGACATCAGTAGTAGTGATGACGACGGTAATGTTGATCAGGTTGTGGTTGTTGTTGTTTTCGTGGTGGTGGTCGTCGAAGTCGTCGTTGTAGTGATGGTGGTCGTCGTCGGTGTTGCTGTTGTTGATGATGATGGTGATGATGACGAGCATGGCGATCTTGATGATGATGATGATGGTGATGATGGTGAGGATGATCATGGTGATGATAATTTTGACTATCATGATGTTTAGGATGAGGGAATGGCAATGCTAGCGTCGCTGCTGTTGCTGGTGCCAGTGCTGTTTCTGTTTCTGCTGCTGCTGCTGCTGCTAATGCTGCTGCTGGATCTCGACAAGGTTTGGCATTGCTGAGTCATCTCTCCAACGAAGAAGCGGGGGTGCTGGTGCTGATGCTGCTTCTTGTCATTCTTATTCGTCTTGTTATTGTCTTTCTTGTTCTTGTTATTGTTTTTATTGTTCTTGGTTCGTGGTTGTCGGTTGTGCTTGTGTACGCGGATGTGGACGTTGTTGTTGTTGGTGGTGCTGGTGGCATTGTTGTTGCTGCTCCCGCTGTTTGTTTGTTTTAACGGTTGTTGTTGCTGCAGCAGCAGCTGCTGCGGCTGCTGCTGCTCCGATGATATGGGTGAAGATGAATGATGATAAAGATGATGGAGGAGAGAATGAACGATGATGCCGACAGTGATAACGATGAACATAATGTGGTCTCCTGATTAGTAATCCCCCCCCCTCCCAAACAACCAAAGCCCCCGCAATAGTGGCGGGGAGGCCGCCTCCCTGATCATCTTTAGTTGTTTGGGGGGGGCCGGGGTCGAAGTTGTTTGGGGGCCGGGGCTCTCAGTAGTAGTACAGTTAGTAGTACAGTAGTACAGTAGTACAGTAGTACAGTAGTACAGTAGTACAGTAGTACAGTAGTAGTACAGTAGTAGTACAGTAGTAAGTAGTAGTACAGTAGTTGCCTGTTTCTGTCTCTCCTCTTCCAGGGCGTCACTGTGTAGCAGGAGTGCTTATTTACCTAAACCTTAAAAAATTAACACCGGGACGGGTTTTAGGACTATTGAGGGGGGTTTATTATTATGTGCAGGCCGAGTTTAGCTCTAGTGAGGGGACCTTATATTATTGAGTTCCGGGCCGAGTTTAGCTCTATTGAGGCGGCCTTTGCTAATCACGAGCTCACATTAATGATGAACAGTTGTGCACATGCATACATGCATGCTCTCGAACACATAATTCTTTGTGTGTGTATAAATATTTATGTATATATATATATTATGTACAGACGCATTTTATGGTTTTGTAATTTAGCCACACACGCATATGTAGACAGTTAAATGTCAACTCAAGCTAGCAGTGTACGTATATACATACACAGGCAATATACACGCACATGTATATGTACATATATATATATATGCATACATATACACATACGTATATACTTTCATGATAGATAGAGACGCACAGATATACAATATACAAGTACGTGTATACTGTCTATATATGTGTATATACACACATACACCTATAATACACACGCACACACATGCGCCCAGAAGCGGAGATGTGCATCCAAAACGAAGGGATATACCGTTGACTGCAAATCGCTACTTCAAGAGGCCCACAGCTCTGCCACTTCGGCTTCGTAGTCAAGGCGGCTGTCGCACTTGCGTCGAGCTCAGTCGCAAGAAGTCGGGATTCGAGTGCCGGGTTTTCGAGTGCAGGGGGTTAAGGTGTGAAAACTCACATGACCTTGCCGAGGCTGATACATCCGGAATTCCAAACTCGCGGCACTAAGTCGCATGTCCAGGTGTAGGGAATGAGCTCCACAGCAGTAAGTCATGTTTGAACCTTCTTCGATGCTTTCGGCGTCACCATTCCAGGGCGACACAACGCAGGGAGAGCAGCCAAGTAAATCTGACATATTCGAAATGCCGGTGTTGCTTTTGCAGGCTAATTTGGGGGCATTGGCCTTAGTAATTCGAGTCAGCTAGAGAAGGGCTTGCGGGTTATGAGGTATGTATATTGCTACAGGATAACTAAATGTGCGGCTTACGACTTACGAACCATAAGCGGCATTACTGCTGATTATTCCGAGCCTTATACTGTTAATTGCTCAGAAGTCAATCCAACCAGTCGCCCAACGTCGTCATAACCTTCTGCCGATAGGCCCTCAACCCTGAGCAATGCAGTCGAAACTTTAATCTGGACATGGGTACTTTTCGTTCAAGTCCCCAAAATGAGGCGGCACCCTGATAAAAAGGACACCAAAAGGGAGCCTCACTTAGATAACTAACTACCCACATGAGGTTTCTGTGCCGGCAGACCATCCGCCTGTCAAAGCCCTGACTTTTCTCTCCGAGGCAGGGTAGCTCTGATGGCCCTTTTCGGGTCTGGGGTTAGGATTTGGGGTTTAGGTTTTAGGGCTTAGTGCGTTTAGGGTCTAGGGTTTAGGGGTTTGGCATTTGGGTTTCGGAGTTGCTTGTTTCGGAGTTTAGGGCTTGGAGGATAACAGGGTTCGGGTTTGAATGCGGCTTGGATACACAAACTTTGGCCAAAGTTTTTTTGATGTGGTATATACAAAGCAAAAACCCGCAACATAAAGCCCACAGCCCAGCCCCCTAGGCCGGAGCTTTTGCAGTTCAAACACTGGCACGATCGTTTCGGTTTCGCTTTATTCGACGATTCTAGCCGTTTGCTTGCAGTGTCTTCAGCGTAGTCTCAGACCTGCCAGGACCGTTGAAATCGTAGAATAATAAGATCATATTAATATAAGGGACCTGAAGCTGCCTCTAGTACAAATCGTGTCTACACTCCCCAAATCTGACAGAGATGCAGGTTTGGGGCGAGAACGCTGCAGGCAGCGCGCCTGCAGACCAAGGCCTTGCATTGAGGGTTTGATCGGGGGCTTTGTCGGGTGATGCAAGGCTTTATGGGAGTTCATCAGGGTCTAACGCATGCGGGAGCTTATAGTTTAACGTTATGGCGTTTGGAGTAGGTATGGGCTTAAACACAACTACATTGATTCAAGATTTAGTGCTTGTGGATTTTGGTAGGCCCAATTTCACAGGGCCTCGTTTGTTGACAGGACTACGTGCATAGATTTCAGGCAGTCGGTTGTCCAGCAGCTCTACAGCGCTCCAGGGTGCTTAGAATCTTACACCCTTAGCCTGGTGGTCGAAGGATTGACGAGTTCAGGGCTTTTTGACCTCGACGTTTTTGTAATCATCTGTAAGGGTTTAAAACATTTAGCAAGCAAGCAGATAAAATAAACAATACATATGTATTTGTATCATTATAGAGGTATGTATACATGTGTATATATATACATGACTAATTACACATAGATGCAGCTGTACATAGGCAATTTAGGATAGGGAAAATTATGAGGTTTGGGGAGCATACCGGTACGTTGTTGGGCAAACCCACGGCATGCAAGGGATTCACGAAGTTTCTTCCATGTTGAAGGATGGTGGGATGCCGGGAGTATGGTCCAAGATCATCTCTTGGCATTGCCATGAACCCTAAATCCTAAAGCCAGTTTTGTTGCGGTCGTGTGCTCGTTCGAATTTGCTTGCTTTTGCCTCTTGAGGATCTGGTACGTGTTCTTCTTGTATTGATTTTGTCTTCTTGGGTGAAGTCATAGGGAAAGGGCTGTGATGATTTGATTTCTCCGGGTTGTGGCGCATGTGTTTGTCAGTGCTCAGTCATTTAGTCCAGATTAAACTCTTATCGAGCACGGATGTTAAACCACGATTTCTAATCGTTTCGCTGTTTTTACTCACATAACCCCATGTATGTCTCATGTTACGAAACGAAAACATTCGTTGGACTTTGTCATCTGCTCACTTGGGCTCCAAACCTCTGGAGATCGGCTGTGAGTCGGAATCACAGTTCAGCATCTGATGCTTAGGACTGAGCGATTTGTGTTCGACATTAGATCATGCTCATGCATGATCTTTGCAGGATTGGAAGCGAGCATTGGGTTCTAAATCGCGCTCGCCGAGTTCGAGTCCGTTTCGAAGTGATCAAGTCTTGTTTGTCAAACTCCTGAACACTTAGCAGGCTCTCACACAGCTCTGCGTGATCAAATTGGTGAGCTGCTTCAGGCTGGCTGCCTCTATCCCATCAGCATTCTTCGATTAGCGACATAGTGGCTGCTAGGAGCCGGAGGTTTTTAGTTTTTGGGCTTCAGAGAAGTCCCAGAAGGCTATCGGCCGGTTCGAGCTTCGTTTTGCCGAAGAAACATACTAACAATTCATTAATCAATGATCATTAACAATATTTTCAAAATAGCATTATTGTCTTCGCCAGTCCATGGGTTCTGGCTTAACGGTTCTGCTCAGTCGCTTGAACTCGTCATGGCAGAACCCATCTAATCAGGCCGCTGCTTTTGCAACGACACACATCCGAACATCTATAAGTTTCAACCACACCCTGTTTGACAAGGATGTTCCTTGCTTTAGATAGCTACCCTTACGTTGCGCAGCAGGTCCCAGGGAGTGTGGCTGCAAGCGAGAACTCGACTTACGCGGCGACCGGAGTACACGCCACAACTCTGAAGCTATGCCCTTCAACAGTAGCTGGAACGAGCTCCTCCACGGCCACGGGCAGCACAGCTCGAAGACCCTCAAAGTTCCAACTGTCTGACTCGGATTGCTTTCGATTCGGTGGTTTCTGGTGCGATTCTGGTTGAGCCGAAACATGCCTAATATCCAAATCTGCAACCTGCCACAAGTTCTCCCTCAATCTCGCACCAACGTTGCTCATCCAAAATCCCTGATTCGTATCGTTGAGCCCAACACAGAGACAAAACAGGCCCGTACACCCTAATCCCGAATCGCACAGCCCAAGAGGGCCAGTTGGTGCCCTCCTGGCCAATGGGAGCTTTGCAGCTTCGGGCTGTGATGAAGGCAGGGCTTTGTGGCATTAAGTCAGTGTTTCCCTTCTGTGTGTTTGCGTAAGTCTTTGCGGATATTGATCTAGGGCTTAGGCCAGTTGGGGCATATGAAGCCACGGTTGTTATCTGTGATGGCTCTGGGGCAGACTCTAGGGTATGGGTTTTTGCGGTCTGGCATGCAGCAGGCTATAGCGCTGTCTCCGTCTGCGTGGTGTTGTCGGCAAGAGTTCAGGGCCGAAAGGTTTTCAAAATCGGTCGCTCAGGGTTCACTTTGCGGCCTAGAGTCTAGGCCTCGAGAATTAGCATCATTAATCTCTTGGCAGCGTGTGCAATGCCGATGGTTATGGCGTAATACATTTCCCCCAACATCTTGTCAACAACCAGTCAGGACCCGCAGGTCAGGGGTCTTCGATGTCTGGACGTACTGCTTGAGGCAAATAGCTGCATTGTCCCGTCTCGCAGGTAGGTTCCTCGATAATAAAACTGAAACAGCGAGTTGTGGTGTATTTTGATATGCTTGCATGGAAGGTGAAAGAAAAGCACACTACACACTAGGTGTTGAGGCATGTGTATCGAGGTCTTTCGATTGGTATTTGGCGTAGCCAGAACATGGGAATTTCGGGGTCATTGACCGGGCTGGAACATGGCTGCGGGAGTTCAGGCATTGGTGAGACAGGTTTATGTTTGCACACTAACCTCGCCTCGACTAAAGCTTGATGCATAAATCCACAAAGCCTCAGAATCAAAAGCGCCAAAACCTAAAGCCCAAAGCCAACCTCCCAACCCTAATATGTCCCCAAACCCTGAAATTTCTATAGGCCCCTAAACACCGCAAAAAACCCGATGCTCTTGTTGTGCTAGGCCCTACTTGGCCGAAGCCTTGGCATCCTTCTTGATGTCCGGGTTTGAGGTCTAGGGCTGTTAGGCCTTAGAGGGTTTGCAGGGTGTTAGAGACTGGTTAGAGGGTTTCAAGTTTGCGGCTTAAGGTTTACGGTTTTCGCAAGGCCCGAAGCCCTACATCCTAAACTATGGTGTATGAGTCAGAAACCCCGAATGTTTAGTTCAGGATTCGGATCCTTAATGCTTAACGGTTTACCGTTCCGGCAAACCAACGGAGCCCCCGTCGTGTTGTGCCATCTGCACGGCTGCAGAGTTGAGTGACCAGAGGGTTGTCGCAAGCCAATCGGGTCAACCTGCCTTCGTGTCAGAACCCCGAATTTAGAATCTGGGCGCGATGCGAGAATCCCCTGCAGCGGCATCTCGAACTAAAGCCCGTTTTGCGAACCGACAAGTCTAAGTAGAAACGCGATCGTAAAAGTGTGACCAAGTTCTGACAAACTGGAACGGTCATCAATGTTCCGATTGCTGTACTAAATGCGCCAGGTCGGGAACCCAGGCTGAGTCGACTCTCACTGTTTGGCTCCCCCAAAAAACCACATCACTTTTCTAAGGAAGGTTTCAAGAGGACCCTAATGTCGAGAACTTACCTTGGGTAGATGAGTAGATGAGTAGATAGCTGGAGATTACACCCTGGACCTACCAAACCCAGGCCCCGCACCATGTCAAAGGCTTTTGCAAGCCCAATCCACAGACTCTAAGATGCAACGGCCGTAAATCCCTTTGTCAAGAAGCTTCAAACACTCAACTAAATTTGTACGCATCCACCCAATCAACCTGCCTATAACAAGCCAAAATACACAGGCCCAATGTTCAGCTACATACCGGCTGTACCATTTTTGTGTCTTTCTAATTGTATATAAGCTGTATATACAAATATGTACACATACACATACACGCACACACACACACACACCCCTGTTTACACATCATACTTATTGCCTATGTTTCATCTTATTGTCGACATTGCTGTTCTTATTGTATGTTGATGATGATTGCTGTTACGATTAAGAATATAAACTTGATTACGATGGTGTGTCTGTGTGTGTTGGCGAGCGGTTAAGAGTGTTACACTGTCCGTTTCGGTCGAGTCATATTGTTGACACTTGTCTTGGTGGTCTTAGCGCCATCATCATTACTGTTTCTGCTTGTGCAGTCTTGCATTTTTTGTTTAACACGATCGTGTCACCCAAACCCTAGAGCCCTAGATTGAACCTTCGACAAGTGATGCCTAAACCGTAAACCTTCAACCCCAAAACCACGCCCCAATCCCCGAAACCTGAAAACTTACACCCTAATCTACACCTAAAACAAGCCTAGATTCTTAAACCAGGCCCTGCAGAAGCTACAGAGCTGAGGCCAGATGCCTCCCAGTGCTCTGGGCGTCCTTATACCGGCCGCTCGGGCTCTGTTCGCGGCATTCCCTCCGGCTGCTGCAGGCGCAGAGTTGAGGGAGGGTTGAGGGTTCGGGACTTAGCGATGGAGCGTCATGGTTTCGCGAGGGTGCATGGAGGTGAAGCTTGGAGTCTGTGGTGAAGGTTTAGAGCCTTCACCAAGCGCGAGAACCCAAATTAAGATTCAGTTCCAAGAGGTTTGCTCTGAATGTTGGGGTTGAACTGGCTTTGTCTGCGCTTCGGATTTCGAAGTGCTTGGTTTCAAAAACCGGTAAACCCAACGAAACTGAACTCCCAATTTCAGATCCTCAGGCTCTGAAATCTCGAATCCAGACAGCTGAGACGATTGCTGAGGTCCTAAGTTGATCGTAGGATTTGGACCAGGGTTTTAGGACGATCCGTGCGACAACAACCAAGCTGAGATCATTTCCGCAATGAGCGCCCCTTCTTTGCGGTCTATGGGTGGGGTCAACGAAGACACCATCGGTTCATAAATCTCAAAGAATCCTCATTCTTGAGGGTCAAACCAACAGGACCCATATCGCCATTTCAATCCATACCTGGGGAGCTGTATCAATGTCAATCACGAATCTTCGGTAATTGAAAGCTAGACCCTAGGCTTTAGATCCTTTTCCCCTTCCCCTTGACCCCGAGCTGTGGCCCTTGCAGGACCGGTGAACCCTAAACTCCTGGGAAGGGTGGCAAGACCAGGCCGAGATCAACGAGACCGAAACCAAAATCTTGAGCGAGAATTCATTTACTCTGACTGCTTATAACCTGTCAGGCCTTGGGCTTTAGGGCTTCGCAGTTTCTTGGCCAAAGCGATCCCAAGCCTGATCCCAAGCCTGCTCCCTTTTTCCTTGAACGCTATAAGGAATCGCTCATTGCCGCGAGCACCCAAAACCCCCAAGAAAAGAGCTAAACCCATAAGCCCTAGCCCTAACCCCTAAAGCGCTGAAGCTTATACCCTAAACCCAGCTCTCAACAAAACCCGACAAACCCGAAACGGACTTCTTGTTCAAGGCTCCTGGGCCACGGTGGCCGCGTCCGGGGAAGGATTTCCGCAAGCCGCCGTAAAGGCCTGTGGTGACTTTGGGCTTAGGCTCTGGGGCAGAGGATTTCGGATTTTGGGATTAGGGGTTTAACGTTTGAGGCTTTAGGTTGCAGAACAGCTAAGGTCAGGGCTCCATGTAATGTGGGGTTTCAGCGGCTGTCTGGCCACGTTGAATTATTGCCTTGGCCTTGGCCCGAAACCCGGACCCTTCTCTACTTCTCAGTTACTTGGGCAGGTTTTTGGATTTAGAACCAAAGAACCAGCACGGAAAGCTGAGACCTTTGTTTTGTGTGTCTCTGTGTGTGTGTGTGTGCTGGGGGTTCCGCTTTGTCTTCTCCCTGCAGGAGAAAACAAAGGTGCTCTTTGTGTACCGGCCTTAGCAGCTTTCGGGGCACAGGGAAGGAGGGTCGGGTTCACGGGGTTTGGACAAACTTTCAAGGGGTTTAGGGCCTAAAGTTCGAGTTTAGTGGGTTTAACTTATTGGACTTAGTACATCAGCATTAAGGTTCAGGGTAAAGTGGTTTTGCGACTTTACATTCGCATCTAGACAGGCTATGGTTTACGTGTTGATTATGGTCTGAGTGTTGTTCCTTTGTGCTTAAGGTTCGGGTTTGGCATTCTGTTGAGCTTGGGCTGTGCAATCTCCGGTTGTGCTAGGGATGCTTGATGAATCTATGGCCAGAAACTTGCCGACTAGCGCCGATATCACAAGGCCTTCGGCTCGACGGCATCCAGCAGTCGCAATCCCACCGCTTGGTCCTGAACACACACACTCGACATCCGTAACCCCTTAGGATTTTTCGGGCCCTTGCTATTCCCTAAACTCAAGCCTTACCCTAAACCCGGCTGTGTGCTTGCCCTCAACAGGAGACATCTTGCATAGTTTGTTCAGTTTTTGCAAGTGCTATAAACACGTTGCCTTGAGAGCTTGCCGAAATTTTCCACAGTCTTAAGATTGATAATTAGATCCCTAAGTGGTGGTAACCCCAAACCCTAATGCTTCCAAGACCCCATGCCCGTAGCTCCAAACTGTGTCTGCGAAGCCCGCAGCCCAGCATCCAAAAGCTTTAGCCCCGAATCCCGAATGGAAAATTGAAATCGCAAACCAAACCCACAGACCTTAAGGCGCTTGAACTGTACCTTGCTTTCAAAGTGCGAAATGGTGGCGCTGTTGCAAGGCAAGAACTCGTTGCTGGCACTGCCAACGAAACTTAGCGGCATCGCGTAGGATCTGGGAAAGAGGAGTGCCGGGTCGATGGGCTTTATGATCTGAAGCTTTTCAGCTTGAGTTTTAAACTTTGGGCTCTGAATCTTGCGGCCTGGAGACTGGGAGGGGCTTAGCCTGGTGCTTCGGGTGTTCTCTTCAGAGAGTGTTTGTTGTCTGAAACAGGGGTGGGTTGTGGAAGCGCTTCTTGGGGTACAGAGTTGTAGACACTTGGGTCTTCGTAAACCTCAAACCGTGTTGAAGGTTGTTCCTCCGGGAGACGGTAAGGGAAGCCTGCCAAAAACGAGTGTGTCAAGTGCAGACAGATTGGCCCGGTGTCTTAGGCAATGCTGCTGTTAAGCTAAATGGGCGGCCACAGGGCTTTGTTGAAGATGATTACGCTGGTAATTGACCCTTCATGTCTTGTAGTATGCCCGATGGCATATGCTGCAAAATAGTCATCACGGCTTTACATACATTCGAGTTCGGGCATTTTGGGGGCTGCTAAGGCACAGAAGTTCAAGCAAGCTTTGAAGAAGTTCTGCGCCAAGAAGATTGCCGAGAAGTGATGGCAAACGACCGAGGGGTCATGAGAGATGTTGTATGCTGCGCAGCTCACTATCTCGCAGTACAATATGTTGTAAAGAATATGTTGTACCAGCTTGTGTAGTATGTTCTACAGCATTTGGGTTTAGGAACTCGGGTTAATGCAAGAATCAGGATTCAGGCCTATTCTTCGGGATGTGGAGTTCTAGGGTCTGGACTAGGCCAGTTACTCTCCCACTTCACTGGAGCTTCCAGGCAGGTGTACCGTCAGAGCACAGAATCCTGAACCCCGAACACTAAGCCTTAAACCCTCCGAAAAAGGCCCGGTGAGCCAAACAGTAAACCCTAAACCCTGAGCCCTGTACCCGAAACCTCCCGAACGCCTAGAACCTCGACGGCTTCAGACCGGGTCTTGAGGATTCAGGACCGAGAGTTTGCCATTTGCACGCAGCAAGTAGAGTTCGAACCTTCTCAGCATTCCCGGCTCTTGCTTTTGCATCCCTGATGCCTGAATTTGTTAACCCCCGAGATATGCTAAGACTCGGCTCGCATAGCTCCTACAGTTAAGGATTTACCGAGAGCTTTTCGTGCTGATGTCTAGATTCCCAAGCAAGACCCCTAACATCAAAGTCGTAGCCGGGAGCAGTCGCAAATGCGCAACCTAGACTCGACAGTTTTCAGCAAAGAACCCTGTACTGAACCAAACAGGACCAAACACATGTGCCCTCGGCCTGTAATTCCTGAAGGCTTAGCGGTTTGAGGATGAAGATGCGAGCTAGTTGCTAGCTGAGGGGGATTCCGACTATGGACTGAACTTCAAGCATCCGCACACCCTGAATTTGGACCCTTCTGTGAAGTAGCTCTTTCGGACAGCCCAGCTCACCAAAGCGTTTCACACCATGGATTCAGTCTCCACCTCCGCGATGCAGCCAGAAATTAGTGAGCCATAATAAGCCAACTGTGACAGGCTCCTTTCTAAGGATTCATGCGCAGCAATATACGGCAATATCAAGCGTTGCCTAAAGTACTGTAGTGTTGTGCATATATAAGATGAGCTTTATGCTGCAGCCCGACCAATGGGAGTTGCCCGAGTTTGTGTGGTTGCATCTGACTTACGTTCGCTCGACCTCACCCTGAACGGCTGCCATGATGTGGGGTTGATGTCCCAGGGTCTCCGCATCCTGAACCCCTTGAAGCCTTTCTTCACCACCTGCAACGGCTTCAACTCAAGAATCAGAAACCTGCATCGTCCTACTCTTCCTGTGTCGGCTGCCAGACCAACGATTTAACAGAAATACATCGAGTTGGAAACGATGGAAGGAGGATGCCCTGAAAAGGAGCTTCCCTACCCCAATGAACGTCGGCCACTGCTGAGCGTGTCAGCCCATCGCAAGTCGTGCACGTACACTTTAGAATATCTTGGCGTGCTCACAGCAACCCAAACTTGCATTCACAAGCATAAACATCTACGCGTTTACGTAGTTTCTTGGTTGTTAAAGAGACATGGCACGACCGCAGACCGTCAGCTTTAGCCAGCCTCTTTATGTTGTTGCCCTCCACCTGGAACTCGCAACGCCGAGTGAACTCCGCACACCCATAAATCCCAATCTTAAAGCCAAAGGCGTGAAAGCCTCAACAGGTCTGAGCTCAGAAACCAACAATCCTACAGCTCAAAAGCAGGTGGTCATTGAGCCTCTTTGCGGCTGGCTCCTGACCCTGGGTCACATCTTCTTCGAGGCATCGAGCTCGGCCATAGCATTGGAGGGTCTAGACTTAGAACAGGATCTTGGGATGTTGCGCTACAGCTTTATGGATCTAGGGCTCAAGATTTTTCGGGCTCAGAGGTTTGCCGTTTTGGATGTTTGAGCTTTAGATGTTGGGAAATCCAGGGTTTTTCCGATTTGCTCTTACGCTCTCGGGGATTTTGGGTTCCTGAGTTTTCGAAGGTCCTTTACAGTTTGTGTCCGACAGACCTTTGACCGTGACCGGCTTCCTTCTGTAGCACTCATGAAAGGACTTCAGAGTATTAGGGTTTAGTGGCTTGGATTGAAGTGGAATGAATCTTAACAATTAGCACTGAAAGGGCCTATGCTAGGGGCTGTTGTGTGCAGTATGCTGCTTGAGCCTACATGGCTCGTTGGGTCTTATAGCTACCACAGAGACATGGGTCCGAGGGTTTTCGGCCGTGAAAGTTTCAAGGTTTGTAGGCCCACAAGAGTTCGGAGCTTGGGAATTGGGGGTCTGTTGTCTGGGCCAACCGCCATCATAGGCCTGCGCCCTGAACTTTTCAGCGGGATGATTCAAGATCCCGTGATCACACCGTGCGCGTATCTCAGAACCCCATCAACTTTAGGTTAGTTAGACTATAGACCCCAACCGCTCAACCGTTTGGGGAATCCTTTGGATCCTGGACTGAGCGTTCGGGTTCAGGTTTAAATGCTTGGATTTTAGTTTCAAGGGCGGTGGCTGTTGCATTCCGGCTTGCGGCTATTCTTAGGGGAGCCGAATCTGTCAACGTGTCTCAAAAACCAGAGCACCTGAAGCTAGACCGAATCGAATGTCAAAGTTTCTGTCCCCTAAACCCCAAACCCAAGTCCCAGCAGCAGGAGCATCTCAAAGAGCCAGTTCTCGAGGCCAGGGGGGTTTTGTGGGGTTTACACCCTGAGGATTTTCAGTGGTTCGCTTAAGGCATAAGGTTTTTGTCACAAGCATCCGGCTGTGTGTTTTCGAGATAGTCATCCGAACCAGTCCCAGAGAGGAGGTAGAAGCAATAATTAGAACAATGGCTTTGACTCAGGGCTCAGGGTGTCTTGTAACTCTGCCACACAGCGACAGTATCGCAGCGCGGATAGCGATGATGATGATGAGGATTATTGTTGGTTTTAAATGTTGTTGTTTTTGTCCTTGCAATGATTACAATTGTTGTTCTCATTATTGTGCATATTGCTCTTGTTATTCTCCTTCTCATTATGATCAGGATTACAGCTCCGTTGTTTATTATTACTCTTATTCTTGTTTTTAGTCGTATTCTTATTTGTATGCTTATCCTTATGAAAATATTATGATTGTCATTGTGTTCGTTCTTATTGGTCTTCTTCTTCGTATTATAACTTGTCTTATTTTTGGTCTTATCCTTATTATGTCTTTATTGTTAGTCTTGTTTTTTGTTTTTCATCGGTTTATGTATTTGTTTATTCACCACTGCTCTTATTACTGTTCTTGCTTATCTTATTTGTAGTGTTAACATTCTCCTTCACTATGGCTAGCACTACGGTTTTTATTATTGTTATTTAACTGTTATTAGTTGTATTCTTAGTATTTCTCGTATTGCTATGTGTTTAACCCCGTACCATTATCCTTATCGTTATTCTTATAGTTATCGCTGTTATTGTTGTTAATAACTGTTAACAGTCTCACTATTATTAACAACAACAATAATGTTATTGCTGTTGTTAATAATGTTATTGCTATGATTATTGTCATTCTTGTTATTATTCTTGTCATTATATACATTATATATATATACATACACACTGACATCATTGTGGCATATTGCATATCTGACGGTAAGACTTTGTGCACCCCCGACTGCCCGATACATGCCATCCAGTTCCTTACATCAAGCATGTTCCAAGGCTGCCAAGCCCTGTCGCAGGTCCAATGGGCTCTAGGGTGGATGCTGGTCGAAGCTTTCAAACAGTGCCTTGTCCTGCAAGTTGTATCTTTCAGAGTTGTAGGCCTCTGAGTTTCGAGCTTCCGGAGTTCACGGTGTATGTTTGTAGAATTCAATTGTGAAGCCTGCGCAGCGTAGTACCATTTCATTGGTGCAGTCAGTGTTCTTACGTTCGGTTTGAAGACTGGGCTGTTGGATAGAGGCAGTTTTGGGCGGTCTGGAGTTAGGCTTCTGGACAGCTCGATTCGACAAAGGAGTGAACGTTGGGCGCCCACGACGAAGGTGTCGGGGTTGATGCTAGGAGACCTTTTATCATCCCGGTTGGGCTTTATGAAGGGTTCTTGTAGCTATTTTGTCATGACGCTTTGGGAATTTCGCTGCAAGCCGTGGTGTCTAGCATGAGAACCATGAGCGATAAGGATTACGAACGATTCCGAAAGAACAATGAAGCGTCGTCCGATCCTAGAAGCTGTTCAAGAAGCGTTTTCCGACCTTAGAAGCGTTTTCCGACCTTAAGAATCACTGTATGGTCGGGGTCCCCCATGCCAGCATGCGAAGATGGACACTTGTGCCCAAGCAGCCCTGATAAATTCCGAGTGGGGGGCTTCACTCCGAAAGCCGTTCGAGCACATGCCTGTAATCGTATGTGGTACCGTTTTGCGGCGATTGTCTGTTTTCGAAAGCAATCTCAATCTTGAGGGCAGTGGATTCCTCAGAAATGAACGTTTTCGGGTGTCGAGATTTGGGATGTGCTTCAGTTTCCATGTGCTGGTCAGATTGATTACCTTCATGGTTTGTGGTTCTAGGGCTGAGCGACGACGAGGGCTTCGGCAAAAGCATGAATCGTCAGACACAGCTCTGAGTCTCTGAGTTTCGTTGGGGCTTGTTGCGAAGCTGCCGATCCTTACTGTAGCAGAAACCTACTGGAGGCTTGATACGGTTATTCCCCGAACGAATAATTCATCTTAATGCTTCCGGATGAATATTCAGGTTCCGGTTTGGAGCAGGGGTTTCTTCACAAGTCTCATGTGTCAACCTTACGATTCAGATAGAATTTCGGTGTGGATTGCACTACATTCAGGTTCAAAGTGCATGCAAAAAACGTATGTGCAGGTTTACAGGCCTTGGAATTCGGTCCCAATGAAGGTTCGCTTCTGTGGTCCGGGGTTTCGGCCGGGGCTGAAGGGTTCATTTCGTGGTCACGCCTCCAGGCTTAGGTTTGAACGCACGAGGAAGAAGAACCAGCTGGCGTTTCTGATGCTCATGATGCTCGCCCGACCCCCCCCTTTTTTATAATGCTCATGATGCAACTGTCTGACCACGTTTTGCTGCAATCTGCCTGAGGGAAGATACGACGAGCAAGGACGAGGTTTGTGCATCTTCTAGCCGGTGTATGATTGCCAGAATGCCAAGTAGGTCGATACCGTGGACGTAAAAGCTCTTTCCGGACATCATCTTGAGAAATCTCTGTGCAGTGCGTGAACGTGTGCCAGCAGAAAATGCAACATCCTCGAATAAAGGGCCGCGAGACTGAACGCCATGTTGCGCACTGATGCCCTTAACCGGCCGACATCGCTATGGATTGATATGCACGGTTTCGGTAGAGGTTTTCACCTTGTAGGACGCCTACGAGTAGCTCCATCAATGTGTTTAGCACTTGGATGGGCTTCGTCTCTTCGTGGAACATTCACGTGCAGTTGTGATGAACGGCAACTTTCAGACTGCTATGTTTGATTCGGACGCTGATGTTGGGATTCATGCAAATCAAGAGAGATGTTTGTAGATCTTGGCGACGTGTCATCTTGTCTGCTCCTTACGTGTGAACCCACATAAATACCACGACGCGTGCCCCTCGTCCCCGACAGATAAGAGTCGGAATCACCCCGAAAAGCTTTGGACCCCAAACTGCAAATTCCTAATTGTTCGATCCTCTTAAGCACATCCTCGAAACCAAGATCCGGGCGCCAAGTCTGTTGGTTCGCTTCTGGATTGTACTTGGGACCTGGAAGACACCCGAACTCAACCGGAACAAGATTCAGGCGTAACGTTATTGCCCAGGGAGTATCCAAGGCTTCCCCCAACAAGACCTGTCCCGTTCTGCACGATCGACAGTTGCAGCCCCTGTCTAAGCTGGTCAAGACATTGCTTTAACGAAATCAGCCGAACCTTACATCGGAGTTTCGGAAGCTAACCTTCCCGCCCCAAAGCCGAGGCACGAACATATCCCCTTCAACCCCAACTCAGCAGTGGTCATATTAATTCAGCAGCACCATACGATGAAATCGGCGGCAGTCGGCGGACGAACAATATAGTAACTATAGTATGTTCCAGCACGAAAGTCATTGTTGCAAACATAGGTTGTATACAATGGTTTATTTTCGGAGCGTTGCGTAGCACGCACATGTTGGTCTATATGTCTCTATCGCCCACATGTGTATAAAATGCTATAAATACAGATATACTAGGGTTCACATAGGCACATATATATATGTATATGTATATGTATAGGTATAGGTATAGGTATAGGTATAGGTATAGGTATAGGTATATATATATATATGTATATGTACATATATATATATGTACATATATATATATACATATACACATAAGCATATAGGCACCGCTGCATAAATTCTATAGACATTGTCGTTACTCCGGTCGAGAAGACGACTGAGTTGCTTGGTCCACAACCATTGCCATTGCACATGCCTAGTGGTGGAACACTGTCTCCATCATGCAAGATAAAAGAGTGTTGCAAGGTTGATCGTAACCCATGCTCTAGTCACAAGGTCGAGGTTTTGCAAGTGTCAGGTTTCTGTTATTTGACTTACACCTGGGGCGGGGCTTTGGGATGAGATGCGTGTACCCCTCGAGACATGTTTCCTTCCCACCCTTACGTTGATTTGTACGCACTTTTACGGGCTGCGCCCGCTTCACTGAGGCGTCGCCATGCAGAAAAGCCGCAGCCCAGTTCGAATCTTAATCTGGTTCCTGGCGATTGCTACATGGAACATGATGATGGTGATGATGTTGATGATGGTGATGTGGATTTTGAATTTGATGATGGTGGTGGTGGCCGTGTGAACGACGAATACTTTTGAAGACGAGATGAAGACGACACTCGGAGAGTCATTCCTGCATACGGCAGGACGAGGGGGTGCTCTCCAAACCATAAGAATGAAACCCTTGAAATGCCCACCGAATCACGAAGGTCTATGAGACCTACTCGACCCTAAACCCAACGCCCAACGACTTAATTCTTACTATGAATTTTTGAGCCCTGTAAGGCTCAAGCCCCGAAAGCATGCAAAGTACCTGACTTGAGCTCGAAGCCCTCAACCTCAAACCCTAAAGCCTGAAAACCTCAAGTTCACCAACTCTGAAACCAAAGCCTCAAGCCTTGAGCCTCGAAGGCATAAGGCCCCAACGGTCCCCTAGAGTGCAAATTAGGAAAAGTCTTGAACCCTTATCTTACTCTTAAGACTTCAGCAGATTCGAACTTCCCCCATACCCTATTATAAACACTGAGCCCACAAGAAAGCTGTCTTCGAAACCTGTCAACTTCTCGGTTTTTGTGCCAAGGCGCTGCGCCAGAGCCGCCGGTCTCCCGGAAGCGCGGCCTTTCGTGGGTCTCCAGGCATCCGTGGGACTCAGGCTTTCGGTGTTCAGGGGCTTAGGACTTTAGCTTGTGGGGGTTCAGGGTTCAGGGGCGTGTTGAGTTTAGGGCTTATAGGGGTTCAAGGGTTCGGGATTTCGTGTTGAAGAACACTAAGGGGGGTACGAGTTTCGCATTTGGGGTTTATTTTCTTCTTTCGGAGCTGAACTAAAGCTTCGAGCGCGGAGATCGAGCAGGCCCGAACCCCGAGCCCCGTACTGACAGTGCATCCTCAACCTGAACCTTTAACCCTCAAACCATGAAATGAACGAATCTTGAGACATGATCCTTTTAGTTCCAAGCCTTAACCCCAAACGCCGAAGTTTCAGAGTACTGCGATGCATGAACGGTTGAGAGTCTAGGGAATCGAAAGCATGTCTTAAAGGACTTGACGGGCACCGTCGCACCTCAATAATGGGCATTTCGACACGGAAGCTTCTTCAAGTTACCACATCAGCAAGTCAAGATGCCCAGGTTTGATAATCGGACACTAAGCTGTGTGCAAGGGTGGCGCCAATTAGGGCACCAGAAATCATCGATTTTTTCCATCCCTCCTTGGACAGGCCTGCGGAGACAAGAACCCCTGCAGAGGCCGATGGGGACTTCAGGTAGGCTGTACCGGGTGGGTAGGCTCAGTACAATTCGCCCTTTAACTCTCGGGCTGATACGGTCTCACCTGGTTTATAGATCTTTATGGCCAGGCCTGGAGGGTTGAAAGGGTTTTGGGAGGCTTGAGGGGTTTCGAGGGCGTGCAGGTTCCATGCAGTGTATACGTCCGGGAGAGTTGGGGGCTTGCAGGTTTTTGCAGAGCCTGCATTGCTTTGGGTTTGTCGCGGACCTCGAATGTGTCGCTACGGCATATAGCTTGCTGCCAGGTTTGTTTTGACTTCCAGCCTCGAACTTGGCAAAGAGGTCTTGTAGTATGTTGCGATTTAATTGCCAGGCTCTGCCAGAGGTCGAAAGTGTACACAATGATGAGGAGGCCCCGCAAAGGTTCGGTGTTATCAGGGGCTTCAGAACTTGAAGTTTAGGGCTTTCAAGCCGGTGTTATAGAATCGCAGAACATGCGTCGTGTCCCTCACAACCCCTTAAAACCAACCCGAGACCACACGCTCTGACCCTAGCCTCACGCTCATCTTGCTTATTTGGGTGGACGTTTTTTTGGAAGGTCTCTTTCGAGTTTGGGATCCTCAAGCAAGTCTTAAGAGGATATATTGAGGGTATCTTCTGCATTTTTAGGGATGTGGAGGCAGGACTGCACGCAGATATTTTTGTGTCGGTGGATGCCGTTTGGTGGCGGCATGGCGGGGTTGGGTGCCAGGCGCGGACGTTTGCTTTCCAAGACTCTTACTTTTACAGCCCTTTCCTTCCGCTTCCCTCTTATTGGTTTGCCTCGTTCCGTTGGGATCTGCATCGGTCGACTCCTACATCCACGGTTGAGGAAGTTTAGGAGCGTTGCTCCCCATATTCACCATATTCACTCATGAACACTCAAGTAGTGATAGGTCCGCATATCCAGGTACGGCTTCCCTTTATAAACTATTGCTGAGCCTGAAATCTGTGACTCGAGCAAAGACCCTACACAGCGGGTATGCATCAAAGGGCCGCCGGCATCTCTTCGAGTCTCTTCTTCTGGCCTTCTCGGCTTGCTTTGACCCGCGTGATGGTTTGTAGGATTTTTTGGGAGCTCCACGTTGCCGGGTTGCTCTCAGCCGTAATTCCTGTAGTTACTTAGCTGCCGATCCCGAGGCTTGCTAAACTTCGCAAAACATCCCAGTCTCGATGAATACGGTTCATGATCTCCCACACTTCAGGGGCTCCTAGAGGTGGGTAATGCTTCAGACTTTATAATCTGAAAATCTGATCCAGAAGCCGTCAGAGCCAAAGCCAACAGGCGATTGCCATGGCCTCACGCTTGACGCAGTTTTTCGCACTTCTGCCGGGGCCTTGCCCATGATTCGTGTCGAGGAGTTAGGACTTGGCGATTCGAAGGGTGCAGCGTTTGACGCACTCTTCCAGGCCTTCTAGGCCCTGCATGGGGTTTAGCTTCTGGGATTTAGGCAGCTCTGTGATCCAGTGACTTCCTATTGGTATACAGCCCGTGTTTTTCCAGAACCGGTTCTCTGAACCCGAGCCCTTAGCCCTGCAAGCCCTACGCCATCAACTCTGAACTTGTAAGAAAGCCCAATGCATCTTGTAAGCCCTACAATTTCTGCAGTTCCTGCACCCGAAGAGTCCGAAGAGTCAACACTCCTTGCCCAGAAGTAGGAATTTGTATATTATAGGACCTTCAGTCTCTTGTGGCTCGGATTTCGATGTGCGCCTTTGCACTTAGGAGCATTTTTCAACTAGCAGTCCCAGTATATGATTTCATGTCCAATGCCAAGTTGGTAATTCTGTTTTCGCGGAATATCATTTGCCCTTAAAGCATGTTCGAAGCCGTCATGCTCATTTGGCTTAGACCCACGACTGCCCTTCAGGCAGTCGCATAAATGACACGGGCTTGGTTTGAGATTGCACCCGGCAGACCACCTCAAAAACCAAAGCCCAAGCTTCATAACCCAAGAACGTCTGCAACCCAACAGTACAAACCACCTAAAACTACCGCCCTAAGCCCTGAACCCTAAAACCACCATGAGCCCTTCACTGCTTTAGGCCGAAAATCCCCGGCAAGCACGGAGCCCCGATGCTTTCCCTTGCCTTGGAGTCGGTGGCCGAGAGTGGCTCGGAGACAGAAAAGGGTTGAGCGCATGTTCATGTCCTTTTTTTTATGGGGCTTGGTGGGGTTTCGGGGTTTGGGTTTAGAGTCTAGGCTCCGGGGCTTTAGGGCTTTGAGGCTCTAGGGTCTAGGGTGTGTGGTTTGGGGGGTTTGGGGCTTAAGGTTTAGGCGGTTCGGGTTTGAGGGTTAGGAGTAAAGACAGATTTCATGATAGAAGGCATGCGGTCTAGGCTGAGTTTTATTGAGATTGAATTACAGGCTTCGGTTTATGTGTGACTTCTGCGTTTACTTGAAAAGTACTTCTGGCTGCGTGGCTAGGGTGGAACATTTCGGATTGAGCACATGCATGTCGTAGGCCCGAGGACTTATGGGACTCATTGACACAGAATGCTATGGGCCAAAAGCTCCAATCTCAATGATCCCCATGACCCCAATGCTGCCCGAAAGTGCTGAGACACCACCATATTGAACCTGAAACCCTTTAGGCACAAAGACAGTCAGCCCAAATACTCTCCCGCACGTCGAGTGTGGAGTGCGGCTCTGATTCAAGGGTGCACAGTCAGCAGATTCTCATGCACTTCTACCGACTGAATATATCCAAGTCTTACGTAGTTCAGAATGCACGGGATCAACTGATCTAAACCCAGGTGGCTTGTGGCGCCGGGGCGTCCTTCTTCCGAGCAACGAGGATGGACAGACGCGCTGGCTCAGGATCCCGGCGCCTGGTCTTGCTTTCTAGCTAAGAGCTTAGATCAGATTTGTTCGGGTGCAGTTCTACTAACTGACTGGAATTTGCTACCCACGTGGATCTGCCAACAACAATCAAAATCTCTTAACTTAGTGTAGCAGAAGGCATGGCATCTACAACAACAGCGGCAGCAACAGCGACAGGGGAAAGGCAGCAGGAGCTCTGAAGCTTCAATCCATATGCCCTCAAACCCTAATAACCTGAAAGCACGGATCTTAAACCCTGAAGCCTTAAACTCAACTTAAATCTTACAGCCACCCAGAGCCTGGCCAGGAACTTTTCTTGGCCAGAGCTCTTCGCCTTCGTCCATGAGCGGCTTCCAATCGAAATGCGCTTCCGACTCTGGAGGTCTCTGGGTACGTCTTCATGTATTCTGGGATGTGGGGAGATGTATTGCGCTATATACAATTTGGGGATACAGATTTTACGAGCCGAAGCAGCAGACTAAAACCCTAAAAATGCATTCAGAAGGCCTGAACCTTGTTTCTTGCAGAAAGTGCGCGGCTCTGCAGCGTTGAGGTGTGGGAAAGCGGTAGAACATGTTAATTATGCTTAAATCGCCCTGACGGCCGTACAATCGTAGCATTGAGTCGGTTTTTCTGCATCGCTACATCTTCAGACACGGCTTGGGGGCTTTCGGAACGGTCAACCAGGGCAAGCGCACACCTACCGGGCCAGCTTAGCTCACAGTAAAGGGGTCCCATGTTCCCAAAAGAGCCCTCCCCTGTACCTCCAACCTCAGGCAAAATCTTAAACTACAGACCTGCAAGTCCCCCAACCCCAACCCTAAACCTACCAAGCAGCTAGACCGCAAAAGCTCCCCCAAAAACGCCCTAGATATCAAAAGCTGCGAGGTGCTCCCTGCAGATTTGCGTCTCCAGCCCAGCCCTGGCACCGCTTGCGGTGCGGAAACTGCCTTTTTTTTTGCTTGCCTTTTGAATTGAGTTATACCGTTAGGGTTTAGGGTTTAGGGGTATGTCAAGAAATATTTGATTTAAACCATTTAGTACACTAGTGATAGCATTGTATATTATCATACATGAGGGTACATTGTATTAGTTACAGTACATGATGTTCACGCGGTGTAGGGCAGTAGGAGTCTAGGGTTGAGTTTGCAGAGGTGCAAAATGTGGATCTTGGGATTTAGGGGCTTCGTCCAGCTTGAGGGGCTTTAGTGTGTTTTGGGGATAGGTTTTCGGTTCACGTGTTGATTTGTGGCGGTTGGCCTTAAAGTAATGTGAAGTTTCTGTTTGAGCTTCGAGGTTTTGGGAGATGTGCGCTGCGCTCTGCAGCAGCCTTGACTGTGCCCTAACCCCCGTCAAAGCTATAAACTGGTTCACCCAACGAAGTCAAAAGACGTCTGAATCTTTGCGGCGCTACGCCCGAATGCCGACAGCTGGACAGACAAGCTTGTTACAAGCTTGATTGCATAATGCCAGAGGCTACATCTCTGCATTATCAACCCCATGGAGATAATCCCTCTCCGGCCATTCAACGTTCTGCGGTGTTGTAATTTGATTTGCAATGGGCGAGGATGCTAAAAACCCAGTCCTTTGTACCGTTATAGGTCTCAACCTTCCGTAGACCTGTGACATGTTCGCTTCCTTCACGACATGCGTCACCAAACGCCTCCCAAGCCTGAGCCCACCAAAGCGTTGTTCATCTAAAGCCTGCTCCGGGTCCCGATCCGAATAATATAGGAATATGGGGACCTTAAGAATTACCTATACTATTTTGGGGGTTCCTGAGTATAATTATAGTAGAGTCTATACCAAAACCCTATTCTAATTATGAGGCCCGTACATCCTTATATCCCTTATAGTACCCTTATAGTATCCCTTAAGGGAATCCTTAAAGGAACCCTATTCTAATTATTAAGGCCCCTATTGGCCGCTGCCTTCCAGGAGATCCCGTTTGCCTTGGCTTCGGCGGCAGCAGAAGCTCCTCCAGGCGAGGAAGCTTCTCCAAGTCTTACACCTCATATAGGGGCCTGAATAATTATCTAGGGTTCCCTGTAAAGGGATCCTTAAAGGGTTCTATAAGGATCTATAATAGGGTTCTATATTAGGGGCTTGAATAATTATCTATGTGTTTGGGGGTTCCTTATTATGACTATAGTATACTGGGCCCCAAAACTCTATTCTAGTTATTCAGGCCCCTATATTATGGCCTGAAACCTGAAACGATCTGAAAGCAAAAGCGACACCTGCAGAATGCAGCAGTTTGTTTCGTTATCATCATCACGAAGTACCAGTTCTGATTACTTTGCCCAATTCCCAGTTTCTGCTGCCGCCTTTGTCTCATGGCAGTATCACCACCATTGCTGTGAGTTGGTAAATTCCAACCCCCAAACCCTACAGATCCAAACCCTAAATCCTAACCGCCACAACCCCTAAACCATCCTAAGCCCTAGACCCTTAAATCCCAAGCCCCAAGCCATAAGCCCCTGCGCATTTATCTGACGACGGTTGTTCCCTCGAAGGGGCTCCCGAGCTGCTGGCCGAAGCTCTGGAATTGGGCGCAGATCCGGAGGCCTTCATATGGGGGCCCCAATATGTAGAATAAGGTTTTGAGGGATATTATACTGTAATTATACTAAGGAACCCCCAAAATAGTATGAATAGTTATTAAGGCCCCTATAGTAAATAAGCACAACATGTATGTGTGTATGTGTGTGTATATACATGCATGCATCATGGCGGCATGGATGCCTGCATGTACAGATGTATTATGTATGATGAATACACGATAATAGAATAGAATACTTGCCTTTTCGTATGACTTGTCTATTTCCTTTCGCTAGACTGCAATTCATGGCACAGCACAGCGAAACCTGCTTGAAAGGCCCGGGCTCCAGCTCCTAAACCCGGATATCATGGGCTGTCCAGATTTATTACGGTATGCCGGGTAGCAACTAAGGCTAAGGATTTTGCAGGGCCTCGGGGTTTGAGCATGTAGGAGTGGTTTGGGAGGACATGAAGTTGAGCAGTCTCGGGCAAAGAGCTTGTAGCAGGTAAACCCTAAACCAAAAACACGGGCAATGTTGGCCCGCGTCAAAATGAAACCTCAAGCACAGGCCTACCAAGAGTCAGTTGAACCCTCCATCGAAACATTCCCTTGAGCGCTGCACCGACCCCCACATTTCCAAACCGTAGATCCAGTGCAAACCTGCTGGTGACTGTAAGTCACCCGAGGCTCCCTGTCCATTTAGGGATAAGGGGGTCAGTCGATCCCAAGAGAGAGTGATGTTCCGCATATTCTCTCACATGAGCGTGTGCACAGATGCCGNTGCTGGTGACTGTAAGTCACCCGAGGCTCCCTGTCCATTTAGGGATAAGGGGGTCAGTCGATCCCAAGAGAGAGTGATGTTCCGCATATTCTCTCACATGAGCGTGTGCACAGATGCCGCTCTTGATTCGGGACATTGGCTCAAGATGCAAAACAAGCCTTTTGCTGAAGCGAGGCCGTTGAGGCCGTTTGTAGGCAGGGCTACTTCTTGGGGTTGCTTTGGTGGGGTTGGGTCGCGTAGGCTTAGGCTTACCGCTTCCATCCTCTCGCTCCCCCTTCTTCTTGGGGTTTTGTTTTTCCTGACCCCCTTCGTTCAGGGAATTTCGGTGCTTGATAGCGTGAACGTTTGTTTGTTTTCTTGTCTGAGTGACCCTAGGATCTTAGCTGTTGGAATCCTTTATCTAGTTCTAGTGAAAACATTTCGCTTCTACGTAGACGTCGTTTAATCGCCATGGCCCTCCCTGCTCACTCCACCGATCTTACTGAAGATCAGCANGATCTTAGCTGTTGGAATCCTTTATCTAGTTCTAGTGAAAACATTTCGCTTCTACGTAGACGTCGTTTAATCGCCATGGCCCTCCCTGCTCACTCCACCGATCTTACTGAAGATCAGCAAAACCATAGAAAAACTTCGAGGAGCAGAGCAGCAACCTACTTGCAGAACGCCCATGCGGCAATCTCACAAACCCTGAGCCCTTACTCAGCCCTTCCGCTTTTCCCAATCGATGCAGGCATTAGTGCGATCCTCAGTTCCGCAACGGAGGGTTCCGAGCTCCGAGATTATGGTGTTCATGTGTGGTGTACCTTCTTTTCTTTCTGTGGGCTTAGCAGTTGCTTCTTGGAGGCTTTTTCAAACGAACTCGAAGCCTTTCGGCCAGAGACTCCTGGGGTCTGAAGCGATGTCTTCGTTTCGTGACTTTAGCAAGAATCGAACTTGCGTCGGGAAGGGTACGATAGGGGCCTTCATAGTTACCAACACTTTTTGGGTGGGGTGTTGGTTTTCGTAGCCTCGTTCGTGCCTTCGGCTAGCCGAGGGTTAGTCCACACGGTCAAATCATAAACACGTAGACGCAAAGCCACCTATCCAGACCCAAACTAAGCGCCTGGTTCCGAGCCTTGGGTGGACATACTGTCCCGAATCTATTCAGTCCAGGATTATGCGAACCGGTGAAAGTAATGATCGCAATACTTGACTGACTGGGAAATCAGGACGGCCGGCAATTTCATACTGTCACGAAAGCATGCTCCGTCGAAAACCTCGACGAGAAACTCATGCCCTTCAGAGCATCGAGCCCAACGTAGCTTTCAGTTTGTTTCAGGATGGTGGCAGTACACGACAAAGCAACAATGAAGCAAGAGCCAGCACACGCACCTGCAATGCTTCGGCACAGCACCCCCCGAAGAAATCTCCAACCTCAGAGCAGGGACCCCAAAGCCCTAAATCCCAAACCCCGAGAGCCGTACAGTGCTGAAGCCTTAAACAAAAGCGAAGCCCCAAGGCCCGAAAGCCCGAAACCCCAGCAGCGAAAGCTCTGCAATCCTGAACCCTTCAACCCGAGCAGCTGCCGCTCAGAATCCACTGAAATTGCGGCTTCCGGCGCTGCCACAAAAGGCCGGTTCTCGTGTCATAGCTCGGGTTTTGAGGCTTAGAGTTTAGACTTCTAGGGTTTTGGATTTAATTCACGGGCATCGCTGCTCTTGATCAGGCGCAGGCTAAGATAGTCACTTCTGCTTGCCACCCCTGAACCTGGAGGTCAATACGCTATGGGGACCATTTGCCATCATCACGGTTCCGACAGTTTGTTTTCGTTTTATGAGGGTGAAGCCTCAACCGTGAACCAAACTCTGTGAAGGCTAAGAAGCTGCCGCCCGCCATCGGCATACCCTCAGACCTGGCCACGCCACGGCTACTGCTCGCCCCAGCCGGAACCTCAGTGTCCAGGGGAGGTTCGAATTGGAGAGTTGAACTTGGGGTTTAGGGTTCAGAGGTTTGGGGTTTCGGATTTTCCGGATGGGGTTTAGGGTTTTGGGAAGCAGGGGTTCAGATAGAGGCAGACCAGGAGAACCCACGGCATTGACACTGAAGAGGAACGAGCCAAGAGATTCGGTTTCCGAGGTTGAGGCAACATCTAATGAGCTGATGAAGATGCCATGTGTTCGGTTCGGCTTCAGGGCAGTGTGTGGATTTGTTCACGCTGTGTTCAGTACTCTTGGCCTGCGGAGCTGGTGGGCAAATCGTGAAACCCAGCCATACCACACTGTACCTCTTCAGACCCAGGTGTCATGTACCAGGCCCCACACCCTACCATAGAACCACGTAGCACGCTGCTCGATTTCACGACGAGAGCATTGACGACACCACTCCAAGCCTTGTTGCAGTTCTTGCGGCCCTTCCGTTTCCCTCAACGTGACGACCCAACCCAACGTAAGCATGTTGATTTCCGAAGCACCATTGGTTTTCTTAAAGTCTGTAGAACTCTTATTTGAAGTCCTTCAAGACCCATATGGGTGGTTGTCAAAATCAGAGCCCCTTTTTGGGTCCCTATTATAATACGGCACCTAATATTTGGGGTACCCAGAAAGGGACCATAATTTTGACAACTACCCATATATTTACTTCATCAGACCATGTTGGCCTAAGCCTTAGCATCGGGAGCTCCTACGACAATGAGCCCTAAGTTCTCCACCAGAGTGCAGGCCGATGCTTTGGCTGTGGAAGCTCAGCGGCGGCAGGAGCTCGCAGCCTTGGGTGTGGACATCGAGGCGCTTGGCTTTTTTCAGGTGTACGGTTCTGACGAGTCTTGATTGTTCTCTTGGGGTGGAAGTTGGATGTTGCTGTTGGCAGGTTTTCGGTGGTGTTTGTATCTCTCTGCCGTTTCTGGGTTCTCTAGCTCGGCGGCTACCTGTGGCTACCTGTGCCTGTTCGGGCACATGTTTGCGGCGAGGTGGCTTTGAGTTTCGCCCCAGGCAAGATCCAATAAGTGCGCCCTCGTCCTCCTATCCACTGGAGCCCGAGCCTGAACTCATTTGCAGCGGGAACTCCCGAGAAAGCTTTGTTTTACTGCTTCGTTTAGCGGTTTGGACCTGGAGGTGTGGGCACCAGCGGACGTGGAGGCTGCAACTTCGAAGCTGTACGGAGTTTCCAGTTCAGGGATCTCGCATCCGAGACCGTCAGCCATAAGCTCTGTTCAAGTTTACAGTTTTAGGCTGCGGCTTGTGCTGGTCGGCTTATAGTTTTCTGTCTAGAGTCTAGAGTTTACCACTGATGTCTCGAAGGCTGCTGGGGACCTGCTATTCTAGGGCTTCTGGTCCAGGGTTCACGGTTCAATTTGGCAACGGCCGATCTCCCAATTTTTATTTTCTAGCTGTTTCAGGATGAATCTGGATATATGTATATGCACCTACATGCTGTATTCTCTCAGACTCTGCATCGAGTCTAGAACCATGAGAATGCGAGGCCTTCCAAGGGATATGGGTTTCACCTGGTCTTGGAAGCTACTCAGCTACTCCTTATATATAGGTGTTTGCCTAAACTGAAGCGCGGAACTTGGTATCCTGCGTCGAAGCCTGAAGCCTAAGTCCTGGGAGCTTCATCTCAACTACGACATGTACCGGCAAGCCCCGTCAGGATTGTTTTGGCCACTAGGTATTGAGGGCTTGACCCTAGGTAGGTGTGGGAGCACCTGGCTTTCGAAGTCATAGGTCAAACGGCCTGCAAGTTTATTGTACGTCAGAGATATTTTAGGGTCTCACTTCGTGCCGTTTCTTCGAGCCTCCCCTATTACCAGGATGCGAAGTCAAGTCTCTTGCAAGTCTGTCACATGCGTACCACGGCTGAATACCCTGGGAGTGCGTAGTTGACATGGCTGCCGCATGGTGGGTTGCAGCAAGTTGGCCTGCAGCAGATGAAGCAATGCACAAGATCGCGCATCCAACCCAACCCACAGGGATCCTTAAGACCCCGAAGCTCTTAGAGGATGTTTCGACAAAATGAGCCTCGAATCCGCGGCCTACGAGTTTGCTGATGTAGTCTTCTTAGGCCATCCAGGTAGCACTTGCAAGTACGACTCAAAGAACTCGTACTTTGCTGCCGGCCGTATTGGTAGGTTCTGCCTTTCCTCCCGACGGTTTCAGCATGGGTGGATCCACATCGGCACCGACTCTCGAGCATGCGGAGAAGCTCCGCAGCGGACTCGAGGAATCGAGGGTTCTGATACGACCCCACAGTGCAGCACCAGCATCAGCAATGACATGATGCCCATAAGCAGTCAGCACTGGCGATATTGTAAAGAACTTGTTAACGTGCGAGAATATAAGTTTACGAGTACAAACTGTAAGAGCAGAGGGTTCGCTATTCCAAATGCTCGTGTTCGGCAGGTTCTCCGTCAGCCAATACTGTTTGCTCCTTATTGCATCTTGAAGTCCGGTATCACTGCAACTGTTGCTCGTGCCATCATCAACCTGAGATTCTGAGATATTTTATTTTCATTCTCTGCGGTTGAGTCGGTAAACGACGCTCGCCTAGCAAGATGAATTCAAACAATATTTAATTAAAAAAAGTGGGTTGGCGCAGAAATCTATAGACATAGTATGCGCTCACCGGACAGGGGTGGGATGTAACCAGCAAACGGAAAAGCTGTCCCATCCCCACAACAAAATCAAAGATGGCGCAGGGACGATGCCTGAGAATGCACGGCAAACAATGGATGCTTTGTATTCCGTAATCGGCGATCAAAGCACCAGACAACGTACGGTCCAAATATCGGACCCAAGACGTGTAGGATCTTCCTCATGGGTAGCAGATGAGGCCATTCCTACACGGTTACGATACCCAGGATGTCTAGCACCTTCATCGAGGTGATATCGGGGCATCAAACTCAACTTTAGCATGAAGGCCATAGGACCTCCACACGCAAGTCTAAAGCGCTCTGGCATCACTCACTCAATCAGGAACTGCTAAGTCAGGATAGCGGAGTCAGCGTCATTAGATCGCAGGCCTGACGAGCCTTTGTTCTGCTTGATGGCGCGCAGCTGGAAAGCCAACGTCTTCNCATTAGATCGCAGGCCTGACGAGCCTTTGTTCTGCTTGATGGCGCGCAGCTGGAAAGCCAACGTCTTCATGAAGCCAGCCGCAAACTCCTTTACCGACGTATGCGAGCGTGTCCTCCAACCCTTGTGGTGATCCAGACGCCCTCGCCTGACGAGCCTCTGCTCTGCTTGATTCCGCGCAGCTGAAAAGCCGGCGTCTTCTTGAAGCCAGCCGCCACGGTGAGGTGTGCGAGCGTGTCCTCCAAACCATCTCCACACCTATGTTCAACATGGCCACCTTNCATGGCCACCTTGCACAGCATGTCCTTCGAGGGGCCCATAAACAACATCACATCGGGTGAAGTGCATGGGCTGCCAGGTTGCCGTTTGGTGGTCCAGATGCCCTCGCCTGACATGCCTCCGCTCGGCTTGATGCCGTGCGGCTGGAAAGCCGGCGTCTTCTTGAAGCCAGCCGCCACGGTGAGGTGTGCGAGCGTGTCCTCCAAACCATCTCCACACCTATGTTCAACATGGCCACTCTGCACAGCATGTCCTTCGAGCCCATAAACACCATCACAACGGGTGAACGGCATGAGCTGCCAGGTTGCCGCTTGGTAATCCACATGCCCTCGCATGACGAGCCTCTGTTCTGCTTGATGCCGCGCAGCTGAAAAGCCGGCCTCTTCTTGAAGCCAGTCGCAAACTAATGTGCGTGTAGTCTGCGAGCATGTCCTCCGAACGAATGCTCAACAAAGTCACCTTACACAGTGTGCCTTTTGCGTCCATGATCGCCATCATGTCGGGTGAGGGCAAAACCTGAATGCCCAGCTTGTGCATGGCACACTTGCCGCTATGCACTGCTTGCCCGTANATGTCGGGTGAGGGCAAAACCTGAATGCCCAGCTTGTGCATGGCACACTTGCCGCTATGCACTGCTTGCCCGTAGCCGGCAGACGCACCCATGGCGGGTGCTGGGGCCTACAATATTCCCGCCGAGCGCAGGCGATTTGGGCCCTTTCTGAGATATACCAACATGTGCCTGGTCCCTAACTCCCTGAGCCGCTTGCCTTCAACCCTCTAGCCAACAAAGCTGCAGTAGGGCTTGAGGGTTTCGGGGTTTTGGCAGTGTTCCAGCACCATTTGTCAAGTTGTCGAATTAACGTAGGCCCTATTCCAGCCGTGGCACCCTCGCCTGCTGGCCTGTGATGTGCCACTTTGGAAAGGAGTGTTGCCTTCATGCCGCATCTTTCCTGGCATCGGCGGATGTCCTCCTCTTCTGCAATTTGGCAAGCGGTAGGTTTAGGGTTTTACCATACAGCCTCTTGACTGTCATACCTTTAGGCATGAGGCTTCGCGGTTGTAAGTTTGAGCTGTATCATTTTGGGTTCAAGGTTTAGGGTTTAATTCGGATTCGGGGGTTTAGGGTTTAGGGGTTTAAGGTTTGGGGTTTTGGACTTAGGGTTTAATTAAGCTTGCAGCATGAAGCCCCGGGCTGCTTTGCTGCGATCCCTGATTCAGAACAGCCCTCGTACAGTCTGCAAGATGTGGGAAGTAGTAACCATCGTCCGTTGTAGTCCTTGTATTCTTCTACCACCATATTAACATGCCCTTCACATACCCTTCAACCTTATTCTAGGGCCCCGATGACCTAGGAGCCTCAACTGTAGGGATTACTATAGACTATAGGGTTTCTGGGTAGGAGATGGGCTCATGATAACTACGGAGGGTACTGTTGGGCACACCCGTGCTTCTGAAGTGACCTCAGATCCATATCATCAGGAAGGTCTCTAAACCCTGAACCTGCGATAGGCAATCTGATCTTGCATTGCAACTCGGAGAAGCTAGCTCCACATCAGACTCCATCTCGTGGGTGAGGGTTTGGGGTGAGAATCTGTTCCGAAGTTGTTTGGCCTTGTCTGTTCCGGACTTGCACCACATCCTACCGGAACAAGGCAATGGAGCTGGATGGTCCGCTGACAGTGGCCTCGCGGTGTATCGCGATGTTGCGAAGGCTGTTCACAAAGCTTGGGGGCTTAAGGCTTGCAGGTTTCGGGTTCGTCGATCGGGTTCGCATGTTATTCTTTTATTTTGCAATGAAGATACGGGGGTGTTCTTGTTGTTCGTTTACAACGGGTCGGGTTGGCAAATCCTTCGATGGTGTACCGGAGGGGCTTTTGCCGGAAGCCTGCGCCGCGCATCGGAATCGTGGGCCCTTCAAACCAACAGTAGCACAGTTCCACCAGCAACAAGCAGAACTGCTGGGCGCTTCCACCCACAAAGGCTTACCTGACGCCATCAATCCGACATCTCGCAATTACTCATAAGCATGGGGAGAAGCCGGGAGAAGTCGTGAAATTAGACATGGGGTCGTCGATCATCTTGGGTTTTCCCGGTCTAGCCCGGAGTTCTGACGTTCTCTCGCAGTACAATACACACAACAGATCACACATGATGCAATATCTTTGTGTATACACATTCACACACCCACGCATTGATTATCAGTTAACGCAATATTGAACACATCCTAAGGCCTTGTAGAAGGACCTCTGGTCGGACCTAGCCCAACACAGCAAATACGAAGCCTCAGGATTAAGATCTCCAGGGGCCTAAGAACTCTTGCGGTCTCCAGAAGTACCCAGATCCCTATGAGAGAAAGCCTGAGTAGTTCGTACCATTCTTTCTTCTACGTTTCCCTTGCATATTGTGTTGGGTACAAAGCCGCCAAATGCCAGAGTCTAGTTGCATGGGCTTCCATATTCCCCTCAACTTTTGTGAAGAGGTGCAGGCTTACAAGAACCGCGATCTGGAGCACCATGGCATGTTGGGGATTGCTCAGGTCGAGGATCTGCTTCGAAGGATCCGATTGGGGTTCAAAGGTTCAAACTCCGCAGCCCCTTTCTTAATTTGCCTGGCAGCTTGGGGCCAGATCTTTGGAGAGGTATTTCCCGGCTGCAGGCTAATTCCCAACTCACCAACAGCGGAAGTGCTCTGTGCCTGAAACTCCAGCCGTAGAAATTGCAAAGCTCCCAATTTATCAAGTTCCAGGTTCGGGGCCTGTGGGGATGGGGCTTCAACCCTTCCCTGTCCCCGCCGTCTGACCGTTCCGGCACAAGAAACGGGAGCGAAGATTCAATCACTATTTCCCCCCATGGGCCATTCAAGTCTTGGTCCTAGTGTTTCGTTTTTCAGCCTTTTATCAGCATCGCAAACCTGCGACTTTTGGAACAGCCACCACAACACTTGCAAACGCGTCTGTATGAGGTGCCATGCACCTAAAGTGCATCTTACACAAGCTTCGTAAATCAGTAATTATGAATATCCGATAGCAAGGTTTCAGACCCTCATAATGAAGCTTAAGCCTTCAAGCAGCACAGCTTCAGTCAGGTACCACGATATCTGCAGGCCGGAGTGGCTCTTCGACGATCCAGAGCTCTTCTGGGGCTTTTGGGGGCAGTGCTGCCCGGCAGCGGACAGAGGATTAGCACTTAGGAACAAGGGCAGGATCCCAGTCTTGTGGTAATGCTTTTTTTGCCTCTTGCATTTTTGTAATTGTAGCTCGCCTAGTATACGCAACAAGGAGCACCACAGCAGCACAGTACTTGATTAAGGCCGCAGACAAACACAGCAGCATAAGTGACAAGACCAAGATGAGTAAGAGCTGAACGGTATGGCTTCCGTGGCTGTCTTGCGCATAGTTCGAACCTCGACATGTTCTGTGATTCTGATGATTTCGGAGGATGTTTCTCACAGTCAGTAGTTGCCTGGCAACCTTCGTCAGTCACTAAGTCGAGGGACCACTCGAAGCGATCCGGGGGAGAATGGCTGTAGCTCCAGGGTTATTTGCCAGATGGCCTGACTTTTCCCGAAGTGTGCTGTGACCATAACACCCAACAGGACTCTAAAGTCTTGAACGAGTGTTCCGTGTATCTTGCATTGTGGATATACCATGGTGTAAGTGGGAAGAACAGTGTCGCAAGCTGCAGAGCCTTTGTGGGGTTAAAGGGTCTGGGCTTTCGGATAATTGGGCTGCATTCTGCATTGTGAGGAACCCGACTCGTACATCCGTCGGGAGCACAGTACTCCGAAACGTCCAACTTTCCTTCCCTTTTGAAGGGCCTGAAGGTGCATTGCTCATTAAGGGCTCTCTGGGGCTCTGGCGCTCCATGATGGCAAGCTGTCTAAGATGATGCTGTAGCATCCTTTGGGTTTGAAAGCCTCGAACTCCACACCCTCACAAGTACTGTAGGCTCAGAGCTTAACGGCTCAAGCTTTCGGGAAGGCCAGAAGCTGCCAAGGCTGGATGTCGACGTCTTGGAAACCTCGGTTTAGGATTTATGAAGATCTGTGTATGCATAGTATATATATATATAACAAGCATATATATATATACACACATACAGATAAGGCCCGGATCTAGATCATGTTGGATACACGGTACAAGCAATGGCAGTAGCAGCCCCTTGCGGCGAGGTTTCAACGACTATCGCCGCACAGCGCCGCACATAGGCTACCAGATCGTTCGGCATTGGACGGATTGCCTCTTTCGCACCTTGGATTCTGAAGAATCTGGTCGACAGCTCGCCCTGTTCCCACATCCGAAGCCGTAAATGCGGAACTTGGAGCCTTTATGCCCTTGATCACACAGGCTTTAACTAGCACCTTGTGCTCGAAACCTCGCTTCGCCCGATCTCGTTTTTGGACTTTCACCATCGGGATCGAGGGCAACCTCATCAACATCAACAGTCGTTTAATTGACACAATAAGTCACCTGCTAGACTGTCGTTGCTTGGTGGTCACGGCAAGATTGCGAGCTATGCAGTGTTCTAGGTGCTCGGATTCTTATTTGTTCGAGAGTGGCGTGACTGTTGGCTGATCGACGTTTCTGCGCTGATTTCGGGCTTGAGTTTATGATTATGGCCAGCTGCCTCCGGCTGGATCATCCCCAACCGAACAACCGGTATGCTGTATCCTAGTATGCGCGAAACTCTACGTCAGCTGCTTCCGTAAGCCCTCAATTCAAGGAGCCCTGAGCATCCTGAGCAGACAGCAGCTTGCACGACAGAGGCGAGACGGACGTTGCAAGAATTATCCGTGAAGGCATCTACAATAAAGACACTTGGCTTTCAACGGATTCTGATTCTACAGTGCCCAGCGAGGTCGGGTTGCAGAGCCGGGTTTCGCACATTTTTTGCTGGGGTTGACGTTTCATTGGAGGTCTCGGGTCCTGTATTAGGTACTATATGACAGAGACCCCCCTCCCTCCCTCCCTCCCCTCCGTCCCCTCCCTCACCTCCCTCACCTGCCTCCCTCCCTTCCTCCCTCTCCCTCTTTCTCCCTCTCTCTCCCTGTCTTTCCTTCTCTCTCTCTCTCTCTTTTCTCTCTCTCTCTGTTTTCTCTCTGTCTCTCTCTCTTTCTCCCCTCCCCCTCTCCAAATCTCCAACATGCACACATGCGTGCATATATGATGCGGTGCTGCTGCTCCCCCTCCCCCCCCGCCCCATGGTATCACGCCCCCTTGCCTGTCAAGTGGATACTGTAGTCTTCTTGTTTGGCCTTATCCCCTTCCCCCCGTGTGGGGTGGCGCCTTTGGTCTTTTTGGTTGGCCCCGCTCCGCCTGTGGGTGTTCTACAGAGGTATGGTTGCAGCCGCGTGTTCGTAGTAATGTCATCGTTACGTGCTCGTTGCAATACTACAAAATTTGATGTTGCCCTTTTCTCCTTGCAAATGGTGCCCCTGTCGCTGCTGTGATACGGTTCTCCGCTCTGTGAAGAGGCACTGGCTGGCTGGGATCATTCTCCATCGTCCTCCCTCCCTCCCTCTGGTTTGCGTGGGTTCGTTCCGGTTGTGTGGGACCGCTGGACGGGTCGAGGGCGGGTTGGGGCCGAGGGCTGGGGGGCGGAGGGGGGGCAGGGGGTGTAGAAGCCCGAGACCCGAGAGCATATATGTCTTTCAACTGCAACTGCACGAGCGACATATGCAGATTGATTGCTGGTAAGACAAAGATGAGTTTGACATTCAGAGCATACCTGCCTTGCAGCTGCACCTGGTCCTTGCCGGAGTTTGATGTAGTCTGCTGAAGATGGTTATGACGATGATGACGACGACGGCGAAGATGGCGAAGACGGTGATTACGACGACGATGATGACGATGGTGACGATGGTAATGTTTGTGATGGTGATGACGATGATGGCGATGACGATGATGGTGATGATGACAACGGTGGGGAAGGTGACAACGGTGGTGATGGTGATGGTATTCGGAATGAGTACAACAGTGGCGTGGTGTTGGTTGTGGTGGTGTGCAGATGACGATGGTGAGGAGGAGAAGAAGAAGGAGGATCAGGAGAAGGAAGAGCAGGAGGAGGAGGACGCGGCGGTGGAGGAGAAGTAGTAGGTTTGGATCGTGATGTCTTTGAGCAGACGACAATGGCGACGGCTTAATTCCGTTTTGATTGGTTATTGTAGCTACCCCTGAGGAGATTAGTGCCATTGAAGAAAAACCAGATGACAGCTCCTTGGCCTGCCTGGATAGGTTGTGCCGGCTGGAGCTGCCCTTCCTCGATTTCCAACTGTTTGTTTTTTCGTGTTGAGGGCTTGGGTCTCGCGCTTTCGATCGATCGTTTTACAAGACATGCAATGCCAGGACTGTGTACCACCATGCGATGTCTCTCACATGAACTTCCGAAGAAGCCTGAAGCTTTCAATTTCATGTCAGTCATCGTATTCGCTGTTGGTTATAAGCTTTGCGTGCCTGGAGTACCACATGCACCGAGAGACTTACACTATTCAGGCTCCAATATCGCCCAAGTCCCAAAATTCTTACACCGTCCTTGTTTCGATCCGCAAACGCCCGAATGTAGAGGCTTGGGCGTAGCCTGGGATTATTGCAATGTTCAGCCCTTTTACAGCCATGGTACGATCGGTCTGGAGTTACAGGGCACAGCTCCTTGAGGCCTTGTTACTTATTACACGTCAATCAATGCGATTGGGCTACCGAAACCGTCCCCCAACCTAGCCCAAACGTCAGCGTCGTCAGCCGAGGCCCCTATCCCTACGAAGTCCAGGGGCAAGCTGGTGCATTCATGACCCTTGTCCTTCCTCCGAAGAAACGATTTCAGCTAAGGGCTGAAGTTATTAAAACTGGGTTTAGAGGTGGTTTTGAGGTCTCAGGGTTCAGGAGATTTAAGGCCCCCGGGCTGGGGGTTTTAGAGGGCAGAAGAATGTGGGGGTGTACGAGTTGAGGTTTGATGAGGTCTACGTACTTCGTGGCATCTCTACATCGGGTATGTTCTTTTAATACAGCAGGCGAAGGTAGGTGTTCAGATTTATAGGGTTTCGTGTGTCTACGGGCCATTACTGGGTCGAGGGCCTGGGGCTTAAAGTTTTGCCGCTCCATGATCCCCAAACCATACAAGACCTACAAGACACGTTGCGGTGATGCATGCCTAGGCGCTACAGAGGATGACGGCCTTTTGGATTGTTGGCTTAGCGACCAGTTCTTCGGAGGGGCTGAAAGAATCGATGCAATCCCTTTAGGTTGCTGTACAATGTACAAGTTGTAGTATAGCTATATGCGACCCATATAGGAATACGCACGCATGCGCGCGGCCTTGGTGGCGAAGGCAACACCGCAGTGAAGGCAACACCGCATGCCCAGTGCCTTGTGAATATATCACAGTAGCCCCGAAGCATCTGATTGCCTGTATATCCATGCGGTTGAGCCCGGGCAAACTTGCATCGGAACCCCAAATCCAGAAGACTGTAAATGCTCTAAGACTCCAACCCTTCTCAAATCCCTCATACCGCAAACCCTGCTAGAACACCAAAATCGATTCCTCTCACAAAGCCCTCACCAGTCAAAACCCCAGACCCGAAACCGTATTACTTAAGAATGCCAAGTTAATTCAGAATTTGTGGAGGATACACACGTCGAACGTGGATGCTCACCACTACGACTGGCCCGGGCCTCCGAGACATCAGAGTTCTTGATGGTTTTCAGGCTTAGGGAGGTTTTGGGTTCAGAGGTTCGGTTAAATGGTTGGCTGCAGAGTTTGGGACTACGTATAGGGGAGTTTCCGAGAATTAGGGTACCTTATTTTGGAGTCCTTATAATTAGGATCCTACTGTTTAGGGTACTACATCAGGGTCCCCTATTTTCGGAAACTCCCAGCGAAGCCTCAAAGTCCTCCGACCTTAGCCCGGGAGGTTTCGAGCCGCCGAGATCCGGGAGTGTCATGGGAACACCGAGATCCTCGGCCTTTCTCTCAAAGTACACCTTTTTCTATACTTGTATAGATACTGTTTAGTTTTCGGTTTAGCAGATCCCTCCAAAACCCTAAACCGCCAAGTCCTTAACCCAGGGCCTCCAAGAAGAGCCTAGGCTCTACCAGTGCGGTGGATCAAAGACGCCTGGGCCGCAAGCAGCCCGAAAGGTGGCTTACGGTCTTATGCAATTTGGGGTTTAGGGATTGGGGTTTAAGGTTTGGGGATTGGGGTTTAAGGTTTAGGGATTAGGGTTTAGGGTTTAGGGATTAGGGTTGAGGGTTTAGGGATTGGGGTTTAAGGTTTAGGGATAGGGTTGAGGGTTTAGGGATTGGGGTTTAAGGTTTAGGGATTAGGGTTGAGGGTTTAGGGATTGGGGTTTAAGGTTTAGGGTTTAGGGTTTATGGTGGCTTTCGGTCTTATGCAGTTTGTCTTGGGGCGTTTGAGGTTCAAGCCCCATAGGGTGCGGCAGGGTTTGAAGATTAGTTAGAGTCTTGTAATGGGGCTTATGCAGGGTTCAGAGGCTTCGAGCTTAGGTGTCACGCTTTGTATTGTAGTCTCAACAGTTATACAACACTAGTCGAGGGATAGAGCGAGCGGGTGCAGGGCGCCGAGCGGGCATTCTTTACGGGCGGAGGGGGGGTGGGATTTATGTCTCAATTCTGGTGTTAGTCGCATGGCGGCCGAGTGTAGCTGGTGACAGAGGTACCATCGAGGGACTACTATTTAGGAAACGTACAGCTTCTGCATGGAACTAGACCTTAGGTGTTGGTATAGCAGGAGAGCAAACTGGGCCGCTAAGACTCGTCGGAGGCCCCTCAGTGGGAGTTTCTGGCACGAAGTAAAGCTCAAACTCCTGCGACGAAGTGAGCAATGCCCAAGAAGGGCAAGAGGCTGGAGCTGTACCTCAAGCCTTCCCAGATCCAGTTCTCACATGATGCCTTTGGTGCAGTCTTCTCAGATGGTAAGCACAGCTTCAGGGACACTTTCCTCGCCATGCACAATCGAATGTTGAGGCCTGAAGACGTTGAGCTTATGTACGTCGTAGAACACAATGGTCGGTACGTATCCATCAGCAACGGACGTTTGGCGGCATATCGGATGTATGGAAAGAAGGTGGGCGGACATGATCTACGAGTCCCGGTTGTAATGACACGAAATTCAATGGGGAATATGCATAAAGACGGCATACAGACTATTACATCGACAAGAGTCGTGAAAAGACGAGTTTTGATCCTTGCCAGCACAAGTTGAGCAAGCCTTCTGCTGGCCCATGCGAGTGCTGTGAGTCCGACAATGATTAAGTATGTGCCATAAGCACACTTCAGGATGTTTCCCAGCTGGCGGCACAGGCATAGACGCACATGCGGGGAGATTTCAATTAGCTTCTGGCAGCGAGCGGGAGCGCACCCCTTGTCACATCGGGTTCTGCTCTCAACTCTTCTCTCCAAGTTTTGCGTACGTCACAAGACAAAGCAGAAAGTTCAGCGAGGTTTCAAGATATGTCTCCAGCTGCTGGGGTTTCCAACCAGTGGGATCTTCGTAGGATCTGAAGATAGGGGCCCTTAGAGTGCCGAACTGCGCGGCAGCTTTTGTCTGGAATGAAGCTGTAGGTCGCCGAACGGCGAGGGTTTCGGTTTGATGATCTGGAGTCGCCAAGCTTTGTGGCCCACCAGCTTGACTGTGACATGCAGCCCGTATCGGGGCCCCCCAATCCGGTCATCCAGGTTTCAATCAGTAAGTGACCAAACAGCTTGGGCAGGGCTTGTTGTCGAATGGTGGCAAGAGACTTGAACCTTGAAGCCCTTGCTGTCGACCTTATCCAACGCTGTCGCAGAACCCACTGCAATGTAAAATCCTCGCCAGTCGTATAAGGCATCCCTCAGAACTTGAAGCTTGGGCCTGTTTTTTCCACCAAGCCTGGCTGTTTTCCGTGGCCACACTCAAAGGCGAGAGCCCGGACGTGCACGACCCGCGAGAGAGCCCTGTAAAGGCTAGGGGCTATGTCTATGTAGAATTTCAAGAACGGTTAATTTTCTCTAGTTTCTTAGGGTGAGTCGGGAGCTTAGGATGTCGAGGGTTTAGTTTACGAGTGTGTTCGAGTTTGTGGCGAGGGAAAGTTCCTGTTAATGGAACAGGCCAAAAACATTAGCCTTTGCAGCGGCTGTACAGCCAAGCATTTGGAAGCTTGCCATGAGTTGTTGGTTTAAGGGATTGAACTTGAGGTTCAGGGCTCGGCTTGCGCAGCCTAGGGCAGAAACTTACTCTGTGCGGGGATCAGGCAAAATCTCTAACCAAATCCAGCTGCCAACCGACTTGCCAACTGCCCAGGCCCGACAAGACTAAGCTATGCAGCCCGCATTGTCCCTAAGCCTGAATTCTGTAACTCCCACCTCCCTACTCACATGAGCCCTGTACTCCTAAGCTCCTATGTTGTCATGGTTGGAGGTGTTCAGATGCAAATCATGCTTCGAACGCTCAGAGCTGTGGCGTGGTGATTATCACAACTTTGTCTCAGCCATTACATTTGACATCAATCCTTCAGTCCAACACATCGTCCCTGTCCCTTCGTGAGGTCAGCAACGTTTACAGTCCAACATTGTTCTATACATCTGTATTATATGTATGTATGTAGGTATGTATGTCTGTATGTATGTTTGTATATATAAAACAGACAAAGGTACAAATGTAGATATACATGCGGATATAGGTATGCACACACGTACGTATGCATGGACGGATGAATCTCTCTCTCTCTCTCTCTGTCTCTCTCTCTCTCTCTCTTTCTCTCTATATGTCTATGCATGTGCAATATGTGCAAGTGATGCATTCATGCATGTGTATGTATGTGTACGTGTGTGTGTGTGTGTTTGCGCGATTGCGTATGTTTGTGTATGTGTATGTATGTGTGTATGTGTATGTATGTGTGTGTGTATGTATGCGTATGTGTGTGTGTGATTGTGTATGTATGTGTATTTTAATTGTATGTATGTGTATGTATGTGCATGTTTGTGTATGTATGTGTACGTATATGTTTGTAGATGTACGTATGTGTGTATATATATACGGATATGTATGCATATGTATGTATATGGTTGTAGACGTATGTATGTGCATGTATATATCTATATGTATACGTATATGTATGTTTATATGTATATGTATGTGTATGTGTACGTGTATGTGTACGCGTATGTGTACGTGTATGTGTATGTGTATGTATATGTATGCATATGTATGTATATGTATGTATATGTATGTATATGGAGGTGTATGTAAGTATATGTAAGCATATGTATGTATATGTATGTATATGTATGTATGTATGCATGCATGCACGTGTACATGTACATGTACATGTACATGTACATGTACATGTATATGTATATGTATATGTATATGTATCCGTATGCATACATATATGTATGTATGTATATATATATACACACTGGATGGATGTAGGAAGAAACGGAGGCCATACACACATACACGTGCAAATAGCGAGCCGGGAAAGCTGAATGTCGCACGAGAGACCATGCCGAACGAAGCCTGCAATACATGGAAATAATCGGCAGGCGTCTGGAGAGCCCCCAAGACGTGGCCCAGCTGCAGATGCCACGGACTGTTCAGTTTTATGTGAGAATCTTCGTGAATAATAAGTGGGTGTGGACGACTTGGTCCATATTAAGGTTTTCTTGGCTCGTATCTTGAGGTCCAAGCAATCCTAGTTTGGAGGTTCTGCGAATTGGTGGTGGCTTTCAGAGATTTTTAGGCTTCTGTTCCCTGTACTGTCTGTAGATCCAATTAATGAGGGGGGCTGTAGGCTGTTTGGGATTGCGGCTTAGATAATTGGCCGTAAATATGAGCTACTTCGATTCCTGAAGTAGGCCTCATTGGAAATCAGGTTCTGATGCAACATCTGGGCCTAGAAGTTTGTTGGCGAGTTGGCGAAAGTCTACCTTGGAATTTCAAGGTGTCGTGGTGCAGTAGGGTTTTCGTCCTAGAACACAGCCGGCACCACCAGGCAAAGCTTTCATTTCTCGAAGCTCTGTCGGGAAAGCTGAGTTCAGACTTTAGCTCACGAAGGCCGCAGTTGGCCAGCCTTATATAGGTGCCTAAATCGTTACCTATACTATTTTGGGGGGTCCTTATTATACTTAATTATAGTACAATATGCCCCGAAACCCTATTCTTATGATTAAGGGCCCTATATTGTTTGGAGTTTTTTGGCACCATCACCAGAGCACATCATCCCAGGTCACTAGACAATGAACCCTTCCTTCGACGACCTGCTCAAATTCCACCACCCTGAAAGTGTGGGAGATCCCGATGCCCTGAGACCAAAAGAGGCCCCAAACCCACAAACCCCGAAACCCCAAACCCAGCGCAGGTATCATTTCGTTGTCGATTGCGAGACAATGCTGGCCCCCGAGGTGCCTGACCAGTTGTTTTCGAATCTGAAGCGGTGTTACGACTCCTGTTTTGGGATTCCGGTGTTGAGGGTCAGGGTTTAGGGATTTAGGATTCCGGTTTGAGGTTTAGGGTTTAGGGCTTAGGGATTTAGGATTCAGGTTTTGAGGTTGAGGCTTGTGCAACAACCGCACAGCATTGGCAGTGATTCAGATCCCTATTCTACGGTCGGTCGGTGTTAGGCTTTGGCCTATGTTGTCGTACCTGTTTTTATTTGGAACATTCACGGCCTGAACTGAAAGTCCCCAAAGTATCCTAGTCATAAATCTCGCAAGCGTGGGACAGGCCTCTCAGGCACAACTGCTGCACTCTACGACTCGCTGCAATCATGCTGACAAGCTTGTGCAGAGTCAGAGCTCAATGGTCCTCATTGTCAGTGTTGTTTCTAACCTCTTCTTCGCAGGAATCCCGTGCTCGATAATTAGACGAGAAGAAACGTTATGTTCTTGACACAAAGCCCTGCACCAACACCTTAATCATTAACCTTTTCCCCTTACTTGTATTAGGCCTTTAATTGCAGACGGTCCGTCCACGTCAAAACCCCCGAGCAGAAAGCATAGCTACACAACGATCCGGTTTGGAGTTCAGGGTTTCGGGTGCACTGACTGGTTACAGGCGAAGTGGTATGTTGACACAGGAAATAGCTGCAACCGACATGTTTGGCATTCCCGCTTAACAGTATCTGAAATTCTCACATGCGTGCTACTGGCAAGGCTTGTACGTAGCACTACTAGTTTTAACAGCCGTTCAACCACAAGGACGCCGCAGGTCAGTAGGTTGGAGGTTTCACCGGTGTTCACCCAGGTTGTGAAGTTCAGGGCCTGCACTTCACGGCTTCACGGCCATCGATGGCTTGCAAGCGGGCATTTCGCGGCGAACTTTGCCCACTTTGGCAACCGTCCGAGCACCCATTCTTTCGATGCGCCTCATCATCCAAGGCTGCGCGCCTCAACATCGCTCAACATCCCTGCACTTCGATGTGCAAACGACTTTGACAGTGCAACTCTTCAGGAAGTCGGCCTTTCGACAGTTTGCAGACGATGTATTCCGCAGAAGTCGCTCAGACGGTGGACCCTGTGGACACGATCACCCCAGAAGTAATTCATTCTTATCTCAACCTTGGTTAGGTTCCCATGCAATGTAGTATTTTCAGATTCAGTACTGCCAGAGTTCACGTGTTATAGATTTGCCTCGTACATCCGGTGGACCATAGGGTTGAGATATTCGTGGAAGTAGGGATTACATGCGCAGAGGTAAGGGGCGCAGCTAGGGCATGGCCGGTCTGGTCTGCACCCTTTGAGAATTTCACGATGTGGGCTTTAGCGGTGCCTAGCCCTACACCCTACATCCTAAACCCTAAATCCTGAAGCCCGAAACCCTAAATCCTAAGCCCGAAACCCTAAATCCTAAACCCTAAAATCCTAAATCCTAAACCCTAAAATCCTAAATCCTAAACCCTAAATCCCAAACTTGAAAACCCTGAGCCCCGAACAAGACTCAAACTCCCAGACTTACCTGGAGAGCTGCAGAACTTACATTTCAGAGTCTAGGATGTAAGTCTCCCTACGGCTCCATCATGTACCTCTTTAAGTACCTATATAGGCACCCCCTTCAGGCCTAAGTATATACTATATGAGTACATGGAGCCTTCGGGTTTGGGGTTTACGGTTTAGGTGGCGTTAGGAACGCAGCATCTGCAGTGCTAGATTCCACCCTCTCGTGCTGAAGATTGGGGTTTTCGTGGGTTGAGAATGTTTTGGATTATGCTTCCTGCTAATACCCTGAACCGCGCATCCGATAACCTTGAGTGAGCTTGAGGCAGTATATTCCAGGGCAGAGGTCGTGGGATTGTGGTGGGTCGACACAGAGATACAATGCCCCATGTCCGAGCCCAAACCCTATCCCTGCCCACCCCAGGTCTAAATCCCCATGCTCCTTCACTAAAGCCCCTGTGCAACATGAGGTCTTAGAATGTTTGGGTATGCACCAACTCGTGAAAAAAGATTCAGGACCCTTCCTTGATCCCGGATTCAGGATCCAGAAGACCTGGGTGATTCGGATGGCGTGGTGACGCACTTTGCTCGAATGTGTTCGCAGTTTCGGGCTTCGGTTCGAGCGCTTCAGTTTAGGGGTTCAGGGCATAGGAAGCGGCGAGAATTACAGATTTCATCACCAAAGCTGTGTACAGCATTGCACAGGGATGCGAAGAGGCTTGGAGTTCGGAGATCGGGATGTCCAGGTTATTTTTGTGGATTATCCTTGTGTAGAGTCTCCCTTCAGTCCTTCTTCGAAACTGTGAACTGTCTGAATCCTCATGCGTATTCAGTTGTTTGTTTAAAGTATGTATGTACGTATGTATGTTTGTATTTGCACATACCCTTGTATATGCTATAGATGCGTAGGTCGAAAGAGGTACATATATCTATAGATATAGATCTAGCAATAGACATAATTAGATGTAGATGTACAGCAGCATTAACCGTAATACTACCAGCAGAGCCGTCAGGGTCTTCATGATGACAGTCGGTACGTGTAAACATCAACAAATCAGTATAAACCATCCGGGCTGTACTAACAACTATTTCAACAGGTGTACATCATGTGCCTAAATATATGCATGCATGAACGTGTATGTGCGTATATATGTATACAGGTATACACACAAGTGGGCTTACACACACACACACACGCACAGACCCACACCCACACACCCACACACCCACACACCCACACACCCACGCACCCGCACCCACACCCACACCCACACCCACACCCACACCCACACA
>BGNK01000735.1:12759-24344 GCA_003297005.1 Symbiodinium sp. clade A Y106 | reverse complement strand
CACACACAGACACAGACACAGACACAGACACAGACACAGACACAGACACACACACAGACACACAAGCAGACACACACAGACACACACACACACACACAGACACACAGACACACACACACAGAGACACACACACACACACACGAACGCACGCACACACACACACATACATGCAGACACACAGACACACAGACACACAGACACACAGATACAAAGACACACAGACACACAGACACACAGACACACAGACACAGAGGCACAGAGGCACACAGACACAGAGACACAGAGACACAGACACAGAGACACAGAGACACACAGACACACAGACACACAGACACACAGACACGCAGACACGCAGACACGCAGACACGCAGACACGCAGACACGCAGACATACAGACACACAGACACACAGACACACAGACACACAGACACACAGACACACAGACACACAGACACACAGACACGCAGACACGCAGACACGCAGACACAGACACACACACACACACATCCATCCATCTATCCATCCATCCATCCATGCATGCATGTAGCAAATGGAAACGGTGTACAGAACAGTTTGAAAGCAACCAGCAGCTGGTACTTTGGGCGGCCTCTGTGTACTTAGGGAACCCCCAGTAAGTTCCAAGAACCCCAAACCGGTTCTCAAAAACCAAAACCCCTAAAACCTAAGCCCTAACCCGAAGAGCTTCAGCCCGCAAGCCCGATACACAAGAAGGCTGAAACCCATGCTCAACCCTGGAGTCCACACCATTGTCCGAAAGCTCAGGAACCACTGGGCCGACGGCAAGGGCAGCGATGTGGGAGCTGAAGGAACCTTATTTGGGGGTCCTTTTAATAAGGATCCTACTACTTAGGGACTATATCAGGGTCCCCTGTTTTCGGAAACCCCCCCCACATACACGAGCCCGGGAAGGTTCAGGCGCTCCTTCGGTCGGGTCAGAATCGGAAGTAGCGAAGCCGAAGAATCGCTTGAATTACGGCTCTCACAAAATCCCAAATCATCTGCTCGGCTGATGTGGGACAAGAGAAGTGCGGCTTGCGAAATCTTCTCCAACACGGCTTTGGGCTTAGGATGTTTGTACAGAAAGCTTGCAGAGTTTTGAAGCCCGGCATAGCTAGGCCCCAAGCGAGCAATTGTAGGCCGGCGCTGATAGGTTTCAAGATTTGTGCCTATTCGAATTATTAAGGCGGCTATGTTACAGGTTTGAGGGTAGGCTAGCTGGAAGGGTGGCAACACGGTGCTTCGCTGTGCGGTTGAGTGAGTCCTTGGCGTGCTCGGGGCCTGGATTGCCACATGGAAAAACCTCTGTAACCCCCAACACACTGTGCCACTCATCCCGAATTCGGACTGCTGTCTGCTGTTCCTGGGGAATGCCAGATCTGCTTGTGTCTGGGACAGTGACACTCGTGCTGTCAACTACAAGTCGCGGGGGATCACCAGACCTTGAGCGTTAAGTCCCAAACCGGTGGGAGGAGATGGTGCTGCCCAGCCGCGCATTGGCCGAGTTCACGGTACCGCCCCTCGTCTCCACATGATTTATGTGTCATTGCTGCGGCTGAGGTATTGGTGCCTGAGTGGCCCACAGTCCGAAACACCTCAGTTCAGAGCAAGTTTTGTTCCGAAGTATGTGCCACACAGGAAATGGCCAAAACGGTTGACTGTACTGCCGACCGTCAGCTGCTGCACCACCTTAAACCCATTCTATGATATTCTGAACTTGATGCCCGACAACCGGCAACACGCCTTGGCATTACAGTATACATCGCTATACTATAATATCATAGGATATGCAGAACATCTACGCCAGCGCTCTAGTTATGAGTCCACCTCCAAGTTCTCCAAGTCCATCTTCGAGACTGATATATGGCAGATCAAACTTACAGGGGGCCATCGGGGACCTCGTGTTTTGTGAGAAGTGTTGGCAAGCACCACCGCAGGTCAGGGCACTACGACATGATACAGCACGAACATTCAGAGTTTCGGGCGCCATTGAACACAACTGGCCTTAGAACCGTTTTGAGACTCCCACAGGATATAGAACTGCAGCATCCAACGATCTAGGACTTCGGCCTGCGTGCCTGGGGCAGATTCTCTTGACTTAGAGGCCTCAGATATTTGGTGTTTGGAGCTGACGCCCTGCATCCCTGAGCGGACACTCGGGGGTCTTCAGTCTTCAGTTGCCACGAAACATAAGCCGTCTTACGGACTCATCTTGCATTCGCTGGAACCCGAGACGAAATGATACGAAATGTCTATAATTATTGAAGGCTAATTTCCTTTCGGTTCTATATCTCGCAGTATCTGCTATTTTTGCCACCATTCCCCTCCTCAAACCCTTCTGCTTACGACGAAACGTAACAATTTTGTGCACAAACTTCAAGCTCACAAAAACCTCACAGGATTCAGACATTTCATTGTCGTAGTATTATTTTTCGTATATGTAGTTTTTTTTTTATTCGTGTTGTTGTTATATGTATATGTATTTATGTATATGTACATGTATGCATGTATCTTTATATACACATGTTTAGTGTGTGTGTATATGCATACATACATGTATATATGTACACACACACACACCTTTTTGACCATCATTAATACGACTGCTTGTATTTCGTACGATTCTCATCACTACTGTCATCAAGGAGCGGCAGTACACGCTGCGCTACATGCAAGAGGCGGGCAGGTCGCACTTGGCTGCGCTGCAACGTTTGCCCCGGCTTTGCAAGATTTGCAAATCAAGTACAAAATCGAATTGCCCGATTATTAAGCTTGTCCCTAACCCCCGCACATGGAAACCCATTAAGACCCACTGCCGGACCCTATAATGCAAGAACTAGCTCGATAACCCCGGAAAATTATGAACCTCAGCCCTCGAGATGAAGACGCCGTCCTAGACACACATGAACCCAGAGACTCCAATATCACTTAATTAGGGAATATACCTTAAATTATAGTAGGATCCCTAATATGATTTCAGGAAGCTCTAAATTGAACCTGATCACCGGAAGTTGACCTTGCACGTTGGCTGTTTTCTTGAAACATAGACCTTCCTCCTTATTCAACCCGCAAAGCTCCAGTCTCTGAAGCCCGGAAGTGATTCAAGCACTACTGTACCCGAAACCCTATAAAAGCCTTAAACGCAACACCCTAAGCTGATCCGAAGCGCTCGGCCCTAAGCCTGGAACGCTAAGCTTTTTTCCCTGAGCCTTAAGCCTGAGCCTGAACCCAGAAGGCATCAACTCTACAAATAACTTATGGACCAGTTTCCGCCAGCAGGACAATTTTATTATTGGACGACTGGAAAGGTTTCAGCGGAGGAAGAGAGTAATTGCATACTACACCCCGTGCAGCTTCCGTAAGAACCTTGCAGGTTGCGGGTTGGTTTTATCGCCATGGCTTGCTGTCACCATGAAACAGCTCCGGATCAACGTCTCGGTTTCCCCGGAACCCCAAACCCTCTCAATCATGAGTGGTACTGGAAGCCTTTAACCTCAGGTCAAGTTTGACTTTCAACAACCGGCCGTGCACAGGTCTCGACAGACCTCTCCGATGCTGCAAGAGGGTTCGCGACGAACCACCCAGCACATCTGCTGCAGGGGTTGCACGGATTGTAGCACGACCTGCCAAGGTGGAAGCGCGCAGGGCGCAGGGCAGTCGGACTTTGAATGCCAAGTTGTTGTATGGGGAGCCTCCCTTTCAGGGATCAGGGATTGTGCTCGGCGCCTCGGTCCCAAAGCTGGGCGAAAGTAGAAGCAAACCCCGGAGCTCGCCCCTAGATCCCAGGCCCTGGTGTAAACCGACACTGGGGCTTCAACTTATGAAACCAAGCTGGGAGCACAGCCAGTAAAGCTGGCAGCGATGGCCGTACTTGTACCACCCGTGTCGAATCGGAACTGTCTGAAGCCTCCAATACGTTCTTCGCTGGCAGCCCGAAATCCGAAGTTAATCCCGAACCCGAACAAAAAACACTGTACAAAAACTGTGCAAACCCCGCCGTGCACCGAAGGTGTGCCCGGAATGTGGCGGCCCAGCCAGACCGGCGATCCTCATGTTTGGCGACTTGGCAGCCGATTTCCGGGGCGAAGCGGTTTTGCAGTGATAAGTGATTGATCGTGCTGATTTTGGCAGTAATGTTAAGCAACAGCCACGCGAATTTGACCCGACGACAAACAGGGAGCAGCCGACGTGCGAATGGAATCCGTACTTCGGACCGGTAATCCGAAGCTTGGAATTTTGGTTTGGGTGTTGAGGCTTCAGGTCTTTGCTGGTGCACTCCATGGGCTGCAGAGGACAAAGAGATTACCGTTGCAACATCTGGCTGAGGTGACTATTGCTTCCACGATCTTAAAGCCCAGGAGGACAGCTATAGTGCGGGTCTGATACCACTTCGTTCTGAAGATTGCTTGTTCCGCAGAAGCAGCACATTCGGTTACAACGACTAAGAAAATTCGGGCAACATCGCACTACGTTACCAGCATTCAAGTCCATGTGATCTGTGTGTACATCCCCGAAGAAAGCCACAATGGTCGTAGGCTCGAAATGCAGCCTCATCAGGCTGCAGCGTTGTGACAGGAGGACAAAAGGTTAGATCTCCAACCAACAGTCCCGTGCTAGCTGTGGAGTCACAGTTCCGACCAAGGAAAGTACGCTCACAATCACTTGCAGTACTTCGCATTCTGAACAAGATACATGGCCAAAGAAACTTGACAATAGATAGATGTAAGTAGATGTGTGTGTTTTTGTGCGCGGGACTGTACATACACGACTGTTGGTATGAGTGTGTATGTGTGTAAGCATATGTATAATAATATATGCGTTAGATACAAATGCACATGTGTGCATGAGTATTGATGTGCATACATATATATGGTACCCCCAAAGCCCGATCATTATCCTAAGACAAGGGATTCCGTGGGCTTTGGGGGGGGGGGGGGGGGNGTCTCTGTGTTCGTGGGTGTGTGTCTATGTGCGTGGGAAGCTGCCGTACATGCAATATTTAGCAGAAATAGGGGGGGGGGTAGCATATATATATATATATATAATGTACATGTGCATGTGTGCATTTACATACAAATGAACGTCTATATTATGTACGTGTATATGCATTTTATGTATACATGTATACACATTCAAGAGATCGCCATCTTGTGACATTCAATTTTCTACCAGGTCCTCAGACCTAAACCCGAAACCGCTGAACGAACGATACTCGGCTTTCCAGGACTCGAAACGCTCCAAACCACCGAACTTGAAACCTTCGTCGCCTTGTCTGTGCTTATACAACGTTTAAAGTGGCCCGAAGTAATATTACTATTATTCCACAGGATTCCTCATTCATTGCGACCGTAGTGGAATCTCCCGCAAAGACTATCCTAATCATTCAGGCCCCTACAGTATACGGCACCGAAGCACGTAGTGACCTGCTGCGTGCTGTGCGGTTGCACCCGGCACGTGCTCTGCCTGCCTAATTAAGAGAAGGATTCCCGTGAGGCTGCGTAGGAAGTACGGTCAGTAGTAGTTCAAGAATGTTGAAAAGCATGTATCTTTGGTGTTGTGGATCAACGCTTTCAGGGTATGCCCCCGAATTGCGAGGATCGGTGCTATCGCTGGGAGCAGGAGGTGATATCGTTGATCAAAAAACGTGCCTTGGGTTCGACAGCACGGGAGACAGTGAACAGTGTTTGACAGATTATCAGCTGGTTTCCAGCTCAAGCCTCACGCTCTCAGCTGTTGAGTCGTGATGAGTGATCAAGCAGAAAGTTTCATTCCTGGCTTGATGTTTCTAATGCACACGGGGGCTTTGGTTCAGGTTTGAAGCGTGGTGTGGGCCAGCGACCTTCCTGCTAGGCGAAGCCCAGTCTGTAAGTCTGATCTGAACAAAATACCATGGGTCCTGTTCATAAGCTTCTCTGAACACAGTAATTAGTACTAGGAGCAGGGGCCCCCGTGCTTGTTCAATACAGCCTGCGAGTTTCTCAATTTGCAGCAGCTGCTGCGAAAGCAGACATGAGCAACCCTTAGGTGCGTATACTGCCGACCCGCTTCGTGTCGTCGTCCTCGAGGCAGGAGACGAGACTTCCCGGGACTTGTCAGAGTGGAGTCCGCAGCATGAATACCAGGGGCCTACCCAAGCGCTACAGCTATGGTCCCTTGTTCTGGGCCGTAAAGGCTTTGGGGTACTGGGGTTGCGAGCATTGCTGTTCTTCGATCGGGTTTTTGTCAAGCATCAGTGATTGGTGGACCTCCTTCGCAGAAGTCTAGTTGCCAAGTCGAGCCCTACCTTTCTTTTGCTTGGCCAAGCCCAAAGGCCTCTTGACTAGGTGCTCGTGTGAAGAGAGAGCCTGAGCCCCAAGCAGCACCACAACCGGCACATTCACAAAATCAGAAAAACGGACCCCCCAATATAGACCTGTCGAATAGTAGGACCTTAAGTCAGTGTCAGGATAAGCATCGGAAATATTTCCAGAATGTATTAAACCCCAAATATGCCGCAAGTTCAACCTAGTACTCTAGCACTGCCCTTTGCCGGCTTGCATTTCCTACTCACTCTCTTCGGACCTGTTTGCTGTGTGTGGGCTTCTTCGAGCTTGTTGTGTTGAAGTATTCGAAGACGTCTTCGGGGAAGATAGAGGACGCTCAGCTTGACAGCAAATAATCTGAAGTTGCTCAGGAGGTTGCAATTGACTGAAGTATTCACGCGCCACTGCCCCGCTCCCTCCGCACAGCCGTCCCTTTAGTCTTCAGGGTTTAGGGCGTGCTTCCGGGAAAGCTGTTGGGCTGTAGTCTTGATGGTAGTAGCAGGCTGAAGCCGAGGTCATGTCCAGAATGGCCCAGAGTTCAAGTTCAATATCGTTTCAGCAGTCGGGCGTGTACTCGTCTCGCTTGGGTTTGACAAAAAAAGTTGGATGCGGTAGCTTCTAAATTCTAGGATTTAGGCAACTTAGGGTCCAGTGGTGTCGGGTCTGGCTTCAACCACCACCCACAAGCAGGTGAATGTTCCGAGACAACAAAGCAAAGCATGCGGCACCCCTAGGACAACCGTGCTGACGACTCGTAAGACGTCTACACTGTTGACATGCAACAACCGCAGCAACTGTGCTTGCACATCTGCCAATCCACGAAGCCTTGATTGCACTTAAGAGCTATGAACAAATCCAAAGACAGGTGGGTGCCGGAAACAATGTGGGGAGCCTGGCCGATGGGTGGACCTTTCTGTGGAGTTTCGATTCCAATATGCGGGTTCAGGGAGTTAACGGGATGTAGCCAGAGTAGCCAGAGCCGATTGTTCACTATATCGGCCTGATATTGGGCTTGCTGATATGCACCATTACTGAAACTCCGCCAACTCCTGTCGCAGGGGTGTAGTTTCGGCTTGCGGGGTTGCTTGGGGCAGTGTGGCGACTGCGGCATACCGCTGCTGTAGTGTGTAGGTGGACGCAAAACTGACAGCGATTTCATTCATTTTGTTCATCAACGGCTTTGACCTGTCGTGTGCAGTTTTGGCTGAGCTTCACCGTTTCAGTCGTGTTCGATGCAAAGCCTCCCAAAGCACTTGAGGGTTTCAATGATTCCTTCCAGGCCCTACATTAGCGAAAACTGAACATGTCATACAAGCTCTAGACATCATACCTCCAGACCTTAACTTCTGGCCCCCTGCACATGCAATATCCAAACTCATGCTTAACCTGGAAACGGGACTTTTGGCAGTTGAATGCTTTGGTTTGGGGCCTTAATTAGGCTTTGAGTTTTTTTTGAGGTGAATTCCTGGTGTTTAGGAATCTAGGGTTCCAAGACGTTTAGCTTGAAGCGGCGCGGAACCAGTGTCGGTGTTTGTCTTTTCCGGGTGATGGTTAGCTTTGATCATTGGTTTTGGAAACCTGAACACTGCGGCGACGCCGCCAAATCTAAGAAGCAGCAGCTCACACGTAGCAGCCTCAAGATTGTCGTTCGGATTCTTTGCACCCCACACAGCAGCACTGTGGAATATGCAACGATGCCTTCTTACAAGCTTGTGGGCTCGCATTTCTAGCAAGTTTCATTCAAGAAGCCGTATATTCGACCCTGCACTAAGGTGCGCACCATACGAGAATATTCCGAAAACCTCCTTCGGGACTGCAGCAGGGGTTGCCCAGGCATCAGGATTGCGGATATCGACCTGGGGTCCAAGGTGTATGTGGGACTTTGACTGTAATTTTAGGGTTTAGCACTTGAAGTTCAGGGTTGTGCTGAAGTTTGGGTCGGACAGATAATAAGGCTTCGGCTTTGCAAATGCAGAAGCGAGCAGCAAAAGTCCATCGACTTTGTAGTATACGAGGGGAATGCAGGCTTTTAGGGCCCTACTTCCCCCCAGCCCGAAGCCCTAAACCCGACAAGCCTTCAGCTTTTGTCCATAAGCCTACCCGATCCTCATGTGTTCTTCTCAGTTCTTTTGGATTGCGCCAAATAAGGAAAGTTCACTGCGCGGTACAAGTACACACTGAACACAGCCGCTTCCGCAGGACTGGCTCAAAGAGGGAGCAGATGCCAAGCTGCTGCGGGTGAATCCGGCCACTTGGTCGCAGTGGCCGGTTGTCAACGTTGCGGGCCTTGGGTTACGCAGGTTTACATGGGCTGTAGGACGATCTTGAAGCTTCAGTTCAAGGCGATGCTGCTGGTGATGTTGCCAGTGTCGGCACTAATGTTGTCGTCGTTGTTGTGGTTTACGCCCGGAGTCTTTGTGGCGGTATTGTCACGTCTTGTTCTTGTTTCGCCTGGCCAGGATTTGGAGTGTCAACAGAGCGTCTTTACCCTTTCAAGCCTGTGCACCGCCCGCCCTTAAATAGGATAATTGTGATTGGTGAGGGCCCTCATGTGGCGACACAGCACCTGCTGCTGCTTTTTCCGCTGCCTCTTCTGCCGAAGTGGGCAACAACAGTGATGATGACCCCCCAAGTCTGAACCGTACAAGAAACCGAAATTGAAGAACCTTGGAGAAGCCCAGAGCCCAGTCAAGTCCAGGACTTTCCGCTACCAGACCACAGTGACTTTTCTCGCACAGTCAGGATATGGTCTTTGCGAGGTCTTGAGAACCCCAAACCCTAGGAATTGTAAATGGTGAGATCCTGGCAATTCGAGGAGTAGGTATTTGGTCCTTGGTATGGCTCCTGGTGCCTATGCCGAGGATTTTGCGGTTTATGGTATGCCTATCATTTTAATGAGGATGTTGGCGCTCAGATGGAGGTTTTTGGGTTTAGGGTGGGAGCTGCCGAGGTTCTGGAGTCTGGAGGTTGTGTGCAGACATGCTGCAAGACAAGATGCTCGAAGCAGCACTTTTCTTCCGTTGAGTTGCCCCAGACCCTAGAACAGACCAAAACGCCATAACCTTTAAATTCACACACCAGGACCAGGCCATAGGTGTCTTTGTACTTCTGATTTCTGGGGCTTCAGCGGGTCCCCTCAACATTCAAGAAGGTCCATCTGCATTCAGAATTAGTTGTATACTTGTTGTTGGAGACTCACGAGAATCTGAGTAGACGTTGAGTCACGTCGACGCGAAGGTCCATCTGCATCCTACTTAAGCTATTGGATTGGGATTCGAAATTTATGTATACATATAGGCACGCTCTATGCGATTAGGGCTTTAGCAATGACCATGTAGAGAGCACTCTAAAGTATAACCTCGCGATATGCTTCCTTGGTTTGCTTCAGAGCGGGAACCCGGAGACACCTCTTTCACATATATGTATATGTGTGTATATATATATATATGCTACCCCCCCCCCCGGGGTATCCACCCTGTTTGGGTGGAAATGACCGAATTGGCCCTTGGCCGGGGCTGCGACGGATACCGGATTGAAGATCTCACCGATTGAAGGGGAATGCTTGGTTGATGGCTTTTCAGCAACCCTTTTTGCATCCAAAATATACCTAGGTTTCTTGTAGAAGCCTTTGAAATCGTTTCTAGAAACCTTATAGATCTCTACAAACGTCTCCCTGTACGAACCCTGATAAATCCCATAAGGAACCCTGATAGAACCCTCACGGAATCCCCACAAAAGCATTTTTTGGTAGGTGCATGGACCCCTAATCCAATTCTCTTCTGTTATCTGTCCAAACTCTGGACTACGCCCCCTACTACAGAATTACTATAGGCTCAGACCCCTTAAGTTTTACACCCTGACAGCCAGTGTGGCGGTTGCTACTACTTGTGTATCTGTACGTGCATGTTTATGTAGTATTGCCGCAAGCCAAAATAGGCACCAAAATATGCAACAAAGAGTAATAAAGTAAGCATGCACCCCGAGTCACAATGAAAGAATCCCAACACACATTGATGCAGCAACACATCAGATTGCTATGGAAGCCGTCGTTTCGTGTTTTGTTTTTTCTTAGCTGTCCTAGCTTCCCAAATGCGAGCTTCTTCCTATTGCATCATGATCGGGTATATCCCCAGGTGCACACACATCATTACTAACAGTACAGACATCGGCAGATTTGCAAAAGCATTTGGTTCCATATACTTTTACAAGGTTTTAAGACGCAGCGCGTATATTCCACACGATCTGGATCTGGAATGTGCCTATATGTGTGAATATACATCTGTGTATAAAGATCATCGGGTCAGCATTGGTCTGTGCAAGTGGCGACGCTGTATCCATTTATATCTGACGCAAACGCAAAAGGTCATGCCGGTCATGCTTATGTATATATAGTGAACTATTCAATATCATTGCAGTCTTGATGTTGTCGTTGCCGCGGCTGCTACTACATGGTTGAGAAATAACCATGTATATGTGTTTTAGGTGCAGAAACCCTGTATTTCCCGTCACCAAAGGATATTACCGTACCTTGCGTCGGCATCTTATATTTGAGGAATCTTACCCTTGTTTTGGGAGTTAAGGATTTGGCGCTTGGGGGACTTGGGGGTTTGCAGCTTAGATATGAACCAGGCAATGAGCCTTTATAACCTTAGACTGCTGTCGGGTTTCATTCGGGNCCCTTGTTTTGGGAGTTAAGGATTTGGCGCTTGGGGGACTTGGGGGTTTGCAGCTTAGATATGAACCAGGCAATGAGCCTTTATAACCTTAGACTGCTGTCGGGTTTCATTCGGGCAGCGGGGTTTAGGGCTCAGCGGCTCAGGGTGTGGGTTATTTCAGAGCGTAGGGTTTAGCATGACTGATACAGAAAGACGGCGAGATGGAGCCTTAGTGCATCAGTACAAACCCTATTGAGTTCAATAGGCGTATTGAATTCAATAGGGCTGTCGGATTCAAGATCCAAGTTTCAAGGTGTCACAGAAACTTTCCCAGGACATCTTGAATCTTCAATCTTGCATCCAGCAGCCCTATTGAATTCAATATGCTTATTAAGTTCAATAGGCCTCACTCACGGGTGGATTGGGCTTCGGATGCATAATAAGAGGGCTGATTTCGTTACACAGCACTACTGTGAAGCGCGTTGACGTCTAGTCCGGAGTATTGAAGTTCAATCCCGAGGATTGAACTTCAATACCCCTGGATCCAAGATTCAAGATTCAAGATCCTGGGGAAACTTTGTGCTGGAACCTTGAATCTTGAATCTTGGAT
>BGNK01000735.1:0-12568 GCA_003297005.1 Symbiodinium sp. clade A Y106 | reverse complement strand
GGGGGGGGGGGGGGGTACCATATATATATATATAGATAGATACACGCATGTTGCTACATATATAATCATATGTATATATATATGTGTGGTAAGATACGCACATCGTAGCAGCACCTCAAGGTAAGCTGGAAGATGATGGCGACCTCGCGGGGCATGTGATTTCCATGATGGGCTGCTAGGCTAAACTCCTACTGAGAGGGCCGCTGCGAAGGGCTTCAAATTTCTCACTGGGGCCGATTCGGCTGAGAAGTCGGACACCGGCGCAGGGCCCACCAAGCAGCTGCCGTCGCCATGCACTAACGGCTTGATCCAACGGCTTTGGTGATTTGTATCGTGAAGGCTTCGTAGCGAAAGCAGCTGTCCAAGTCGTTGAAACCTGAAGCCTGGGTTGCATTGGTCATCAGCTTCTTGTGTTCAGAGCGCTATGCCATATACGTTCGAAAACCTTAAGTTGGGGGTTCAATGGTTCAGAGTTCGGAGCACCAAAGTTGGGGCACTGGCCCAAGCAAAATCCTCAAACTCCTCCATTATCCTCAGCACCGCTCAGATCTGAGTGACCTGAGTTCAGTTCACCCCTCCGAGGGCAATTGCAACTGCGCTGAAGTTTCCATGCCTAGTATACCCCTGAACCCCAAGCCCTGAACTACTAACTGCACCCACAGCCCCCAGGCCCCAACCCCCGAATGCCCCAGGACGTGGTCTGCAATGCGTACAGATGATGGACCACTTCATGGGGCCTGCCAGCGACTGGATGCAGATGATACAGGGATTGGGGCATACTATATACAGAGGGTCTATCATCTATAAGCGAACAATGTCGGTAATTCTCTTGTTTAGGCCGAAGTAGGGGCTCTAAGCCAGAAGATTGGTGCGTCTTGGCCTCTGGCCTGGCTTGGCCGTGGACTTTCCGACTTGGGGCCCTAAGTACCACCAATTACTATTTGGGCGGGTTCCTTAATTTTATAACAATAGGCCTTCAAGCCCTATTCTTATTATGAAGGCTCTATGGTAGGCTTCGGGCCTTGGACTCCGCAACCTTCCGCCTTGCGGCTCTCGAAGACCCACACAGATCCTCACGAAACCCCAGCAATCTCTAAAGTATAAGCCCCCTAAACTGATAGACCAACAGCACCGGGGCCCGAAACCCTAAAACCTGAGACCGTAATGCCTGTCCTGAGCCCAAAGCTCTCCGCCNCCCCCCAAAAAAAAAGGAACCCGGTAGCCTTAAAGTCGCCGCCCCCTCCAGAAAAGAGACCCTGAACTCGAATCTCCAAGGCTTTGACACCCAAGCCGTGGGAGTTTCAACACATATCGGCCTGTTCACAGCCTCACATTTAAGAGCTCTCCTGCCATGCTAGGTCGGTGATGTTCCTTTGAAGCCTCAGCGCCCGCAAGCAAATAGATCATCCCAACCAAGCCCAAAGCAAGCTTAGGGCTGAGGGCCGAGGCTGAAAAGGTTTGCGGATCTCATCTTCTCGGTCCCAAAATCGCCACAGATATGAAGTTCGCCGATGTGCTGAAACCATGCGTCCGCAGAGACATAGGGCCTGGGTATGCCTTTGCAAGGACCTGTTGCAATACCCTGTGAGGAATTAATAAAAGTCAGACCCGGAAGTAGAACCCTTAGGGATTCCACACAAAGCAACATGTAGATCGTAGGGTCCTTAGTATATGGGCCCCGAACTGAGGTAACACAGAACTCGAAATAGTGGGGTGCTTATTTTACCGCCTCCTAAATACAGTAATCTAGAACCCCAAGAAATAGGATCCTTCTCCTGAGCTTCCCTTAAACGGGGGCGAGATACAACCCCAAATGCTAGGGGTCCTCGTTGTAGGTGCTTTGCAAAAAGGAGGTAATACAGAACCAAAGGACCTTTGGCATACTTCGTTCCGAGGCTTTGGGCGTCCGCCGGTACCGGACTCACGCCATGGACCAAGATCGGGTTGATGCATCCTGCAAGGGTGGAGGGTTGATAGTTTTTGTGGAGTTTGAAGCGCTTAATGGGATTGTAGGGCTTGTAGGGTTTATGGTAGTTTATAGGGTGTGGGGTTTATAAAGTTTGAGTTTGAGTTGTAGGCCCAAAGCCCAGCGCATCGGCATATGTATCATGACCCTTAACATACACTGTCATCTTCGATCAATTCGTTCTATGTGAGATCTGCCCATATGACAAGGGCTCATTCCGAATCCTTGCCAATGCTCAGAAGCCTGCCCCCTGCTCCCCAATATGTATGTGTTTCAATGAGCCCATGTGCGCTTCCCCAGTTCCGCCGCCGCCGCCGCCTCCGCCATCCAGCGCACCACCGTCAAGGCCGAGTGGGCCGCCATCGTGTGCTCCACCTCCAGCTCCCAGCAGCTGAGGGCGATGTTGGAATCGTGGTGAGGGTCTAGAAAGGCAGAGCCTTGTTGTTCGTATTCAACCCTATGAACAACCTCAGCCATTCATTGATTTCGCGGATGTGTCGATGTTGCATCTTCATATTCGCAATACAAGGTGCTGTAGATCCGGCCAGAATCTTCAACCACATGGCGCCATCGGATTTTCAGCCCAGCTATTTTGGCTTGACACTGCGTAGAATTTCGGGGCTAATTTGTCTATGTAAGCGTTTGAGAGCGTCGGATTGACGATGCCGGCATTGGTCGGTTGGCTGCTTTTGGCGCATGTCAGCTGATTCCTCTTCTCTAACCTTGGCTCCTTCAGAAGTTGGCAGCTCAGAAAGTTCATTGCCGGATAACGGTTTCAATATGTTCCGCATATTCCAGAAGACCCGCCCGATGACCGTCACGACGTCTTAGAGTTAGTGCATTTATGTTTTCTGTTTTGTTTGGAGCATCACAAAGGATGTTGCCCATCCTCCGCGAGTGGTGCCTGGACAGGGGGCAAAGAAGTCCTCAACCTGAGACCCCCCCAAAGCTTTGTAGCTTGTACATGTATATAGAAATCTGAATATATATATATATATATATGTATGTTATAAATATGTATAGCGTATGGAATATGCCGGTGCCAAAGAACGATATGTATGTACCTTTACGTGCGTACATGTATATGTATATCTATATATATATATATATATATATAAATTTGTGTATATTTATTGTTTACTTATATGTACGCATATACATTAGTATAGTCGAGCGGAATCTGCTGATTTTCGTCGAGAACCCATCCCCCCTTTCGCCGGAGTGTATTGCGCTTGTTTCACGCAATACCTTTGCCAGCTCCCTCGGATTTGGAGGGCTTGGCGGGATTCGGATTCCCTGATTTAGAAGTACATATCGAAAAGATCCAAATGAGTCCATAGACACCCAAACTGGCCGCAATTATGCATGTGCCATTTTTCGGTGGGTCTTGAAGGGAGCCATTCTTGGGACTTCAGGGTTTGGTCGCCTTTGACGTGGAATCCTCCCTGTCCGGCATCCTTTCTTGCGTGATTCTGCTACTAGCGGCTCGGGCACGTCATCGCCGGCCGCAGCTATAGAAGCATAGGGGGTGGCGCAGATCCAGTCTCGGGAATAAGTTATAGAGGCTGTCTAGCTGCAGAGGCACATAAGTTTGCAAAACCCAAGTTTGAAGACCCTATGAGACCCTGATTAGGAAACACATGCCCTGAACTCTGAGCGCATTTAATATCAGGACTGTTTTAGTGCTTTGGGGTTTTCGGGTTTACGGCTGCAGGGTTTAATTTAAGAGTTCTGATTCATTGTTGGGTTTGAGGCATTGCGTTTACGCAGTTCGGGTTCAAGGCTTTGGGTTTATGATTTCTGTATGAGTTGCCATGCTTGGCCAGAGTGCGTTCTGACTGCAGTGCTAAACGCAGGCCCTGAACGGTTGATACTTCAGATATAGGACCGACCCGCTCAGGGTTTAGAGTAAATTTTGAGTTAAGCAGATCGGGTTTTGCAGGTCTACTCTGCGTAAGATCGACTCCTTGACCATGCTGATTGCCATGCTTTCTTATTTTGATTGCACAGCTGGTATACGTCATCCATGTCTGCTCCCCCGCGGCTCTCACTGCCTTGCGGCCGTCGCTCCTTTCAGAGTAGGTCAACCTCCATGCGTAGTGGGGCCCCTGACGTGACACGACTCAGTCAGACTCTCGCCAACACCTTCGGTGCGTGGGGTGAGCGAAACAGCCCAAAACCTGAAAGCCCAAGTGCAATATCAAAGCAGGTGGATCCGGCCCTGTGAGCCCTCAATTCGAAGCCAGTGGCAAAAATGATGAGATCAGAAACCCTACATTCGACACCTGTTTCCCACAACAGGCAGTTGACGGAGGCACCCAGGACACTGAGGCTTAGAACATCAGCAAGAGCATCGCTAATGATCCTCACAAGTGTATAGATGAGAATAGCAGCATTTTCGTTAATCGGACAGTCAGGCTACAACCCTTGTTTCTTTCGAGCCGTCTCCCGATCCGCATTCATGCTAGAATTTCAATCTTAGACCTGTAGCCCTGCCCCATACCGCGAATGCACCTGGGGTGTTGGCCCTGCCACGCTCAAAGGATGCTTCGACGAAAGAAGCGCGCAGGAAGCGAAGCGCAGAAAACATCGCAACTTCTCAGTGCTCTATAATGGGGCTCATGACGTTGTGGTTCATGGTTCAGGCAAAAAATGTGGGAGTGCCGACATCACCGGAGGCACAGTTCGATGCAATTGAAAAGACCCCAGTTCGAAAGCAAAGCTCTCAATCCTAAGTCAGTTCTCGCGTCCATAGGGACTCGGTTCTTACTTCATACCAATCCTAAACCCACTCCCAGATTGACCTTAGTTCAGAGGCGACTGAGGGCAGATATTCGGCGAGCACAGATACCTCTTTAAGCTGCCACTCTGTGTTGTCTCTGTCTATGTCCTCCATAAGACCGTGTTGTGTGGACGGTCACGTTGAGCTCTTGCATCTTTGCTACAGGCTGCTATTCTCGTCGTAGGGAACCTTAACATCATCAACAAGTACACTGCACTGCTTGCGATGAAACCCTGAACCCGACAACGACGGAAGCGATCCAGAGCCTTTGGCCCTTTGTATCCTGAAGGCCAGGCTTGAACACCGCCTGCCAACGGAAAACCCTAAACCCCAAGCCTCAACAGCCTCAACAGCCTCAACAACCACCAAACCCTCACACCGAAGGTGCCGAAAATGGTACCCATCCACCACCGCATGCGAATGGGCACGCGCAAAGCCAAAGGAGGCGGCAACCCGTAGCTTGTGGTTCATAAGAAAGCCCTACCGTTGTACATTTGTCATTCTCAGCTCAAGCTTGACCTATACGTGACTATATGGCCTATGCCCCGGAAGGTGGGGGGGAGGCACTGGTTTTGGAGTATGGAGCTCTCGAGATCGGAGTGCGTGGCTTGGGCTTTGTTCTCACGGCTCACAGTTTAGACGATAGTCTGGCCCAGGCTCGAGGTGGAAGAGTCTTGGATTTGAGTGTGAAGGGGGGGGGGGTTTCGGGTTGAGCCTCTGCGAGAACCAGCCTTAGCCACGACAGTCATAGTGCATTCTTTAAATTCAGGTGCTTGCAGATGGAAAGACTAAAGATGTGTTTAAGGACCTCAGCCCTAAACCCCCAAACCTGGAAACCTTGAAGCCCAAACTGCAACTTTCAAACCCTCAGTTCAAATCAAAGCTTCGAACCGCCTTTGAGCCAACAGCTCCGAATGCAACGGTTTCCTTTCCAGGTGAGGCTGCCAAGGGTGCCGAGAAGCCAGTCTGAAGCCTCAGCAGAGATCGAGCATGGACGAGTCTATGAGCATGTTACGGTCTGTATGAGAACAATGGTACTTACCTACTTACCTCCCTAGAAACTTCCATCCTTCCCTCCCTCCGTCGGTCCATCCATCCGTCCACCCAGCCAGCCAGCCAGCCAGCCACCCACCCACCCGACCCACGCCCTTCCACCCATCCACCCACATGATGCATGGGTCATACATACAAACATACATACGTGCATGCATACATGCATGGGCCATATACAGGCTTCAAGTTGATCGACAACCAACTTGTGTGTTTCTTGATGTTGTATCCATGCCTCGTGTGTTGAATTTTGCTGCAGGCGTTTGTGCCCAGGTTATTCGTGGGTTTTGTCGTGCGATCCAACCCCTCGCGACCTACATAACTTCGTGGTCTTCTGCTTGTCTCAATACGTGGCATCTACAGCTTCTCGACGGCTCCGGAGGCCGACGAAAAGATATGACGTGCCCATTAAATATAAACTCCCAGGCCCAGCAAACCCAAACAAATCCTGCAGTAAGCTACGGCGGTTCACCGGACCGAAACCCTTCGACCGCCAACCCGCAAAGCCCAAACTCGAAACCCTCGGCATGATGCCGCGAAGACATGCTGATCTGAGCCGAGGCCGAAGTCGCAGACACTCCGAGCGCGGAGGCGGTTGCGAAATCAGACAGTTCGGCATTCGGTCCAGATCTGGGGTGTACCTCGCAGGTTCTGGGGTCTCAGGGCCAGGGTCTTGGGCGTAAGATACAGCTCTGAGATTCTGAGGTCGAAGGTGCACTAAGGGTGTTCACGTGGTTCTTGAAGGTACGCCTCGGTTGCGCTTGTTGAAGTTTGGCGGCATGGGCTTGGCAGTTTAGGAACTAACCAACCGGAGGTTGTTGCGATTGAGGTACTCGGGTTTTGTGCGGCCCAAGTCTGGTAATAAGTTTTATGGTTTTTTTTGGGAGTTCGGGTGTCTTCGGTCTTGCTGTGGTACTTTTGCGATGGTTATCATCATCGCCGCTGCAGTGTTTTGCCCAGGCCCATGTTTCGGGGTCTTCTGCTTTCTGCTTAGATGTGCACGAGCCCAGCTTTGACAAATAACTACCACTGTTTTTGCAATTGGATGGGCTGAATCAATGAATACGGAACTTAGCGGCGTAGCTACGGTATCTTATGTCCACACCCTGTTTCCAGTTCGCGGAAACAGTTGATTTCGCACGCGACTTTCGGGTTACGCATGCTTCTGGCGGGGAGTAATTTCGATTGTCGCCTTTGCTAGTGGTATGGATTTGCTACTTGACTCAAGTGTGAAGATGTATAGGCTTTCGGGATCAGCCTTGATGTTTCGAGGGATGACAAATGTTGACTTACTTTTATGTTTTGGCTTTACACGTTTAGGCCTGAGAATGCCCGATGTGCTTAGCGTTGGGGGCGTGGGCAGCACGGGCGTAAATTTGGCTGGGGACGCAAAGTTGTTGCAGTCTAGCTTTGCATGGGTGAGCAAAGCCTGCCTCAACATTTCCAATCTCAAGCCTCAAACGCCTAAAACCTAAACACTCAAACCTAACCCTTGTTGTCCGCTGAGCTCAGCCAAGGTCCCCCCCAGGTGCAGCCTAGCAAAAAGAACATAAATATGACATCCCAAGGTTCGCGGCTTGTAGGGCTGTAGGGCTCTATACACTCCTCAAGCGCTAAGCCATTTTTGCTTTTTGTCTCTCCCACTCCTCTCGTCTCTCTCTCTCTCTCTCGCACGCTCGCTCCCTCCTTCTAACTATGTATGTAAGTACACTGGCATTGGCTGCAACACACCATACAGGTAAAGTCAGAGCCCAGCCGCGCAGGCAGCGCCCGCAGAGCCTGAAATGAAGCGCAGACGGGGCAAGGCCAGCAAGAACGGTTTGGGTTTTGGGTTCTCTACCTCCGCGACTTACATCGACGGAGAACATACCCAGAATAACGACGACTTGCAACGAAGCCGGTTCAGAGCACAGTGAGGATGTAAGTCAGAATAATACTACGGTGGTGGTGATGATACCGAATTTGATACTAATGATGATGGCGATGGTACTGGGCACCTTGAAGGGAAGCACGTCCGCATGACAGCAATCTTTACGACATGTTTGGACATTAACGCCACTCGATCTCAAAATGGTCAAGATGGTCGTGTGAGCACCACCACCACTACCACCACCATCTCCTGCGTGATTAATGTCTGGTTCATGACCATGGCCGTGGCTGATTATGTATCTGTTGCTGCTGCGGACGGCGGTGACACAGTGGTACTGATGGCGACAGTGGCGATGACCACTGCAAGAAACGATGATTAAGACTACCAAGCTGATGCTGTCCAAGATGAGAGTGTTAGGTGTGATGGTTTTGCGCGGCTGTATTGGCGAAGATAAGAAAAGGCTTGTGACACTGGTGATGATTGCGTAATTAATTATGCGCGATGAATACTGATGCGTCCCTGCGCTTGATTGTGGCGATTATGTTTTGACTTTGACTGGTGGAGTTGGTCGCCTCGTTCACCTAAGATGCAATTTGTAGCTTTGTGGGTAATGCTACTACAGCCCCAGCTGCTTTTCCAGTGGTTGCTGTACCGGTGGTGTCCTTTTGCATTTCGGATCGGGTCGGGGTGAGTCAAGCTTTGCGGTGCGTTGCTGCAGAGTTTTATGCTTGAAACGATGGCCCAAGGCTGATCGTGCTTAGCTCATGTGAAGGCTTGAACTTCGGAGCTTCGGTCGTAGGTGTTGGTGCCTTCACCTGCTTGTTCTGTTGTGGCAACCTTCAGCAGTTCACATATATGGGATGGGATCATCCACACAAAACCAGGTCTTCTCCACACGGGTTCAACAACACCTCAAGCACCAGATGACCCAAGCCCTAGGCACCGCCTAGCGATGCACCGCGGCTTCCGCTGCAGGAGTGTCGACAGGACCAGACCAGTGAGCAGTTTGCATCGCATGGCTCACTTAAGATTATGACATTATGATCCCTCACGCAAGATTGCATTCTGGATTCTGGATCACTGTAATTCTGAGGAAGCTCCGGATCCACTATTGCAGGAACTTCAAGCGGTGTTTGGTACTATCGAAGTGCGAAGGGGCACAATATGTGATAAAGGTGTTCCGCTACTGCTTTGGGGTGCAGGCAAGCGGGTCGAGTCCGAAGCCTGCACCCTGAAGCTTTGCCGAGAACCTAAAGCCTAAACTGGCCCAAACCCTATGAACCGTCGCCAGAAAACCCTACAGCCCTAAACGCTATGCTGGGTAGCAGTCTCTTCACCTTCCGGCATGAAGGCCGAAGAATCACAGAGAGCCAAAACTCTACTAGACCCTCTAGGTCAGACGTTAAAACTGGAATTAGCTTACGAGACAAACGAAGATAATCTAGGCCTTCTGCATCTCCATCCGTCATGATGATGATGGCCTAAATAGGTTTTTGCTGGGCTTGTGCAAACGATGACCATCTATGGATACTTTGCAGTATCTTCAACCATACGAAACCCTACCCCAAAATCTGATGAAGCTTCCTTGCACTCCTACATGACACCCTGTAAAGCCCTACAAAGCAACATAAAGCCCCACCGAGCTACATTAGGGTTTCCTAATCCCTCACCAGCGCTAGGATGGCAAAGCGCAGCCAACGAATCGGGCTGCCCGGAAGGGCGCTTGAAGAGCTCCGAATCAGGCCCTGTTCCTCAAAGCAGCCAGAAGGGGGGTTTAGGGTTTAGGGAGTTCTGGGTACAGATAACCATACGGATCGGGGTTTAGTGTTTGGGAGAGCACAAGGTGCCAGGAGTTCGCGTTGTGCCTCAACAGGAGCCTTTATCGCCCAAAGAAGCGAGTATGCAAGATAGAATCGAGGGTAGTTACATAAGGGGTTTCCCGGGTCTCGGACTTATGGTTCCCATTCTATGCTCTGAACCCTAGACCGAGAAACCTAAAGGGACGACTGCGACATAGCCTAGTTTAGGGTAGGATTTGATCTTGCAAGCTTTGGGTTGCTGCGGCGTTATCTGGCTGACCCCAGTCATAAACCCTTAAACCCCAAAACCAACACAGCCTAAACCCCAGCTTGCCCCTAAAACATATACCCTTACCCGCGTTGCAGGCATAACTGAGTGCGCAATTCGGTGCAAATTCGTTTCTGCGCATGGCTCTGCTGGCCTCGGCTTTACAGGCCTGAACCTGATTGGAGAGGGTTCAAACGGTTTAGCTGCTTAGGGTTTCGGGTTTAGGACTATAGCTCCACAAGCATCACTCAGACTACACTACGCACCTCGCATTGCCTTTGTCCACTTCTGTCCTTGCAGAAGTGCCCGGCCCACAAGGTGTGTCGTTCCAACTGGTTCCAAAGAGGCTGGCATGCGTGGACGCATGCTGATGTGATGTTATACTTTGTGTATAGACGGCTGGGGCCCTGATGATAGCAAGAACTAGTTTTCGAATCCCGAAGTAGGGGCAGATGCGTCCCCTAATTCTTTATACTCTTAACAGCCGAGGGTTTGGAGGTCGCGGGGTAGGGTTGTCGGAGGCATCCAGAAAAGATGCCTCGTGCCACAGAGCCCATTGCGATTCCTACTGGATTTCAGGATGTTTCAGGGATCAAGTCCCGGCTGACTGTTGGAGCTTTGTTGGTTTAGAGTTTAGATCTTATGGTTTTGGTTTGAGCCCAGACTTGAAATCTAAGCCTCTACCCCCCCAGCCGTCTGGTTTCAGTGGGGCATTGGAGAGGCCATCTTGCAGCATCTTGCGACCAGCGCAAGCACACCGTTCTTCTCGGATGTCTGTTCGCCTATCGACCCCGGGCCATGTCCAAGAATTCAGGGTGTGCCGAGTCCCTCTAGGAACTGGGGCCGGGTAGAAGTGTACATGAGGGGGGTACAGTTATCCGAGTCTGGGAAGGTTTGCTAAGTTTTTAAATCTCTTATGTCTCCTAGCGTTGAGCTTCTGCTTCCTCACAATCGGGATTTGGGTCGATGCATGCAAGATGCCGGGATTTAGGGATTAGTTAAGTTCCGGCAAGTCCTTTCATGCAAGATGGCCGCTCGTTGCGACTGGCATTCGCAACTGCGCTGCTGGCTGCAACCCTCTTCAACCCTGAACCCTGAAGCTTAAGCCGAAAAGCAAAGAAACAAACCTAAGACCGAGATCATCAAGTCTGTACAGCCCCAGCGGTACACACAGCAATGCCAATAACTGGGTCCCAAATCCCAATCCGTCAAATGCCCCCCGCTTTGTGATTCTCCATGTTGGCGATTATTCACGCTCCCGTGACGAGCCCTCCGAAGTCCTTGAAGCTAGGTGCTGCTAGCGGTGAGATCTTTAAATATCAAATCTGGTGCAGATCGGCTTAAGCCTTTCTGCATCGGGCGGCAGGGCTGCTAATTACTGTATGCTACCAACAATTTCAAGTTTAGGTGTTCAGACCCGACAATTTGCAAGCAGTTTAAATGTGTGAAGCTAGACTTCATCCTCAACTGTTCGTATTACAGGTAACGTAGAGTCTAAGCGGTACGTTTGTTATAGCCTAAGTGCCTAGGCCTAAGCCTACAACTTGCGGTACCCAGCCCAGAAATGCGACCTGCTGCAGCCTGCAGGCCCTGCAGGTCAGAATGCCCACAGCAGCAACCCGACTGTCCGCAGTTGCTTCTGGCTCTTCTCAGAGGGGTTCTGAGGCAAAAGAACAGAGCTTCCCTCTGTACTGGGATCAGCATTTGCTGTTGTTTGATCGGGTCGGTACGGAACCCTGCGGCCTCTGTCCAAAACTTCCGGGAACAGCAGCGATAGCAACAGCGATAAATCACTCTAAACCACCGGGCAGCAGAAGTGCACATACACAGTACGTAACTGAGATATGAACCGGAGTAATTACTTGTCATGGCACATCAGGTAGGCGGCTGTCTATGACATGATCTGTGCTCGCGCCGTCGGAGAGAGTTTAGCGTCTTGGCCCTTCCCCATTCATGTAGGTCACGGGCTTGCAGCTTCGAGACTAGGGTTCAGAGATTCAGGGCCTGTGTTCCAGCTGTTGGGCTCCGGATAAGGGCGTTCTGGAGCCTCGCATCTTCGTAGAGACTCTTCGTGGAGACATCGCGTACCGCCACATCTGTGACTCAAGCAGAATGGTGCTAAGGTGTTTTAAAAAGGATGTGTGCATGTACCCATCATGCAAGAACGGTTTAATGGCTGTGATCAGGATCAAACCTCCGATGCCACAAGACTGATTTAAGCACCTCACCTCTGCCTTCCACCCTGTGTTTAGCCATGAGCCTGAGCCTATGAAGCCGTACATACAATCTTAGTTCAGGGCTCATGCGGCCTGCTGCGCCATGCCATCTTTTCGGTGCCCGGCTGATCTAGGCCCAGAGCTGTCAAAACGGGAGATCTATCTTGCATGTACGCATGTCAGAATGCTATGTGTGAAGTTCATGTATAGATAGAACATCTATGCAGACTCTTCTTGATGTGCATGTACATATACATGTGTCGGTGTGTGAGTGGGTGTGTGTGCGTATGCGTGTGTGTGTGTGCGCGTGTGTTTGTGTGTCTACGCGTGTGCATAATCATGCATACATGCAGTCATTGTGTTGATTTGCTCATTGTGCAACGCTCAACATCGGCCCCTCAACATCTTTCATTGTCCCAGCCCGATCACTGACTATAGATGGATGCGCCCTGGGAGCGCTTCGGCGGAAAGTCCAGTCATGGTGTTAGACATTGAGGTCTAGCAAATTTCGCTAATTCTCTTCTGACGTGCTCCGGTGGCTCTGGGCATACTTTTCCAGGGGGGGCTGGTGTTACGGGGGGGTGCTGCGGCTGAAAGTTGTTTTGGGACCGGTAATC
>BGNK01000734.1:170101-206446 GCA_003297005.1 Symbiodinium sp. clade A Y106 | reverse complement strand
GTGTTTCTCTGGGCCTTGTGCGAAGCATACCTGAATCACGTTTCCTTGTGCTCTTTTTGGCCTGTGTGTTTAGTCTAAACCCTATTTTTGAACTGTTACTGGGCCGGGGCCACACCCAAGGTAATGCCAAGAAGCACGACTTTGGACTTGCTTCACACCCGGGTCGACGAAAGCTACAGCTACACAACTGAAGGAACAAATGACTCAGTTGACAACCAGACACTTCCGATCCATGCCACAAATTTTGGCTCCGGCAGCGCCAGACAGTCTGGTGACTCAAGAAACGCACTTGCGCTCCAAGGAGGGTTAAGCTCATACTGCATCGCAGCAGCTCCCTCAAACTCAAAAACTGCAGCACTGCCCCGAGTGAAGTTTAAAGCTTCTTGGTCTGCATGGTTCATATTTTTTCACTAAACACCATCTAGGACGCAGTGGTGCGCTGAGTCCTCCGATCTTGTTGCAGGGCGAAACAACGTGAAACGAGGCGGGCTCGACCGCAAGCGGCCGAGTCGCATTTAACTTAACAATGGACAGGCAGCCAGCCTTTGCCCTTAGAGAGCCGAACGGCTCTAGCTATCGGAAGCCTTCGACTCAAGAGTTGCCTCCCTGCGCGCAGCTCGCCTGTGTGCCTTGTGTGCCTCGAGCTGATTTCGATTACGCCGCTTCTTGGCTTCGCTCACATTGCAATCATCACCTTTGCGGCATCCATCTGCTTTTCGGGTGTGGTAGAGGCACGGACTGCATTCGCCAATATGGTGAAGGACGAAACCAGGAGAGCCTCTGACCTCGTAAGCCTTTCCAGGCTGAAAAGGCAAACCAAACGATCCAGCGGCTGTGGGGTCTAACTCCTGTGCGTGCTCCAGATCCTGAAGCTTGGCCTCAACCGGGCCGCTCGACAGCGGCCGTCGAAGGCGATCTTGACATCATTGATACTTGATGTCTTCTCTCCTGTGTCAGGAGAGGAAAGACTGCCATCGTCTGTGGCGTCGCCCAACCAAGCTCTGTGGGCAAAGTGTCGCCATGAAAAAGGGACGATGCAGAGCTTGATGTCTCGTCTGCAGAGTGCAAATCCACACCCGTGTGCACCTGATGTTCCATGTGTGCGGAAGCGCTGACGGACGTACTTGTGGTCACAACTTCGGGACATCTGCATACTGATTGATTCAAACAACCATCTTCAGTCGTGTCTCGTCGACGCACTGTTGTCTTGACCGTGGTTGCTGCTGCAGATGTTGCAATGTGCGACAATGCACCTGCATGCTTTAGTGCTACTGCTACTGATACTGCATACACTAATCTGAGGCCCGCCGGCTTGAACCATCTAGGGTGACCGGCTGCACTATTCACTATTCTGTCTGAACTTCAACCCGGAAACGCAGCAACCGCAAGATCAGCTCAACATGTTAATTACAGTTAAAGCGTCAAGCACTCGACCCAGAACCCTGAAACCCCATCCACATTCAGGAATCGCAGTTTTGAAGCCGCCGCATTGGTGCCGAAGGCGACGGTGGTGGTGAGGAGCCGGGAACCTCTTCGAAGCGAGGATGTATCGCATTGGTGGTTGGATTGCAAGCAGCAGGGTTGGCCTGGCGTTGAAAGATCTATGCCAGAAGTGGTGCAAACGAAAGTTGTTGAAACTCGAAGTTTCGAGTTCCGAAGGCTTTGGAGCGTGCGGCTTAGGGTTCCGGGCAGGGGGTTCGCTGGTCTCAACCAGCATCAGGCGCGGAGGAATGCCTTGTTGTGGCATGGATGGGTTGTTTTGTGCCTTGCACCTGTAGGGCAGAATCTGTCTGACGATAGCCGCGAATTAGCCGGGCCTGGCACGCGAGGCTCGATATGGCGATATGGTTTATGTAAACCCTCAGCCCCGACAAAGGAGAGACCAAGTATATAGACCCTGAAAGGCACAGGATCCTTCTCTTCGGGCCCACGAATTTGGGACCGCGCTCCATTCTTTGCTTGGCGGGGCGTTGCGGACCTCGCTGCCGAGGGTTTTGTGTTCTTGGGAGCCTCCAGGATGGGTGCCCCATGAGGTGAGAGATGAAGCAGGCAACAGCGCCATCTGACAAAGCCGCACCAAGCTCCCTACTAGCAGCATCGCTTCGAATTCTTCGAAAAAACCGCATTTTTTCCCGAACTCCCCAAGTTGCTCCAAAACCCTTGGGACCGGTGCTCACAGGAGCCCCAGCCTGGCAAGAACGGGCGCTACTGTGGAAGGGACCCTGCAGGCTGGTTCAGGCTAAGTCCTGTCTGAAAGGGGGGGGGGGCTTAGGGCTTTGGGCTTAGGACCGCGTAGGATTTTGGGAATGGTGTGCTGGGCTGTCGGCTCAGAGTCATCGTCTTGTAAAGGCTCTTGACTGTAAATATCTGGGCTGTACCCGAAGCCCTAACAGCCAAGCACGAGGGGGTTGTGAGAGTCCTTCGAAGGGCTTTACAGAAGCTTCACGATCTACGTAAGAAGTGAGGAAGACCTTTGCGGATCGATGCCATGTAATGTAGGAATTTGGCACCGAAAACCCTAAACTCGGTTCTGTGGAGTTGGTGGAGATGCTGCAAGTTCAGAAAGCCAACATGGGTGGAATGGGAGAGGGCTATTTGGTCTTTGGCAGGATCAAGTCTGCCAGCGGCCTTTGAGTAACTTGGCTTGGTCTCCCTTCATCTACAGTCGCACCTGGAACGACAACTTGCTGAAAATGGAACAAGGTCCCGAAAGCCACCAATGAAAAGACCTGAAGTCCCGGAGACTTAGACCCCGCCAACCATTCACAGGATTTTCTGCAAGAAGCACTTGAAATCTCGCGGAACCTTGCGCCGGGAAGGATTGACACACCTCCAATCTGCCATTTTCGAATGCAATGCCGAGGCACCAGTGTTGCCTAGGAAGGTCTGGAAGTCGATTCCTGCCTGAGGCTTGGACAAAGCAAACCCCATGACATCAACAAACTTCTGCTTGGATTTGGATTTCGCGCTCCGATGGTCGGGCTCGATAAATACCCGGACTCCAAGGGGCCGCTGAGAAACCGAGCATCCCCTAAGCACTAATGATGCCAGCCTTGACAACAAGCAAAGCGATCCACACGAATTCCGAATACTGATGTACTTCTCAGAAACCTAGATACCTGAACGATCGAAGCCAATTCAACCCCATGGCCCCGAAGCCAATCAACACACCAAGCCCCGCCTGCTCCCTGAGCCCAAAGTTTTAAACCCAGCCGGAAAGCGCCCATCACCCAATCAAACACGATAGCCCCTGTAAAAGTAGGGTGCTGGCCTCAGGAGCAGGCACAGCTTTCAACGCCTCATAGATCTAATGTTGGAGCTTTTGATGCAAGGTTTACCGGGTGATTTTGGAGCATGAGGTTCTGGATGATCTTTGCTTTGAATTGCCCGGCTGTGGACCATCCAACAGAACAATTCAGGACTGAGGACCACATTGGGGCTCCTCTGATGTGCTAGCTAACTGTAACAAACCTCGCCTCATGGGAGAGCGCTAACCTAGCTTATTTCGGCCATGAACACTCGACCCCAACCCGAACCCTAAAGCCTACAAATCAAACCCCAAATCCTAGTCCTACAAAAGCCGAAACCGTGAGGTGAGAGGCCTGACCCCTGAAACCCGGAAACCCTTGACCGGAGAGGTCCAGGTCGAGCTCTAGAGGCTTTGAGGCTCGTAGGCTTGGGGTTACCGGTTGAGTCTTTCATGTTTCTGAGTCTTGACTTTCGCGCCGACCTGCGGGTTAAGGTATTTTCGAGATCGTGTGTGTGTCTGTGTGTGTGTGTCTGTGTCTGTGTGTCTGTGTGTCTGTGTGTCTGTGTGTCTGTGTGTCGGTGTGTCGGTGTGTCTGTGTGTCTGTGTGTCTGTGTGTCTCTGTGTGTCTCTGTGTGTCTCTGTGTGTCTCTGTGTGTCTCTGTGTGTCTCTGTGTGTCTGTGTGTGTCTGTGTGTCTGTGTGTCTGTGTGTCTGTGTGTCTGTGTGTCTGTGTGTCTGTGTGTCTGTGTGTCTGTGTGTCTGTGTGTCTGTGTGTCTCTGTGNGTGTGGGGTGTGGGGTGTGGGGTGTGGGGTGTGGGGTGTGGGGTGTGGGTGTCTGTGTGGGTGTGTGTGTGTGAGAGAGAGAGAGATAGAGAGAGCGAGAGAGTGTGTGAAGTTTCGGATTGGATTTGGTACCAGCAGACATAGAGAACAAGAGACTACGTGCAGCAAGGAAGTCTTTACAATGCCTGATTGGTAGTGTTGTTCGTTCGAAGCCATTTCCAACACCAGTATGGGGCCTAAGAAATCAGAAAGCAGAACTGGCCTGACGTTGTATTTACCGGGAGTTGTGAACGCCGTAAAGGCCACAGCTTTTTCATCTCCGCCGAGTCATTGTCTTTGAAAGCTGCGGTCTTTTTCTTTCTATACATCAAGACCGACTAAGCAGTCCCAAAAGGGCTCTGAACCAGGGTCTACAGACGTGGAAACACACATGGAGCCTGAAACATGAAAAAACATTGCTCCTCGTATTTAGTTCACAAGAGGTACCATGAAAACCCTATCCCCGCTCTCGCGACCAGCACCCAGTAATCTTAGTGGTTCAGCGGTTTCAGGTTCTGTCGTGCCACATGTGATGATGCCCCGGGCACTGGTACTGTTCAATCAAGGTATGCAAGCCCTCAAACAACTCCTCGTCTACACTTGCTACTTGTACAGTAGTATATATCATCACATGTCATCATCCTCACCATCACCAACATCATCACTCAACATCATCATCCTCATCATCACGGTAATCCTTGTTGTTGTAATCTCCTGCTTACCGCCATGATGCAGTCGCTATACCTCAAAATCCGTTAACCTTCAGAGCAACAAGCCACCTAACAAGCCATTGACAATTGAATCCTGCTCAGAGCATGGTAAGTCTGGAATTCTGACTAAGTTTCACAGGCGCTGCTCAAACTCCGAACTCGAATGGAACGTTGTAATTCACATGGAACAGGTTTTGTGGATCCCGAAATTTGAATCCTCGAGCTCTATGCTCTAGCCGAATACACTTTCAGACACGTGACAAAAACTATCTAATATTCCCTCGCCTCATCCTGCTCAACCAGGCCAACCCCCGAAGCCCAAACACTACCCGGTGCTAGCTTGCCGTATGCTCCTTGCAACAATTAATGCCGTTTACAAACTTCAGGGGTTCAGGCCCCGCTCACGTTCGGCGTCGTCACGCATTTGCTGATGCGCCTTGCGCAGGAGCTTCCGAAACCTCCGCTTGAGCAAAATCGACCATGCTAGCTGCTGCTTTGTTTGGGCTTCGCGGGCCAAGAGGGTTTGGGCTCAGGAGTTGCAACTTACGGTGAAAGAAGAGTGTTGCGAGCCTCGCAGCAGACCTCAAAAACCAAAGAACACGGGAGTTTGAAGCATAGGCTTGCGGCATGGCATGGTGTTGTCTCTAGGAAGAACGACGAACCATGCAACATAAACTGGGAGAATAATTTCAACACAATCTTCTTTCGCAGCATCTTTGCTTGACTGCAAGCGCCCAGACAAGCCTTGGAATATTTCTCCACGCGAGTTATCACCCAGAAACCCTGACCCCAAGCCCCACCAAAGCCCTACTGTATGTCCTGCACACACAAATTCCCTAAATACCTTCCCAAGCCACATAGTGCAGCCGAGCTACTGAGGGCCAGACAAGCCCATAGAACTGAGAAACTCCGCGCTCTGCTCCTTGTTTTCCAAGGTTCGTCTAGGAAACCCAAGTCGGAATGTCAAGCTGAACCGCTGAACGGTTTTTGTGGTGTTAGGCTCTCACAAGTTCGGGCGGGAGGTGCTAATGAATTTGGGTCTCCTTCTGTACGATCACAGCCGATCCTGCCGTAATCTTCCTATCGTTTAACGTGAGGTTGCTATAGCTTTTCATTGCGACACAGAGATCGCAAAGGTCTTGGTTCTTGATTAGCTGCTTCTGGTTCACGCATGATTCATGAGTCATGGTTGCAGTCTCAAGGTATTACAGGGCTTATGGGACCTTTATGTATGGCGCAAGAGTGTTTACAAGGTTAGGGCTTACTTGTGTTCGTGAGGGGAACTGGGGGGCTCAAAACTCGGACCCCCTGTGAGCCAAGAAGGCAGAGACATCAAGCCGCTCAAGCCTAGCAAGACAACCACCAAGAGCACCATCGCACAAATGACCATGCCCGCACCAACCAGCACGGCAACAGATGTAGCAACGGTAACGACGGCAAGACATGAACGCATCTACCACCAACGGAACCGGGACCACTGGCACCAGTGCCACCACTATGTATTCAGGCCCACGAAGCAGGCCCTAAGCCGCCCATTCCAGCCCAAACACCGCAGCATTGACATAAAAGCAACTAGCGCGGTAACAATGCCACGAAGGCTGGAACTGGTAGAAACGAATGCCAGCAAATAGGATAGAAAATAGGATAGAAAGCAGCAGCAGCGGCGGCAGCAATCTTGACAAGCACTCGGTCATTCGCGCCATTTTGCTATCGCTGTAGTGATCACTCAACAATACAACTCATTACCGGTAAGTCACTACCCAACTAAACTACAATCGGCGCAGCACCATGTGAGCCGGTATCAAAACTTTTCGTTGGTGTAACATGATCCTCGGATCATATTGCAGAGCGTCCTATGTCCCCCGCCCTCGTTGATCAGGCCCGTCGCCGCAATGCTGACTGCAACTCATGTGCGTGCAACATGAGCACAGTCAGAGCACATTTAGGGGGCCCTCATGTAACTCTAAACACTAGTAAAGATCTCGACATCAAGTCATCCTTGTAGTCCGGGCTGAGAGCACCAAGCAGGCCCAAGCGCCCGAAGAAGATGTCCCATCGCTCCTCTCCAGCAGCAGCAGCACTAACTCTGAATCGCAACGGGACCCTGAGCGCCTCGATCTTCTCAAGCTGGTCGAGGAAGGCGATCTTCCCCAGTGGGTCAAAGTTGCCATAGGACCTTCGCTGCAAGGTTCACAGGCCACAGGCCTAAGCTTGCCCTTCTGAGGGGGTTTTATGTGCCCCCAAAGCCTAAACCCCAAACCCGAACATCCAGTTATAGGTCCAAAAGACTGAAAGTCTACAAGCGAAAGTGCCAAAAGACTCCCCCATGACGATCACCTGCAGCGCGCTGTGTTGAGCAGAAGCTTTTGGGGTTCGTTCCTAAGGGCTCCAGGACTTTCCGGCAGTCGAATCTGCCATCTCAGAGTGTTTGGATATGTTTCCCCTGTGGGGTTTCAAGGCGTGACGCGGAATTGGCCATAGGGGTCGCGCCGTGCAGGATTGCTGAAGGTGTCATCGGCGGAAGCTCAAGCATTTCCAAGACACTTCGCTCTGAAGTTGAAGTTGCTAGATCTACATACTGACATCGTGGCTGGAATGTAAGAAGCATTTAGAAAGACAGCACAACTCAGCAGGCTCTGCCCATGGGTCTCTGAAAGCGAAACTTCTGTTCTCCGTCTCCGAAGCATCGACCCCAGAAGAACCGTGGCCTGCTGGTGGTCCCGGCAAAGCGCCGCATATTCCTCCTCGGGGTTCCGAAATGGGAGAGAGCCCCAGCATCCACACAGATCAAGGCTGAAGGGCCCTCATGGACCATGGCCCTCTGCATTGAAAGCCCCACGAGCATGACAAGGGCTCCAAGGGTCCTTGACAACTTCGTTGGTAAAGGCCGAACTGTCGAAGGGCTCTGCTGTAATCATGTTGGGGGCGGCGGCGGCCGAGGGCAAGCCTTCCTTCTTACACACACACACACACACGCACAAGCACACACACGCACACACTCGGAAGTACCAGGAGGATTCACAGCGAAGGTCAGCAGGGTCTTATGAGAGTTGCTTACAAGTTTAAAGGCCTTACTCCGAATGGGCTGCAGAGGAAAGCGGTGTTCACGGCGCCTAGATTATCCTGAGGCTTTCCGCTGGTTTCTTTGTTTGAGTTATTTACCCAACCGGTGACCGCACCCCAAACAGCTGCAATGCCCTCAAACCTAAAACCCTTGAACCATCCTGCACCCCTAGACGGTACCGGTACACTACTTCACAGGCAACGCGCAACGAACCCTAGGCCCTAGACCTCTATCCAAGTACTACTTGTAGCCCATGAAGCCGTAACCTAGCGAAGCCCGACACCCGCCCCCAATGTGAATCTCGAAATACAAACAAAGACTGCTACCCTGACCCCCTTACGTACCTTCGGAGGGGTCATATCCACGCCCACCGGCGCAGGTGGAATCATGCCGCCAGTAGCAACTGCCCTCATACAGTCGACTTGGTACCTGCTGTACTTACACTTCAGGGTGCAGGGATCCAGAGTTCGGATTCGGGGTTCATAGGGCGGCGGATTCAAGATTTACAGAAACTTGAACATTACCTGCGGACCTGCGATGCTGCTTTCAAGCAGGGCATGTACCAGCTGTGTTCTTTTCAGGCTGAACGTATTTGCTTAAACTGCATTAGGCAAGACATTGCGACAACTGGGGTCTACTGCGGGGTCTACTGCTTCCTGTCTGCTTCGGGTTTAGCTTCCACGATTCAGCATCAAAGGAATCTAAGGTCGTACACTTGCAGGTCTTCCTTGCCAAGAATCTTGCGAGAGTGTGGTGGAGTGCTTAGAACGAAAACTCCCCTGAATATCAATACAAAGCGAATGTGCGCTGAATGTCCACGACGCATGCCTCAAATTATCATCTTTACACGAAGCCCTGATCCCCCAACCTGCATCTCCAATCGAACCCCCGTAATCCGAAAGAACCCCCGACTCAAAAACCCCAAGGCGCCACTAAAAGTAAGGGAGCCCAGCCCAGGAAGCCCAGGCACTGGACCATCTTGCCGAGGTCTTCGATGCTACGACCATCGAGGTGGCTCAAGGTGAGCTTGAAATACTCGCGACTTTGGAAGTCGCTGCTCAGCCGAAGCCTGGGATTGGGAAAGGCTCTGGGCTTTAAAGATGAAGGAATCATTGCTGCAGGTTGACTGCAGCCTGAAGCTCCTACGAAGCGGTGTAGTCCTTTCGAAAAAACTCTGTTGCCCAGCCCTTGGTGAAGTGAGTGCCCCTCAGCCAGTGCTTTCAATTATCATCCTTGGTTGCACCTAGACAGGCCTGTGGAAGTGCCTGTAGAAGTAACGACTCAAACGTGCAGCAAGCCCCGCCTGGCCATTAACCCATTCCACTTCTGGTAGGACTGCTCCAGCTTGTCGGCCAGTTGTCCCATGCGCTGAGAGTCCGGCTCCCGGCCCATCTGCATATCGAGCTGCATTCCTGGGTTCAAACTTTCAGGTTCACGGCTCCGATGAGAAACTATAAGGGCAGTGTACTAAGGAGCCCAGATTCGGCTCATCTCCACTGCGAATTCTGGAGACTCGTTGGTCAGGTCGCTCATACCTTTGCTGAGCCTCGGTTCTTCCGTTCCTCTGCTAAAACGCGTTGAAACGGCGCCCTCAAGGCTGCAAGGGTTTCAAGCACCATGATTTCAAAGCTAAAAGTGAGCAAAGGTTTGGGGTCAGGTTGGTAGGTTAGCCTACTTCGGGTCAAACACTTATGACTGGGAAGGCTTTGCTTCCCTGAAGAAGAAACACTGGTCAAAAACACAATCTGTCGAAGGCAAAGTCCTGAAGAAGGAGCCCTTGGGAATCAGTAGCAGTGGCTGCAAGAGATCGGCAGAACAACGCTACAGCTGTAAACATGGGGGTATGGGTAGAGGGCCTGGTCCAAGTTTCGGTGCTCAAACAAAAGGCTCGGCTTCTGGTCCATGTAAGAATGACGAGGAAAGGCATTCCACCCTGCCGGAGCGAAAGGACCCTGCAAACTACGCTAGCGAAGTTGTGCTTGTCCTTTCTTCGCAGCTTCATGAAAAGTACACTATCCATCTGAGAAGGAACAACCAGAGGCCCTCAACCTCAACATCCTGGATGCTGTACCCTGAACCCCCCCCCCTCAACACAGCAACACGGGCAAGGCAAGGAACTCGCTGTCCCACGCACAAGCAGAGGACCTGTAAGGGCAGAAGGGCCCAATGGGCGTAATGCACGCAGAACTTGGTGTGCTTACCTGGACTTCTTCATCGCCAGCATCGCCTTCCGCCTTGGATACAGATGAGCCTTTCCGAACACAAGGTGTCTAAGCAGATGCACCTCACCGCCTCGGTGCTGCACACGCGCATGTCACTTGCAGAATCGACGCGTACAAAAGCACGTGCCAGTGTCACATGTTCTCAAATTTTCAGCTACGCCAGCACGTCACATTTGAGTTGGCACATCTTCTATTCTATGGAACGTTTTTTCGTGTGCACCTGCAGAACTGCTCCTGCCTACTGGCAATGTTGTCCAAATCGCAGCTCATCATGCGTACTCGATGAGGGCGGTTCTGCTCTCATTCCACTTATCGACTACGGGCGCAATCCCCTCTAACATCGTGAAATTCGAAGCACACGGTCAAATCGAGATTCCCTTTCTGCTGGTCAGTAGTAACAAGTACGCAAACAAGGTAGCTTTGCAAAGGGATACCGTTCTTTTGGCTTCTTGTCTTATACTGTGCAGAGAAAAATAAAGCATCTACAAATACAGCAGCTGGTACAAGTGATACTCTTAACCCAAAAGGCCAAAAACAAAAACGGTGTTCCGTGACCCATCATATGCAGCAGCCGGGGTTCGCAGCGAGCGCAGCGCCTTCCCCGATGCCTGCAGGCGACCAGCGCACCAATGGCCCAAGCTGGTGTCGGGGAAGCGCGGACCCATCTTCGATGGTGGGGCGGCGTAGGGTGGATGCCCAAAAAAGGACTGGCAAGCTGCTGCGGCACCTTGCCAAGGGCACCAGCTGGCAGTAGGCCCCGGCCTTCCATGGCACCCCGAGAGCCCTGTGGCGCTAGAATTCGTGGTTTCTGGAACTGGAGGCTTCAACTTGTCCGAGCCGCAGCTTAACCCTCATGAAGACTGCAGCTGTCACCAGGACTAAGTGGTACAGCTACAACAACAAACAGTCCACTGAATAGAAGTTCATATTCGCACAGGTCCCTGTCAGTACACTTCAATCCGATTGGTGGTGCCCAGTGGGACGTTGGTGCCGAAACTCGAGCCGAGACGGTATCATTCAACAGGAAGGAGACAAACGGTGATGCCGATGGTGCTGATAAACATGATCATGGCGACAATGATGATGATGATGATGATGAGGATACTATGATGATGATAATGACGACGATGGGCTATGTGCTGATCGGGTGCAGCATCAGCAGCAGCTCGAAATTTCAGCACTGTAAACTGCCGAGGCCCGGACCCCTAAAGACTGTGGTCTGGATCCTCAGTCGAAAAAGAGCTTACATTTGCTGGTCTGCAGAGACGAGTCTAGGTCAGGTTTTTTTCGACAGTGTGCCTTCCAGCATCAACGCCTGAACATGCCTTTTTGAAACCGGACTTGATGACTGCCAGCATTGCTTCCTGAACATGCCTGAACCCTAAACCCTGTTCTTTCGCTCGCTTCCAGGCGATGCCGAGAATTCCCGCTTCACAAAACCAACAGCAAACCTGACAAGTAACACAAATAAACTCATTAGACCGATCCTGCACCGCAAATATGCCACAACCTACACACGAAACGATACACAAGTAAGAAGAACTGCAAATGTCTGTCCAACAAGCTGAATATCCACAAAACCCAAGCCCCAACCAGAAATCGTGCCCGGTGTCACTCGAAGGCATGATCGGGGTGCATCTGTAAAGTTCAGAGACTGGCTTAGCCACATATTTGTTCTGAGTTGTTCTCACATAATACATAATTCACTTGCGTCTGTATGGGATCCTGTGCGGAGGGGATCCAAGAAGGGGATATCGTCTAGGAATCCGCAAATCTCGGTAGCACTCCCACAAGCTCATAAGGCACCCTAGGGATCCCGAGTACCCTCCACCCTTGAACTACCCTCACTGTTTGGCGTCCACAGGAAATTGGTGACGGATTGGTGACGATACCAGTACTGCCAGTACGGCTAACTATTGAGGGATCTGAAGAGTAGCCCTGAAGTTTCGAGCTTTAGTAGGGCCCTGTAAGCCTCCAAGCCCTGAAGTCCGAGGCCTGAGGGTGTGGGGCCCGTTTCCGGCTCGCTGCGCTGCTTTACCTTGCTGCATGCAGAGCTGAGGGCTGAGGCTTGTAGGCCTGGGCTTTAGAAGTCGGGCAGGGTAAGCTTCCACATTGGGGAATACCCAGCACCAAGAGGCAAGTACATAGAAAAGGATCCCTGAGTGCTTTGCGGTCCGGGCTCCGTACTGTACAAAACTCGTGCTATGAGCCCGCATAGGCAACCATCGTTCTTACACAATACCATGCGCATACCAGAGGTTCCTGATGTGGTTTGCATGGGCGGCCAGCTCAATATGGGCAGACATCCAGAACGTGCAGAGGCCACGTCTCCCAAATCGTCATGTCAGTGTTCTAACTGAGGTCTGCTGGCTTCTCAAGTGTCAAATCAGCCTGGTCACTATGTAGGTAACGATCCAAACATCACGCGTCATAAAAGCAACATGGTACAGCAGGTTCCAAGCTCGAAAAGACCACTCCGTGCTAGGGCGCGCACGAAGTCCTCGAAGGAGACGGGGGCACCCTTGGCTCCGTCTGCTTGCCTTGCTGCGGTTTCTTCTCCAAGGCCAGGCCAGCCCTTTACATTGAAGAGTTCACGATTCGATTTCATACGCCAAGAAGAGGCAAAGCCTCACAACAAGAGGAAACTGCTACCACTAGCACGACCGCGACCGCTACGAGTGTTATATATTTCTTCACTAACACCACAAAGCCCAAATTACCAAGCCGAACACGCTGGACAGGGAAGACCAGTACTGGCGATCGAACGCGTGCGTTTATGTGGCTTTGATGACGACTGGTCAGCACATGAATGATGCAGTAGTTAATTGGAGTGTGGGCCAGCGGAACCAAACTGTCAAGTGCAAGAAGTACCGCCCAAAAAGAATCAACTTCAAACTGTGGGCTAGTTGACTATCCGAACTCATCGGCATCCCCGCCAGTAACAACCCATCGCAATGGGAAAACCCCAAACCGCAAACTCTTGGAGCACTTAACCCCAGAGAGCATGCCACCGCGGGGTAACCCAGACCCTAAACTCTGAGAGATTTCAGGGCCCAAAGCCCCAAAGTTGTACCCCCAAAGTCCTAAAGCTCTAAAACCAAACTTACATAGATCTTAGGGTCCTAGACTCCGCTTTTGAAGTACCAAAAAAGGTTTCTTCCCGAGAGGAGGTCCCCGTGGACTCCGCTGTGCTCGCAGAAGGCCGCCGGGCCTTTAAGGCTCTGAAGACTTGGGTCTTGGGGTTCGAATAAGAATCTATAGATTGTTTGTGGGTTTGCTTCGAGGCTTGAGCGGGTTTACTGTGTGTTGAAGTGCAGATTGATAGGCTTCCGCGCAACCTGCGAATGAAGTTACTAGAAGGAGTAGTAGTAATAGCAGCAGCAGCAGGAGGAGGAGTAGCAGTAGTAGTAGTAGTAGTAGGAGTAGGAGTAGCAGCAGGAGTAGCAGCAGCAGCAGTGTAGCAATAGTAGCAGCAGCAGTGGTAGTAGTAGTGGTGGTGGCAAAGGTAGTAGTCGTCGTTGTCGTGGTAGTGGTAGTGGTCGCGGTAGCGGTAGCGGCAGTGGTACTGGTAGTGGTAGTAGTAGTCCCAGTGTTTGTCACCCTTCGGCTGACTCCAGTCAAAACGAGTGTTTTGTGCAGGCTCTCGCTCTCTCTCTTGCTTTCTCTCTTCTCTTTCCGTTGTTTGTCTCTGTTCTCTCTTCTCTTTCTCTCTGCCTCTCTTCTTTCTTCTCTCCCGCTCTCCCTCCCTTCTTTTCTCTCTTCTCTCTGCCCTCTATCTCTCTCTCTCTCTCTTGTCTCTCCCTCTCTCTCTCTCTCTCTCTCTGTCTCTCTTTCTCTTTCTGACGCAGAGAAAACAAGGGGACAGAACAAGAGGGAGAGAGAGAGAGAGAGCGAGTGAGAGTGAGAGAGAGAGAGAGAGTGAGAGTGAGAGTGAGAGTGAGAGTGGGAGTGAGAGTGAGAGTGAGAGTGAGAGTGAGAGTGAGAGTGAGAGGCAGAGTGAGAGTGAGAGGCAGAGTGAGAGTGAGAGTGAGAGTGAGTGAGAGAGAGAGAGAGACCCGGACAAGAGAGAAAGAAGAGAGTAGACAAAACACAATAAGAGAGAAGATAGAACACAAGAGAGAGAGGGAAGAGAGAAAAACAAAAAAAAAAAAAAAAGAGAGATAACAAAGCGAGAAGAGTGAAATGAGAAGGAAGGCAAAGCTTCGGGTATAAGGAAATTCGGTGGCATCCGTGCCCACATGCTAAGTCTCGTCTCTACTAACTCTACTCCTCTCTCTCTCTCTGTCTCTTAGCTTTGCTCAGGGGCATGAGGAGTGGGCAGTCCCGTCTAGCAACCCCACCCACGCATGTATTCTTTCTCTCTCTCTCTCTCTCTCGCTCTTGCTCTCGTTCACAAACTCGCGGGGAGAGACATTAAGGGAACAAAACACGAGAGAGAGAGAGAGAGAAAGCAAGAACAAGAGAGCGAGAGAGAGAGAGAGAGAAAGAAGAGAGAAGAAGTAACACAATAAGAGGGAGAACGGGAAAGAGAAGAGAGACTACCAGTGAGAGTGAAGCGAGAAGAGAACAAATTGGATAGAGAGAACGATGAAAGAAGGGACCGAGAGAGAGAGAGAGAGACGGGGAGAGAGAAAGCAGAGAAAGAGAGAGAGATAAGTACTAAGACTGCTGCTACTGCTACTGCTACTGCCACTGCCACTGCCACTTCTACTGCTGCCACTACGACTACGACTACTTCTGTACGTATTGACGTATTGCTTAGGTGGCGATGCAAGTGCTGGTTTTCTCTTGAAAGGTCCATGTCCCTGAATCCTATAACTGGTTCACGGCTGTGGAATCTATACATATATATATATAACTAAACCCGGAGCTTCAGCTAGTTGCTAGTTGAACTCTGGAAGCCATGAGCGCCGAGCGCCTCAACACTGGCAACCTCCGTCGCCCACCCCAGACAAAAACCACTCAACTAGCGGGACAGTAAAACACCCTTTACTTTTCCGCCTTAGAAGTCAGGCCTTGCAGCTCTAGACCAGGATATTGTACTGTGGCCACAGGTAGAGCTTGCACGGCACGTGGCGTTCAGAGCTCGTGCAAAAATTAGGGATTAGGGCTTCGATGGGTGTAGGACTCTGATCTCAGAAGCCAAGCCTTGGCAGAAGATGATGCAGGACCTCGGAGGGGTTGCTCGCGCTGCAAGCCCTGATTGCAACACGAATGAACGAAGCGCCTCGTGAGGCCGGTACAACAACATCTCCGATCATCACGGCAAGCGGAGCCTGTTCTGATGCCTTGACGGTGTCGAGCAGCAGCAAGTGACAAGGCTCTGGCATGCGAAACACCACGAAACTAGCTACATTCATTTCAACCTGCAACTGTAACAACTATCCTACCACAGACCTCTCGACTCCACTCAAACCGGTGAGCCATTCGTAACCTCAAGCTCAACCCAAGATTGCACCGAATCTCGGGACCCAGGAAAGGCCGTAATGTGTAGAAGCGGGTTGCTTGGCTTCGGCAGCGTAGTAAAGCTGTTCAGGTTTACAGTTTCGGGGCTTGGATCTGTTGTGTGGGCATGCCTCAAAAGGTGGCCTCGAAGCCCTATGCATCCTGAGCAATAGGCGTATAACAGGTTAATGGAGAACAACTCCAAACAGACCCTGAATTAACACAGTATGTACCTATATATATATATATAGATAGATAGATAGATTTCCTGCACTGCACCCTGATCCGAACCCTTTGAGGCTCCGCGCCCTATCATCCAACCCAACTTGCCTCTCAGATCCTACTCTCTTCATTGGTAAAGGGATGAAGCCTTCTGGTCTGGTCCCCAACTTGACGCCACTTAGGCCCGAGCGACAGCCGCTTCGGAAGCTGATGGCCTGATCAGACTGCATGGTGGGCCCCAATGGAATTGGAGTAGGGTTTGGCGATGCTGCTCACTGCTAGCTCAGTGTTTCAACAAACGGATTCCCAGCGTTTCTGGCTCCCGCATGCCAACGCCGTACGTAGCATGGGCGTGCGGAGTGTTTTCATAAGAACAGCCTCCTAAACCCGGCAACAGCACCAGCACCAGCATAAGCATTAGCATATATCAGCATCATCAACAACAACACATCCACCGTCACCACGACGACGACGACACCAACATCAACAACTACAGCAGCAGCGCAGCAACAGCATCATCCGCAACAGCAGCCAAAATTAGCCACAGCAACACCTGCTGATGTTGTAACCTTAACCGTTTCTATTGCTCTTTGTGCCTGACAATAGGCGTCACAACCCTGGGGCAACATCCGGCCTGAGCTCTGCGGTCCATCGTCTGCGAGGCTTTGTTGATCTGTGGCTTGAAGGTGCACTGCGCCCTGAGGCCGACCAGGGCTTTCATCCTTACCAACGGAATCGTTCATGTCGTCTTTGTCATCACTCCTTCCAGCCCGTGCGGTTTGGATTGAGGTATGACCACTAAAACCTGGCTTCAGCTCTGAACAGTTTGCCGTTGAACGCCAGAAATTCTGAGGTCCACATCGCCTTTCCTAAGGCAACGAGTGCGGGGCACCGTATTTCTACACGCCAGAACTACCTGAAACATGAATACTCGGAGCTGGGCAATTGCTTCTCCTGCCGGGCCTGCTGCCCAGCGCCTCGAACACAGGGCTATAGGGCTCAGCTCAAAATATCTTCGGGTCATCCTGCAAGGCTACCACCCAAAGCTACGCAGGGGCTGCGACGCAAAAAAGTTACTCGGCCCAAAAAGAACTGATCGACAGTCTTGGAAGATGCAGTTCGGGATAATGAGCCAAATCGAACATGTATACCACATGTAGTCCGTTATCACATCCATAAAGAACTGTACAGGAAGTTTCTTCAACCTCCTGCACGGGGGCTGCATGAAGTGGTTTCCTTCATTGAGTATCAAGCACTGAAAGCCTCCAAACAGAACCGGAACCGGATCATCGAACTTAAATCGACCCATTTCACAGTGCCATTCAGCTACTTGGATGCTGTCTGTTTCGGGCTGTTTGCTCCCAATTTCACGAACGCTCAATCCCTTGCGAGCGGTTGCTCCCGTTTCAAGCACTTTTAACCAATTGGTTCGGCCTGATCCTGTTTCACGAATGCTCTTATCGCTTTCGAGCGGTCTGTCGCTGTTTCTCAACTGTTTATTTGACTCAGTTGCTACACTTTATTTCAAACAATGTCCTCCCGTTTCGCAAAAGCTGTACTCCCTTTCGGGCGGTGCGCTCGGCGCTCCATAAGATCAAGCCTCTCGCCTCGAAAGGCTTGCCCCTGTCTCTCACATGCCCTAGTCCAATCCGAGCTGCCTGCTCTTGCTTCACGAATGCTCTGGTCCCACGCGGAATGTTTGCTCCTGCTTCCCGGATTCTCTGGTCTCTTTCGAGCTGCTTGCTGTTGCGCTTCAAAACTTTTAATCCTGTTTTTTTTTGCCTCCTGCATGGCTGAGTACACGAAGCAGGGCAGTAGGTACAACTGAGAATTCACCCTGTTGGAGCTGTTTGTTCCTGTTCCTCGCATTCTGCAGTTTGCACGCGCTTCTGAAATGCTCTGCTCTAATCTCTTTCGAACATTTTGCTCCACTTTCTCCAATATTATGTCCAGGTCTGTTTGCTTCCGTCTCTTTCGAGCGGTTTGCTCCTTTTCTCCTTTTGTCAAGTCCTTCCCGACCGTTTCCCTCTGGTTTCACGAATGCTCTGGTCTGTTGAAGCGGTTTGCCCCCTGTTTGTCATATGCTCTGGTCCGTTTGGAGCCTTAATGAATGTTGCAGTCTCTTTCGCGCGCTTTGCTCTTTTCCGCATGCTCACGTCTTTTCCCAGCAGGCCCTAGTCCCTTTAATGGGGAGCTTCCATTGAAGTTCATAGGATCCGGAGCTTCCTTCCTCAAAATAGAAGTAGAGCATCGGGCTTGATTAGAGTTCAATCTTGAGCCTCCGTGAAATGGGATTGTGCGCACATTTGGAAGATTGAGGAGCGTGAGGTCCGGGCTTGGGTCCGGGAGATGGAACGCCGTGCCTTCCCCCTCCCCAGAATATTCGAATTGTTTACACAACTTCAAACACGCTGAATTAGTTGTCATTCCGAGAAGCCCCACCACTGCGGAGAAGCAGAAGCCGAGGCTCCATATTCTTCTGAGGTGGGGCTCGCCAGCTTCCAAACCAAGCCCATCACAGAAAGTCTGACAGAAAGAAGCCCATAAAAATCACCCTTTCTAAACGAAGCCTAAAGCCCCGTAGAGATTTGGAATCTCACAAGAACAGAGGTCGTGGCTTATTCGCTGCTCCCTGCGCTGGCTCCAACCTTGTGTGGCTTTTTAGTTTTTTGCTTCGGTGTTTTGCTGCACCGGCTACAACTTTGAAAATGTGTTCGCTTTCAGGGCATGAACTACTACCATACAAGCCCTGAAAAGTGTGTATGTACGTCGTTTCTTCTTCAAGGTCGGAGGCTTCGGGCGATATGGATCGCAAGACTGACGTACAGAATCGTTTCTCCATCCTTAAAGGCCTCAGTGCCTCTGGGGCAACTCTATGAAAACCCTACGAAACCCTACACAACCTGAGGCTTCAGGGCTAGTCCGGGAGCTTAAGGATGGTTTCTGGCTGAGGTCTCCGCATGTTAGCCCGAAGTCCGAGGCCCAGGATAGACGCAAGGACAACAGGTAGAGTCTAAACATGTTCAAGATTTCAGGTTCGCGTGTGCTCGCGGACACAGACTGGGCACGGAGGCTGGATCGTGGCTGTGTAGGCTTTGCCTCTTGAGTTTTCAGACTGCCCAGCATGTTTGGCACATCTTTCAGTATTCAACACAGCCATCCACCAGACCAAAGCCCTCCTTGAACAAGATCCCAACACAAACACCACAACCGAAAGCATTAAGGTTCTCCAAAGGCGGGGATTTAAGTCTGAAGGAAACGCCACACGACAAGAACTACATGACTTGCGGCACCAATATATATATATATACAACAGCCAGCTAGACCTATAGATAGGTAGATATATATGTACATAGATGGACGGACGGAAAGGTAGATATCTAGCTAGGTAGATCGATAAGCCCGATCGGCTGCAGGCTTAAAGACTTGAAGGCGTGGGTCTGGGGGTTCGTAACATCACCCCAACCATGGTGCTCAAGTATGTCGGAAGTGCTTCGACTCACCATCAACCTAAACATCCGCGCACGCTCTCTTCTCTCCATTTCGCCCTCGCTGAGGAGTTGAACATGCTTTCAATTTGCGGGGGGTCCGGAGCCAAATCCCAAGCAGCTTCGGCTTCTCATCGTCAAAAGCCAAAGACCGAGCCACACATACCCTCCCCAAACCTTGATCCTATCAAAATGGAGCACCCCAGCGATAGGAATACTATTCCGTGTTTCCCGCTGTATGCCCGCCCAAACTCTTTTCCAACAGCCAACTCAAGTCTCAAATTCCAAGGACAGAGACTCTAGGACTGCACCCCATAGGATAGAGACTCTAGGACTGCACCCCATAACCACAAACCCTCCATAAAGCCCTTTGAAACCTTTCCCCACGAGCTCGCGACTCTGATCTCCGAAGCGAGGCTCCATGTTCCGAGCCCTCGCAATAGCAGGGTGAAGATCCAGTTTAAGGCCTATGGTTTGGGTATAGCGGGACTCCAGACTGCAGTGATGTTGTTGTTAAAGTTTGGGTTTCTGGGGGGTATTGACTCGTTGTTCTTCAAGATAATAGCTCTTTCACACGGCTTCTTTGTTCCGAGAGAAACAACGCTTGGCGTTTGCCTTTATCAGGCGTCGACTGGGGATTCCGGATTGGGGTTATAGTTATGAGGGAATTGGGGCTAAGGGCTGTCGCTGTAGAGTAATTAGTCTAAGACTCGGCTGGAAATGCCAATCCTAATTAAAGCTATGGGCTTGCGGCTTTTCGGTGCGAACACTTTTGAATCAGAAAATGCATAATTAACGACCAAGTTTCGAGAAAAACTCATTGACGTCCAGTCCTGGTCCCTTCTCCGGTGTTGAATTCGAGCTACGCTAAAGTGACACCCGCTTGGAACAGAACTCAGGCAACCGTTTAAAGAAGCGACTGCCGCGAGTGTCTCCAGTCGGGCCGATGGCCGGGCTTGGTATTTGAGTTTAGGATCAAGCGCTGCTGTATATGCTGCATTTTGCTATTGCAACCAAGATGATTGTCAGTTGAGCTTCTCGGCGGTTTTGAAACTCAGGCGTCAAACGTTGGGAGTGGTCCTGGCGGAGATCATCGGGCGCATCGTGGCGTCCTGGCGGGAGCAAATTGCCGGTCTCTCAACCATCACTGCCAGTCAGCCTGGAACATGCAGGCATAGGCCTCCCAGAACACTGGTTCAGCTCCAAACCCGAAACGAAGCCCTAAGCCCACCTTCATCTCCAACTCCTCTTGCCGCATCCGTGCATGGTGCCACGCTTGTCGCCGGCCCTTCGGCAGCTCGGGGTCAAGCTGTTTGAGCTTCTCGGTTCAGGGTTTAGGGCAGTGTCCCGTAATCGCAGCCACCATCGTCGCCGCAATGGTTAACATCTAAAAAGGTAGCAAAGTAAGGACACAGCATCAAAGTAAGGACACAGCATCGGAACATAGAACTGCTTAAATAGCGATCCGAGCTGAGCCCGTGAGCTTGTGGGGACTTACCAGCCCGAGCTGAGAAACCCAGAAACCCCCGAACACTCACAGTAAATCCTTCGCCCTGTGATGCGAACTCCGAAACGCGATGTTTGTGCAGTCACCTGCACCTCTTTAAAATTAGGCTGGAGGCGTGTGTGGTCCAAAGATTGTTCGTATGAAACCCATCTGTCTGCGCGGCTTCGTTAAATTTGAAAGTACAGTATAGGGTTTGTCGCGGCATTGCGAGCATTGTGGACACAAGCCACAAATTCGGAAGTAATTACTCTAATGCCGAGGGACGGATTCAAAGGACTACTCTGTGGGCCCTCTGGCGTTTACAGGTGGACCAAACCTCAATTCCGGGGTTGCGCGGTAAATGCCGGTCCCTATTCGATGCCTCGGCCGGTGTATTGAATAGAGCTTAGCCAATGTAGTCTGAAGCCCCATCCGATGCCCATTAAAGGTCTCCATCTTCTTAAATCTAACACGCAAAACACGAAAACTTTCAAAGACACTCCCACCACAGTGTGGAGCAAGAACCTGCATCGGGCCGAAACCGAAGCCCCCAGTCTAGCATTAGCTCAATCTGCTGCATCAGTACAAAGGCATCAGAAAGCGAGTTCAAGGAACATTATACTCTTTCTGGTCTTGAGTCTTGACATGCAGGAATACTGACACTATTTTTTGAGGAAACTCTGTGTGGCCCTTTCACCACGCACGGTTCCTGCATGATGTCGTCGAGCCGTTCGTGCACGGGCCTGGGACAAACCAAATTTCTGAAATAGTTCCTGAACGCCGATGATGTAACACACCCTCCCAGGCCAAGGAATCATCACCACAAGGAAAGCTAGGACATACTTCGCAGTCTTACTATAATATAATATGGTGTTCCCCCTCAATTCTTCCTTTCAGAACTACCTTGGATGGCGAAGATGTAGACCCCGTTGAAGCAGGATGATGGCGAGTATGCCGATATGGCAGCAAGTCTACTTAGGCCTACTTGGGAATTCTCCGTGTTTGGAAGTCCTTATACTCAAGACGCAAAATAGTCGTCACGATCCCATTTTGCCGGGTCCATGCTGCAGGTCCACTGTCCCAAATTGACCTTCCCAGAACTGAGCTGCCAGCTTGACGTGGGCGGCCTCGAATCAGAGAGATTTATGTCCCGCAAATCGTTGATGGAGCCTTTTCCGAAGCGAAAACCCGGACTGTTTTAGGCTCCTAGGATCGTGTCCACGAGTCCTCGCTGTGCCCGCAAAATCGGAAGAACCCGGGCCCGACAATCCAAAGTAGGAGGCCCTCACCAGCAGTCAGCTTCCAGTGGAGTTTTGGCCGATGCAAGCCGAGGGGTGGATCCTCGAACATAAAGGTAGAGGGGGTTGTCGAGATTCCGAACTCAGCCTTATGGAAACAAAATGTGTGACATGGTCTTTGTCTCAACAAACGTTAGTCACCTACAAGTAGCAGTGCAAGGAGGCCTGAGGCTCCCTAAACCACACTACTCTGTATGAGCCCAAAAAGCGTACGACGCTGTGGCGGGAACAAGTGTAAGAAGTAAGAGGTGGCACACGATTGGCTGCACACAGCCTCGAGCCGAAAGGTTCGGCCCTGCAAGGACTTTCGCGATTTCGAGCGATTTGAGTCCAACCGACTGTGACGGAGGGCGATCCTCAAAATAGGCACCGAATCAGAACTGTGGTGCGAGCGAGATTCATCAGCTTCGCAAACCGGTGTCCGGGGTGGACGAGGACCGACGGACTGTGTCGAGAACACGGCTCTAGTCCAAAATGTGCACCATTGAACCCCGTAGTGCTGTCCCACTGGCTTTCAGACAACACCCGCATGTACCCAAACCATCCCAGACCACAAATGACTGAAAGCCCCAAACACACCCAAGAGTCCCACACCCGACATCGACCAGGCCATGGCAACCCCTAACCCCAACCTTTCACATTTGAGTCCTCATAATCCTGAACCCAACTTCCGAATCACAAGTTTCTCAGGTCGGTGCTAGCTTCCTGGAGCGGGCGCTTATCTGAAGCTGCTGCGGCATCTCCTTTTCAGGAGTTCGAAGTTCAAAGATGAAGGGCAGTCGGCTCAGGGAGTCTGTTGCGTGTAATCACAAGGTTCGGGATTGGGGCTCATGGTGTAAGTGTTCGGTTCAGGGTCTTGTAGACTGAGTTCCCCAGCTGGCAAAAGGCTGTTCATGGCTGCACGTTTTCAGGCCGGAGCCACTGGAAGCTGCCAAGGATTCAGGAAGCCAGGTCCGCTCAGGAGCTTTACGGGGGGGCTTCTTGGCTTCATTATCACTGGGTTTGGGATCTGGGCACATGTTACTGCAACGAGACCGTTGCCCCCGCTAGCAACTCAACTGACTCAGCTGCCGAGGTCATCCCAAACGCCTCCTTCCTGATGCCCTGTTCCGCAGAAAAAGACAAAGACAAAGCAACTGGCACTTTTTCCGGTTTAGAGTTTCGAGGATGAGGCTTCCGAGGGTTAACGAATGTCGCACAGCCTTCAATTATGCGTATTTTCCGGTGCTATTCTCTTTCTGGTATTTCTTAATTGCAATCCTCTATAATGTGCCAAACCAAGCCCGGCGGTTGTTTTCCTTCTGCTTTTCTGCTAGTAGTCAATCTTAACTGAATAAACCATAACAAAAAGGCCTGAGGATTGATGTTGAGATTTGTAGCCTTTGATTTTTTGGTGGGCCATTGATTCGTGAGGTAAACCTTCTTAAGCCCTCCTGGGCCCCGTAATCAACCGCCCCAACCCCTCCTAAACCCACGAAACCATTCCAAACGCCACAAACCCTCCCAACGACTACTACTGCTACACTTCGTACTATTGTACTACTGTACTGTTGTACTACACTCACTCGTTACCATGCTGTACTATAGTGCGGTACTACTGCTGATGCAGCAGTGTTCAGGCCGGGGAATGGCTGGAGGGGGGGCCACTGAACCCAGTACCGCATTGCAGGCCTGAACTGGTGATGGACGGTGACAGAACCGCACTACCAGCAACAGTAAAGCAGCACACAAGGAGCACACACACACACACACGCTCACAGTTTTTACACAGCTTCCGGGTCACAAAAGTTCTCGTCGTCGCTTCCGCTCCGTGCCTGGCTGAAATCTAAGAACCAGCATTGGTAGACGCCGTCGACTGCATCAGCAACACCTTCAACAAGCCACTGTTCGTTCGCATCCAAATTCGACACGTCAACGGCCCGGAGGCCGATGTTTCTGGCACGGCAAAGCTCTTTGAAGTACTGCGTGCCCTTCCTTGCCACATTCTGCACCAGAACTGCTTCCGAAGCTGCAGTTTGCATAACATCCAACAGGTCTTCGAAGAGGTGCGGCTCGTAGAGTATATCGCTGCCCACCACGAGGTCAAATTTTCGCACCTGGTCCTGCAGGCCCTGCGTCCAGTCTAATTCCAAAGCCTCTATGCGACCCCCGCCCTCGGCAATCTGCTCGGCATTCATCTGAACATTGTAAACCTGAGCCATCGTTCTTGCCAAAACCGTGAAGCCCATATGTAATTTCGGACCCAAACATCTGAGAGGGCATGCTCATGTCATTGTAAGGCAAGTTCGAGACCATTAACTTACCTAAGCCGCTTGACATAAACCCCCAGCACGCCTAAACCGCAGAAACCCCAGCAGTAGGAGAAGGGCCCTTGAAAAGGGTTAGTCTCTAGTTTAGTCTCTGGCTGCCCTGCGGCCAGATTTTCCCACGTCAATTCTGCTCCGCCATATCCGGTCCGCGTCTCAGAGACCACTACCTCCAGCCTGGTTTTTGTTGGGGGGGTGTTAGGGTTTATAAGAGTAGGCACGAGGTTTGCCAAATTGGTTGCGGCATGTTGCGGCTCCATCAGAATCCACTAATTGAACCCCAAACCCCACAGACTAAATCTAAATTAAACGTTGCCAAACCCTAAGTTCTGGTGAGGTTTGCTAGGAGTTCAGAGCCTCTGGAGCTCTCTGAATCACACGTTGGTCGGTGCCCATGCAGGACAAATAAAGGTAGTTTGAGGGGTTTCGGGTTTGCGGCCACTATAGGTACAGAGAGGAAAACGTGAATCAACGAAACTAAGGAGGCTGCTGCACTCTACTGGACATCGAAGGTTTGGAACATGGGGCGCTGGGCGTACTTGATAACAGGATATCGTGCGATGCCGCAGGCATGTGGGAAGTCCTACATTGCTGGGACGCCTTTAAAGGCGGCTGTGCCACGCTGACCATCCAAATCGATCCGGTACCCTAATTTCTGGAAACCCAGGCTCCGCAATCCGAGGAGCGAATGGTCCGCTGCAAGCAGCAGCCCCACCTGCAAGAGATATGGGCGAAAGCTGGAGGAGCCTCATCATCTCTATGGAGTCACTGAACCCTGTCGCATCAGTAGTGTTCTCATTGCTGATCATTACTGTCCCTATTATTATGAAAAATATCATGAGCATAATTTACTATTATTACGATGGTGGCCGTTAATTTACTGGTTACATAGAGCCCACAGTTGCGAGGATGCGTCGTTGAATTTGATGTCCTGAAACCAAGCATTGCTATGTTCAGACCGATCCTTTCCCTCACGAAAAACAGCCTCCGAGACCCTTGACAAAAAAGCTGAACTGGATTTGAAGACTTCAACACCGATAAGTCCGCAAACCCCGGAGACTCCTGAAACTCGAGGCCCGCAATTAGCAATTCAAAGTCTTCTTGCCCAAGCCACCAAGCCCACGCCGGCACCCAACTCCAGCACCCGCGAGATCCCCCCCAAACCGTGGAGGTTTGCCAGGCACTTCCAGAGAAGCCAGGCGCCACGCCACACCTTCCGAAAGGGGTTTCCGATTTGCGCGCACTCGGACTGGTCGGTTCTTGCAGTTCAGGGGCCTGACTGCCTTGAAGTTTATACTGTTTTGCCTGGTGTTGACACTCAGACGACTGGCATCACAAGCAAGTGTAGCAAGTATGGCCCCTAACTTAAGCTCCTAAAAGAGGACCCAGACTCAGGCCCTGCCTTGCTGCCCACGGTTTCAGGAAGCTCTCGGACAAGCAAAGGAGCCCTACCCAAAGGGCGGCTAACGCGAAGGCTCACGTAGCCATGGACCTTGGAGCGTTTAACCAACGTTTGCTCAGGGACCCAAATGTAAAACCTGAAGTGGGGTTCACGAATCCGTATGTTCAGGTCACCAGTTGTGAAAACGGAGCGTCAACATGTAGATATTTTAAGGACCGTTAAGAGCTCCTAAGTAACACACCAATAAAACTTGTTCGGACCCTCACCTTGCTCCCGATCTGCTCTTCGAGAGACTGGTGGCAGGTCGTCTGCCAGACTTCGGCCTCGTATCGCAGGAAACGAGGATTTCTCAGCACATGCTTTCGGACTCTGGGCATGCTCGACTTTGTCGACCTTGGGCCTTAAGGAAGGGGATTGGCCTGCTTAGCGTGGATTGCGGTGGTTTCATGGTATCGGCCTGCTGCTGGTCGGCAACCGAGAGAGGGAAGATCCGCGTGACACCGTCCGGAAGGCCATGGGGGAACGCTGTGCCGCTGAGTACAGCCAAAGACGGACTGAAGAGCAGCAGCTGGGTACCTGTCTCTGAACCCCTGAACACACCCGCCTCGCACTGCTACCCCAACAGCCGCAAAGTGATAGCAGCTACGCCGCCATAAATAGCCAGAAGCAGTATCACACTAGATCCTAAACCCTTTTGAACGAGGTCTCTCTGAAGTGCCATCGGAAAACCCAAGCCCCACACATGAAGCTCAAGTTGCAGGGCAAAGGCCGCGTGACCGGATGCCACAGCCCATCTGCCGCGCGAGCGACAAGCTGGCGCGACATGCCCCGGCAGCTGCTATCACGAGCTCCGTTTATGCTTACCATTGCTAGTCCCCTTATACTGATAACACACATGTTGTTAGTTCGCAAATTTATTTCAGCCAGTTTCCTTGGCTCGGAGGGTTGCCTGAATACTGAGGTTTTCAAGCATTGACATCCGGACCTGAGCTCTCTTTGCAGATACACTCTTGGCTGCCGGAAGGCTCCTGTCGCCCGAATGTCTCACATGCCTCATAGCAAACCTCACACAATGGACCCACTCAACGCTAACGCTGTCAGCGATCACAGAGCCAGGTGCAGAGCCAGCCTGGCTGCGGGCCTGCTCATGGAGGTCGTGCCGCCGTTTGTCCCGATCCTTCAACCGATCTCGAGGGAGGGTTAAAGCTTTTTTGGCTCCTGCTGGCAGACCCCAAGGGGCCGGCTCAAGGCTTTCAGATGTGCCGGTGTACTTGGGCTGTGCGAGTTTTGGGCTGGCCCGGAAACGAAGACTGATCGTGCAACCTTCTTCACCGTTGTTGGTCCGATGTGGGTGCTTCGACAGTTTGGAGGATGTTGAGCGTTGCAAAATACAGTGTCAAGGGCGTTAGCCTCCAAACCCGAACTTGCCTCTGGTTTTCAGGGATTGGGCCACCCGAAATCACGATGCAAGCCGCATCGCCCCAACTCGCAGCTGTCCACACACAGCTCCAGCGCCTAAGCGGATTTCATGGCCCGCCCACACACAGAAAGCGTGCCGGAAACCATGACTCCTCAACAAGTCGTGACAAGGAAGAGACACACTAGGAAAGCGAGTAGCAGCAAAAACGATCTCAACACAGGCGTGCAATTTCCACACGAGATTCGTATGCGCGGGGAAGGCTCAACAAAAAGAAGGCACCGTTCACATGCATCCACGGGGAGAGAGGGAAAAGCCACCACGCAGCCAACTCTCAGCACCCGGAAATGAACATGTGGACCCGGTGATCAGGTACACTCCCATCCAGATCAGCATGCCAGCATTGACTCCAGACAATGTCCCAGCCCTGGAACCATTCCAGGAGCACCCGTGTGGCTCCCAAGATACCCCATGTGCCCAAAACGCACACCAGCCCGTCGCTGGAGCAATTGCACGACGACGGGAAACGGTGCAGAATACCAAGACCTCTTAAAGGACTTCCAGACCAAACCAAGGAGCACCGAAAACCGCACGGCACTCTGGCGGGAGCTTGGCAATCGGACTAGACTTGTATAAACCAGGGAGCTTGAGGCAATCATTCTACTGGAGAATTTTTTGTCACTCGCTCTCGACGAATCTCGGAGAATTACTCACGCCCCAAATTAGCGTTTAGCCACGTGTGCATCCAGAGTCAGCAGACGCGTGCAGCAATTCACGGATCAGCGCAACGGCATCAGGCTTCGGGCTTAGGGGCTTAGAGTTTTTGGGCCTCGAGCGATCGTGTAGGAGGTTCGGGCGTAGGACATGCAGCTCCAGGAGGGAGCAGCTGGAACTTTGTGTGGCGTTGCGGGAAGAACAGCACCCGGGTGATCCGAGACATAACGTGAATCTGGCACAAGACCGAATCTAACCCCTGCGATCCCCTGAGCCCTTGTTTAGACACGAGTTGAGATCCGACCCTAGGAGCACAACCCTGCATGATTCAACCCTGCACTACGAATATTGAACCAGCCCCTACTGATGCAAAGCCTGAATTCCGTAAAGCTCCCGATGATTTAAGGGACAGGAGCCGGGCCTTCGCCCACTCTCCCAGACGCTTGGCAAAGCTAGCCGCATCCTGTTCCGGAGGAGCTGCTCACGACTTTTGAGGACCACAAGGTGGGTGCACATCCGCATAGCACGCACACTTCGACTGACTACCCGGAAAGGCATGGTGCCAAAAACCGAAGCCCTGCAACCACAGCGATAGATAGTTTTACGTCAAACCGTGCGAAACCGTGACGCATGCGGGCCGACAACGAACATGGACTCAGCACAGGATCCCTGAACTGAACCAGCAAAAGCGAGATTTTGTGGTCCACTTACACCAGTTGCAGGGTGTAGTCATGCACACAGGCATTATAAGCCAGGTTGTCATGTTACTTTTCTGGTTACACAGGAGTCTACACAATTTCACACAGCAAGAAACCCCACTTGCCGGTCACAGACACACACACAGACAGACACACACACACACACACGCACGCAAACAGCTCGAGCTTGCGCCGAAATGCCTATGATGTTCTTATGCTCGCTAAGGTACAAGCTTTGGATTCCCAATGGCCGAGATTGCTTGAGGGCGTCCATGGACGAAGGTAATGAGGTTTAAGCTTGCGGTGGATGTGTGCGCCTTCTCGGAGAGCGTCTTCCTGCTGCCTGTGCCAAGGATTTGCGTGGCTCTCGGCACACCATCGAGCGACAGGTTCAAGGCCCTCCCCCTCGCTTGACCACCCTAAAGCCCAGCCCAGAAACCTCGGGCCGTGAGCAGAGTGAGGACTGGCAACGTCGTGCAAAACTGAGCTGCTTCCTGCAGCTGTTCGCAGAAGTATCCCGTACAACCCCAGTGAAAACACCAAACCTCCACCCCCCTCCACCCTTGATCGTGTACATCCTGAACCACACGAAAACAACCTGCGACAGAAGTCGGAGTGGGTTCTGTCGGGATTCCGGTTGGGACAAATGTATAACATCGAACCCTTGAAGAGGTCTAAAGGTTTTCGAATTCCATCCCAACGCGCCTGTCGAAAGATCTTCCACTGTGCTGGATGGCGTCTTGCTACCCTCCTCCTGCAATCGTGCAGACCCGAGAAAGCGAACATGAAGATGGACTTGGCCTCTCTTGGTGCTGGAAATCTTACTTATTCAGTCCGCATGCACATTTAAGCAAATTCTCCGGCTATCGGCTGCCACGAGCAAAAGATCGCATTGCCACGACTGCTGCGACTCTAGATTAGATCATGACCCCTTTATGGGCCACAGTCTACTAAGCAAGTTTGCCATTGCTCGGGAAACCCGAAAGGCCCAAATGGTGTTCCAGGCAGAACCAGAATCAGTTCAATTGGGGCGCATGATTTAGGGTCAGGAATGCACTAAAGCATGAACACTAAGACCACTAAACCGCAAGTCCTAAACCCCATCAGTCGAGGCCTGAACAATTTAAACACTGCCCTTGCAGATCTGGAGCACTGCATAGACCCTCAGGCGAAACCCTCGCCCGAAGCCTACTGTAACACCACTTTTTCGTCTAAACCTCGCTCGATCCTGAAGTTACAGTCCCAGCATCGTGAGTGAGTACCATGATAGAGTTTAAGCACCCCGCTCCTTTCGCCGCCCTTGCACAGTCGGGGTCGAACTCTTGGACCGGGGCGTGGCTGTGGCCGGGGTGTCGGGCACTGCTGCCTCGCTTTGAGGGAGATTTTGGATCTTGGGGATTATAAGGCTTGGGAATAATCGGAATAGACCTTTCTCGATCTTCGTACGCACGACATGCAGGGATCAGAACGGGGAGTCATGGGTGGACAGCTCCGTTTCACTGATCGGGCGGTGAAGGTTTTTTTTTCGCGGTGGCCGCGGGCCGTGGGGCGTGGGCTGCAGGCCGTGGGCCGCGGGCCGCGGNCGGGTGGCGGGCCGCGGGCTGCGACCGCGCCGGGGTTTCAGAAGGCATGGGTGCATGCAAAACCCCAAACTCTCAAAACAATGGGTGGGTGCGAAGCCTTGCATGAACCCTAAAACGAGTGAGTGGCTGCGAAACCGTGCGAAACCCTGAACCCTATAAGAAGTGAGTGGCTGCGAAACCGCATACTGTAAAAGGGTGTATGGGTGGGTGCGAAACCTTGAACTCCAACAAAAATGAGTGTCTACGAAAGCATCAGACCCTAAAAGGAGTGGGTGAGTGCAAAACCCTGAACCCTAAACGGAGTGAGGGGCTATTATACGAAACCCTCATACCCTAAAGGAGGAGTATAGGTGCGTGCGCAACCCCAAACCCGAAAAGGAGTGGGTGAACCGCAGAGCGTGGCCACGGGCCGCCGTCAACGCGGTCCACGTGAATGCGGTACACGTGAACGCGAAACCGCCGCTTGTGCGTGGGTCGCCGGGCCGTGCGCCGCGTGGCCGCGTGGCCACGTAAACCCGAAACGCGGGCCGCGTGGCCGTGTGGCCCCGGGGCGTGGGCGTGGCCACGTGGCCGCGGGCCGCGTGGCCGCGGGCCGCGTGGCCGCGTTGCCGTGTGGCCGCGGGCCGCGCGTAAATAATACTATTATGTGATCGGGAGGAGGCTCAAACTCCGAACCGCTTGGCAGCGACGTTTTCATCAGCGAAACAGGACAATGGAACGTTCGAACCGGAAGGCAAATGGTCCTTAAAGCCGCAACGACCCTTCTTTCCAGCCTTCGCCGTGGACTCCTCCTTCGGCTCCCCTTTCGGCTCCGCTTTTGGCTCCACGGTTGGCGCCGCCGCCGTGAGCACATCAGGATCCGCAGCTGGGGGCTCTGTGAGCGCCGCTTCAGGGGATGATGCTCCTCGCTTTCGGGAGACAAGCTGTGGAGTCTAGAGTCTAGACTTTGCAAAACCTTAGCCCTCATGTCCCAATGTGTGCACTTGCACATCGTCGCTGCTGACTGTGTGACTGCTATGGTTGCTCCTCCGACTTGTCTTGATGACATTTACAACCGTGCTCGAGCGGTTGTGAGGTTTGAAACCAATCGGAACAAGGATCCAGAACGGCACCACTCTGGTTTACGCCGTGCCAGCATTCAGATTCTGGTGTCGGTATCGAAGTCGAAACTCGCAGGGACTGGAAGTGGGTCTTGCGCCAGGGTGGGGGTGGGGCTGTTTTGCCAGGGTGGGAAAGCCTGGTCTCAGGTCCCAGAACAGTCCTACACCCAGAGACTCCAATAGACTTTCATTTCAGGACAACTCAACTGATTGAGATGATATTGCAGGAACAATTACGCAAGCGACTCTTGATTAAGGAATACTGGAGTGTCTGGGTACCCTCGGAAGCCCTCGGATCCTCCTGGCGAGCCCGCGGGTGAGGAAGAGTCGCTAGGCGATCCGAAGGCTGGCACACGACGCCCCTCCTCGAAGAGTTGCTTTTCGTTTCCAGGTTTGGGCTTTCTTGGGTTAGGAGTTTAGGGCAGCTTACATCTGGGCTTCAAGGCTTTGGGGCCTAGGGGGATGCTGGCGTACCGAATAGGGCTGCAATCGCGGTTCCCGGCATTTCCTGAAATAGGGACACTGTAAGTATCTGCGCGGCTCTGACAATGAGGCTAATACTGAAGATATTGATGAATTGGGAAGTTAGTTTAACAGTAGCGAGAAGGTAGATAAAGATAATGCCGATGATGCTAGTGGTGACGATGACAATGATGATGATAATGACAATGATGGTGATGATGTTGAGGATGACGATGCCGATGACGGCGCTGGCGCTGACGCTGGTGGTGGCGGCGGCGGATTGGATGGAAAAGGTTGTGATTGCGCGGATGAAACATGATTTTGGTTCAACGCAGAAATGTCTACTAGGGTTTGCTACAAAGCAGCTGTCAACTTTCGCCTCGAATGAAATCCCTGGCACGAGCCATCAGACCAAACGTGCTAACCCGACAACGTCGTGACAACGCCAACTTTGCCGTCGAAAAACCGCAAGTCCAAGAACCACATACAACAGTCCATCAAACCTCGCGAGACGGACCTTACGTGCAAAACCAGGCCGACAAAATCGACTGGGTCTTGGGGGCCCTGCACATGATGCTACTCCTGGCAGGTGTAAAACCTGCTCCGTGGCCTTTAGCGCCAAAAGTGGACGAACTCTGCAACCCTGAGCTGAACCGTGGGATGCTACATAGCCTAATCGAAAAAATCACGCGAAGGAAGGCAAACACACACAGAAATGTGTCCTGCGAAGCCCGCCCTCGGCTTTTGCAGGACTTTGATGTCACTGGCTCTTGGTGTGCATTCTTACCAGTTTCGCAGAGAGGAAACTGTCTTTTGTCATCTTCAACTTGGCTCGAGTATACAGGTGTGGGCAGAGTCTTATGTGCTTACGTGCTTACAAGGCAGCTTCCGTTTACCAAAGCCTGCAGGTCTGGCGCTGCCAGGAAAAGCTTGTGGCAGGTCTCTGGGAAGCATGCTCAGCTGTGTTCGCAGCAGCGAGCCCACACTAGGCTGTTGTCATCATATATCCGCACCTCAATGTCCTAAGTGGAGTGCTCTATCAAGCTCAGCCGATTGGTCACAAGGCTCAGGGTCGCTTCTTCTTCGCCTGCGCACATGGACTTGACTCTACGCAATGAATCCGGGAGAAAAAACTGACCTGAAGCCTGAAGAGGTGACCAGGAGGAGCTCAGGTTCCCGATTCATTCGGTACGGGATGGAGCTTATAAGGCTTATAGGGCTTTCGGGTTTAGGATTCAGGACATTTCAACTTGCAGAGCTGTAAGGCCGGAACTTCAAAGGCACAGCAAGAGCATCCTCAACCACCCGAACCCGAGGAAGGGGCCCTTGGAGGCCGCAGCTGCCTGGGCCTGGGCTTATTACTCTCGTTTACAGAGTATAGTATAGTTAGTATAGTATATAGTGTAGTATAGTATAGTTAGGGATCAGAATCCTGGGCCAATCGGAATTGGAGGTCTCCTGGTCAGCTCGGGGGTTGTAGACTCTAGTCCCTAAACGAACAGCTTGCCTGCTACCATGCTTTACATGCTTCACGGTTCGTGGCTCGAAGTTGCCGCTGGGGACTTTAATCCTTCCTCTACAATGCCCTGCTTTCGGAGGTCCGCCTAGCTTCCACTCCACATGTAGACGAAAAGGTCCAAATCGAATGGTTCAAGGAACCCGCCGATCCACGATAGATGGCTCCGGGAACCCGTGCTCTGCCCGGAGAGGTGCGAGTTCGGCTCAGGCCAGCCAGCCTTTGACTGGCTCTGGGTTCAGGATTTAAGTCGGAGTAAGCCTTGGAGTTTAAAGGCTCCTTGGGTTTGGATTGCGGTCCGACAGCTTCCGTGCTTCGTCATCTGAGAGCTTCAAGTAGCCTTGTAGAAGCGCGACTTTCAGATCTCTGCGGGCCGAAGCTTAGCTTTTTAAGATAGGCCTCAACCGGTGTTCACTACACATGCACCTAGGAACTTAGGGCCTAGGGAACGGTAAGGAGCAGTCTCTGAGGGATTTGGGGTCCTTCGTTTGAAAGACAGACCCATGGCCCACTGGACAATTGACTAGGTACGGGTAGGTTTTTCTTACCTTGACAGCAAGCATTCAAAGAGAGCTATGATTACCCTGAGTGGGCGTATACCTTTCCAAACTCAGATCCCCAAAGTGCCCCAAAGGACGCCAACTTCCCACCCGCTGCCTTGCAGAGGGAACTAAGGGTGGTGGAGAGCCGGGCGACCGCGGTCGCCGGGATTCCTGGCAGAATCTGGTGGTTTTTGTGTATCACATCGTGCTCATACTAGCATGCAGTATTCGGGCCTCGAGACAACCAAAGCAAGGTGCTGTAACATGTTTTCCGACATATACGTACAACTACAATACATCGCGCGGTTGGTAACTGCTGGCTGACTTGCTGCTGCTTGGGGTTCGGACTTGGCTTCACCTCCCTTGCTGCACGAACTCGCTGCAGCTGCTTTCAGGGGTCAGGGCCTGATGGGGATTGGCGGAGCGCCTGGCCAGGGTTTAGCTGTGGGGTTTAAAGCCCAGACCCAGGGTCTCAGACCCAAGCAGCAGGGCCCAAAATGCCTGCATCCCTCACAGAACGCTAGTCTTCGGCTGGCAGCCCTCAGACTTAACCACCCCAATGTGAACGAATGCGAACACTGCAAAGGCCCCATGACAGAAACAACTTGAGAAAGATTTGTTCAGTGGTCTGCACGGCGTAGACCGACCCCTAAGAGACATGCCACTACGAAGCCCACCAACGATACTAAGCCGTGAGGCCTTCAAAAACCTACATAGGATACGTTCTAAGCTAGACAAAGCGAACGCGGTCCTACACCCCACCTCTGACCGAGGGCTGCCCAATGGGCTTCGAGGCACACTGCGCGTGGTGCCGCGTGTGGAGGCAGTGGGGCCTGGCGAAGCGCTTTGTGACCAACATGAGGGCCGACAGTCTTGAAATCTGGCTTTGTGGGCATATTGCAGTATAGTCGGCTTTCTTTCGGGGCTACGCAAGAGCAAATTGTCTATAGTTATTAGTTATCCAAGTTTCAGAATGCTTTCAACAAGCATTCTGGTACGGGAGGCAGTCGACATTCTGTAGAACTTTCAGCATTATGTTACAGCTTGTCACTGTCCGAGTCTTGCCGTGCTTGTCGGGCTAGACCCGGTGGTAAAACGAAAACGATCGAAACCGGAAACCAATCATGCAAACCGTTGGAAACCTCGAAACTTGAAAAGGAAAGTACTAAGAATGCTGACATGAACCGCAATATTCCCAGGAAAGAAACACCCTGAAGAGTGTCATCACCTTACACAAAGGCAATCCCGTACATACAAACATGAAGCGCCTAAGTACATGAACAAACTAGTCCAAAGAAACACGTACTCTCGCTCGCTCTCTCTCTGTCTCTCTTCCTTCTTCTCCTCCCAGGCCTACAGGGAGAGTCAAACCCCCGGGTACTAAACCTTTCGCATGCTCTCTCTCTCTCGCTCTCTCTCTCTCGCTCTCTCTCTCTCTCGCTCTCTCTCGGACCAGGGGCTTCGTGCATAGGTGGAGGGCTGAGGAATTGAGGGCGAAAGGGCTCGGAAAAAGGGATGCTAAGGATCCCCAAGAGGTAACTTTCAGCCTAAACCTTTTGTTGCATCAGCCTTGCCAAACCCTTTTCCCTGAACCTCGAAGCCTAACCGGCACCTGGCTGCAAGTTCAAGGCATCTCCTGCACTCTAGCCAACTGCGGCGACGCTTATTGGCTCGGGGTTTCCGGAGTCTGAACTCTTTTTGCGGTTTTGGAATCTGGGTTTCAGGGTTTATGTTCTTATTACGTCGAGCTCTGAAAAGGCCGGATCTTCGAATAGACCGCAACTGAGGACTATTCACAATACATCGCCAGGGCGAGGTAAGGACCTTGGGGCTTCGTGGATCTGCAGCGTAAGGGTTTGAGAAGGTTTGGGGGCACTACATGTTTCTAGCAATGACGTTTACAGCTTGCTGGTTTTGGGCGGTGTGTGACACTGCAGTTCTAATTACAGGTGCTGATGCCAGATAAAGGCCCTGCGTATTGCTTCACGAGTTGCCAAAATTCTAAAAGGCGTACTGTCTCATAACACATTATGTATATATATATATATATATATATGTACGTAGGACCTTTAGGGTCCATTTGGCGTTGGATTGTTTCTATAGATACATTATATGCAAATTTAAAGCACCAGGGCTTTTAAAATTTAAAGAATTTTAAAAATTAAAAACCCAAGGCTTTTAAAATTTAAAAACCCAGAGGATTTTAAAATTAAAAAAGCCAGGGCTTTTAAAATTTACAAACCCAGGGCTTTTAAAATTTAAAAACCCAGGGCTTTTAAAATTTAAAAACCCAGGGCTTTGAAATTTTTAAAAATTTAAAGAATTTAAAAACCCCCGAGCTTTTAAAACTTAAAAACCCAGGGCTTCCAAATTTTAAAAAATTTAAAGAATTTACAAACCCCGGGCTTTTAAAATTTAAAAACCCAGGGCTTTCAAATTTCAAAGAGTTTAAAGAAGTTAAAAAATTTTAAAAATTTAAAGCTGGGCCTCTGGCCTGGAGCCCAGACCAGACCTTTTAAATTTTAAAAATTCTTTCAATTCTTTAAAATCTTTAAAAGTTGAAAACCCCGGGCTTTCAAATTTTAAAGAATTTAAAGAA
>BGNK01000734.1:92654-158938 GCA_003297005.1 Symbiodinium sp. clade A Y106 | reverse complement strand
GTGGTGCGGTGCAGTGGTGGGGAGGGGGGGTGGGGGGGTGACGACGTCCATGCGAATGGGACTTGTGTTTTCTTTTTCTTTTGTTGACCTTCTTCTAATCGTTTTGGTGGTCATTTCAGGATACTTGTTGCTTGGCTTTCCACACGTCGACCATGCAAAAACCTCGCGTTTTTTTGCAACTTTCCAGACAAAATCTTCGAAAATGACGCTAAAATTGAACTTAAAAAAAGCACGAAAAGCATGGTATTTGCGACACTTTCGCAAAAACGCTACCAAAAAACAAGAACAAAGAACATTGGAACACGAAAACACCGACACATCGTGCTGTTGACGAAAACCTCGCAAAATACAGGGTTTTCCTGATTTCGACCAAAAAACCTCCCAATAATAAAGGACACACCCCGCGCGGCGGCAGACGCACGTGCTACCTTGTTGTTGTTGTTGTCATTATTGTTGTTGTTGTTGTAGTTGTAGTTGCAGAAGTAGTAGCCGGAGAAGAAGTAGTAGTTGTTGTTGTTGATGTTGTTGTTATTGTTGTTGGTGTTGTTGTTGGTATTGGTGTTGGTGCTGGTGTTGGTGGTGGTGTTGGTGGTGGTGTCGATGTTGTTGTTGTTGTTGCTCATGTAATCCTTGCTGTTGTTGATGTTGTTCTTGTTGTTATTGCTGTTCTTGTTCTTGTTCTTGTTGTTGTTGGTGCTGTTGCTGATGGTGTTGTTGGTGTTGGTCCTGGTGCTGGTGCTGGTGTGCGTGTTGGTGTTGTTGTTGCTGCTAATGTAATCCTTGTTGTTGTTGTTGATGTTTTTGCTAGTTGTTGTTGGTGTTGTTGTTGTTGGTGTTGGTGTTCGTGCTGTTGTTGCTGCTGCTAATGTAATCCTTGTTGTTGTTGTTGTTGATGGTGCTCATGCTGCTGTGGTTGTTGTCGTTGTCGTTGTCGCTGTCGTTGTTGTGGCAGTGGTTGTTGTTGTGGTTGTTGTTGTTGTTGTGGAGGTGGTGACCTTGTCATTGATGGTGCTGTTGTTGTTTTTGCTGTTGGTAGTGTCGTTGCTGTTGCTGTTGTTGCTGTTGTTGCTGTTGTTGCTGTTGCTGTTGTTGTTGTCGTTGTTGTCGTTGCTGTTGTTATAGTGGTGGTTGTTGGTTGTTGGTCTTGCTGTTGTTGTTGTCGTTGTGGTTGCATGCCTTTGGCTGTTATTTGTTATTGGTGTTGCTACTGCTCTTGGTGTTCATGTTGTTGTTGCCTCCCTTTCTTCCTTCGATCCTTCTTCCTTGCTTCCTTGCGTCCTTGCTTCCTTTCCTTCCTTCATTCCTCCTTCCTTGTTTCCTTGCTTTCTTCCTTCCTTCCTTCCTCCTTCCTTCGTTCCGGCTTCCTTGCTTCCTTCCTTCCTTCCTCTTTCCTTGTTTCCTGGCTTTCTTCCTTCCTTCCTGCGTTTCGCTCGCTTCAAGACAAAGAAGGGAATAAAGGTTTTCTTAGGGAAACCTAAGGAAATGGCACGGAATCCATCCAAAATGTAAGGAACATGCTGTTTTCCTAGGAAAAACAAAGAAAACGCACCAAAAAAAAAATACNCGCCCCCCCATGTACCTACCCTTTTCGTGTGTTCCCTGATCAAGCACGGAACTCAGCACATTGATTCGGCACTACGTCATTCAGGGTTATATATATATGCATATATATATATATAGGTATACTCTCAGGAATCAGTTGGTTTAGAGTTGCTTCTGCTTCGGGCTTCGGGCGCCGCTGCTTGTACCGTCCCGGAAGCCCTCATCTCATGGTGCGGCACTCTTTGCAACCTGCATATTCCCAGTCTCAGCTTTCAAGCATGCATCTACCGGGTGCCGCACTGGCCAACTCCTGGATGACCTTCCGTGCAGCGTGCAGGGTCAAGGTTTTGAGTGTCACAACTCTGCACAGCTTACGAAACAGGGCATTGCCCAACATGCGGAAAATTCAGCACGAATCAGCCTGAGCCCTGCCAGCCCTGCCATCAGAAAGGAATTGACTCGACATGCTCTTCGCATAACTTCTCATGGCATCTTGCTAGCATCGTTTTAAAGGGACCGAGGCTGGGCGGCTGGACATGCTGCTAATGAGCCAGGCCCAAATCCGAACCAATCAATACCCCAAACTGCCAAAGCCAACCCTGTATACTACACGGCTTCACTTTCAACCGAGATCCGCAAGCCCGATTGCAGGCCCCTACAAAGTCCCGAAAACCTGCCTCTGGCGAGAGCAGAGCCTCGGCCGAAGCGAGGTTTCCGGCTCAACGTACGGAGCTTTAGACTGACTCTTTTCAAGGACTCGTCCTCGGCTAAGATCATATGGGGGGGGGGGGGGGGGGGGTAGGGTTATACATAATACATAACCACATACCAGCTTGCGTCATAGGCTTCGGGGTTTCAGTGCCTCTCGAAAAGGTGATTTCCAGCACGGCCATGGTAGCTCGAGAGTGTTTAGATGCTCGGGGATCGAATGGCTCCAGGGGTTACAGGTGTTTAGGGCTTCAGTTTGGTTTAGGTTAGAAGGATCTTCTGCTCTTGGCTTTAATTGTGTCGAGTGTAGACCGAGGGCCGGAGGGGTGGGGATTTACAGGCCCCGTGGCTCTCAGAATAGGATGATTGCGGGTCCGTGTCCCCAACGAGTTCCCAGACCACGAAGCTTTGCAATGCACTAATAAGCGAACACTTCGGTCCACTGCAAAGAGCCCCAATCAAAAAGCCAAAGACAACTGTCAGAAATTACATCTTACGAAACGCAAACCAAGCTCGGGATTCCCAAATTCCGTTTATCTGCAAAAATGCCCATGCACAACATAGGATGCAACGGCGAATAAAGACATGGAAGTGGCCGAAAACCCAGGTGAAACTTTTTGGAGAGTGGAGCAACAATGATGGTGCCTTTCTCAAATTCAGGGCACTCGCCTGGGCACTTTAGCATCGACGCGTCCCTCCTCAAGAATCGGAAGCTTATTCTTGAAGCATTCAAAGATGTACCCTGAAGCTCGCATCCCGGAACCTCAAGCCGTAAAAAGCCGAAAACTGCCGAGAGCCCTCAACCCCACACACGAGGGCCAAACGGCGACATTCAGGGGGTCCATGGCCTCCAGCCTGCGCAGTTGAGGATCTCAGGGTGACATGGTGAATTTGTTGGAATCCGCTCCTGCAGAATTGCACAGCCATTGCAGCGACAATGTGGCAGAATTAGTATTCCTGGCTAGGTTTTGTTTCTATTTGTTCAGGGTTTCGACTCACACACTCGCGCAGAGGCTGGCATGTTACAGGGTTTCGGGTTTGAGGCCTCGTAGGGCTTAGGTCGCTTAGGATACAGATTACGGGAAAGTTTGGCAACGAGGGTTTCTGGCTCCAGATTTCGACGTCACGAAGCCTTCGGTTAAGACGGCTCCTGGCTGCTGAATTGCTCAGCGGTGGCTTAGGGCCTGACACTTTTCCTGGTTTCGAGTCATGCTGTGGTCATTTATCATTGGGACGTCATCGTCTAGTGCAGTTACAGTTTGGGGCCTTCTGGGACTAGGAACACGGTCCTCGACCTTTAGAACCTATGCCTCTATGCGCCTTCTGCCTATCTACATCGTTAAGCCATCAACGGCAAATGTACCGGCATGCCTGTACCATGCCAAGAGTATTGCTGTCTCTTCTTCATAAGATGTTTCCCACCCGCCCTTCTTCATAAGATGAAGCTACAACCTTAGGCATGAAGTTGTTGAGAAACCATGTAACAAAGCTTCCAAGACCCGCAGCTTAGTTTGGAGTAGCTGCTTGGAGTAAAGAGCACTGTGATTGTTCGAATGTGTTGGGAGTCACTTAATCGCCCTTACAGCACAGAGAACTCGGGATTCAGGAGTGGAGAGACCTTACAGGATTGCTGTCCGAAAGGCTTACAAGGTTTGGAGCTCAAATCGAGAGCCGAACTCTCGAATGCCTTGGAATACTAAAAACTGTAGTTGCCCGAAGCGCTGGACTGTGTGCCTGACAACCCAGGCTTTTCGGGATACTAGGCTCAATGTACCTGATGTTCTTGTTCCTTGGCTACAAGGTTTCAATGTTTGGACGCGACAACGCCGAACTGGAACAGCCGTGCCTTTTCTCGGCTGTGTTTCGGGTCTTGGCTGCTGAAGGAGGGCGCTTGACTGCTGTCGTGCGTGGATGAGCGACAACTAGCCCAAGTGCTTACCCTGAAGGCTGGATTACATCGGTCTTGTAGACTCGCCTCCGAAGCCTACAGCGAAGACAACCGGTAAGCCACTAACCCCACACCTGAAAACCTTTGAAACTCTAAAGCTGAAGCTTGTCTCACATCTGGCATGCCACAACTCGAAACCGCTTCTGGAAGCCTACGGCTTAGGCCTTGCTAGGCTCAGGGCTTGGGGGGCTATTGTCATGTTTCAGAGCTGGAGCCATCAGTCAGATACAGCATAAAACCGAATTAGAGGTATACATGCAGTATATGTGCATCGGCTTCAAAGGAGATGAACCCGAACATAAATGCACATGTTTGCAATGTAATTCGACTATGTACACGCAAGTTGGCACTGTTGTATTTGTTTATTTATTATACGCGTGTACGTAAACACAGCGGGCGAGACGACAGTGCGGCAGGCAGGCTGGCAGGCTGGCAGGCCGAGAGGCAAGCAGACAGAAAGACAACCAGACAGCGTGAAATATCAAACGAGAAGAGTGCAATAGTATGGCGTAGGCAGCTTTTATGAATAAATTTACAAAAGCATTCGCATCTGTAGCTTCGCACAACTACTGTGGCACACGGAACAATTGTGGGGCCACCTGATGCTCGGAATGTTGCACAATTGGTTGCGGGGCCGTAAAACCCGAACCCACCAAGACCGCAATCTTACTGCCTGCACTCTGCCAAAAAGCCTCGAATTCCCCGAGAACAACATCACTTCCCCGATTCTAGGACCTCGCCATTTTCTTCATGCCCTGGCCCAGCGCACTCCGGGTCGGGCAAGAAGGCACATGATTCCGCCGCTGGCAGCAGCTTAGAAACAACGATGGCCTTTCTTGCACTGCTAGCAGTCCAGAGCACACCCTGCAGTGGCACAGACAGCCTCTGTTTCGGTCGTAACTGAGCGATTTACCAGCGTAGCGCGGCAATGGCAAGAACACTACAGACAAATTACAAATGTTTGGCCATAGTCGTACAGTAAGGCCATTCTCCCTCGTAGTTGTGGACGATGCAGAACTCTAGCTGTTGTTCGATCTCCGAGAGAATTCAAAGCTGGCGAACTCAAACTCGAACGAGATCGAACAAGCACGCGAAAGCGAACTGTCGCCTCGACCCCGCTCAACTAGGTTTGTTTCAGTTGCGAAGAGACGCCACAACGAAAACATATCGAAAACATCAATCACGCTTCGTAGATCACAGCGCAAACACCAAGCCAAGCAATCTCTAAAGCTTCGTCTACTCTTGCGGCTTGTAGGCCGTGGGACAACCCAGGTAAGGCAATCACCAGCAGACGCCCGCCTGAGGCGCCACTGCGGCGAGAGGAACGTTGAGGCTGCTGAGGTCATTTCTCATGGTTCCGACACGTCCGCCCGAGCCCTGTTTTGTCCTTCCGGTGTTCGACTCGTCTCTGCAAGGCACGACAGCTTTTTTTTACTACGACTTTGCTTATGTTTCTGCTGCTCGTATTGAAAAAAACAGTATGAAAGAGTATGTATATAATATATAATTATACACATATATATATATACATATATATAAACCACCACCACCACCACCACCGCGTCAACCACCACCATCGCTGCCAAGCTTCTCTCGAGGATTCTTTATTACTGGCGCAGACCTTTCAGCATGGGGGGGAGAATAGTCCTGAGTTGGAATTTCCTTTGAGGTACCGAGTTGACAAGGAGTTGTGTACGAGAAAAATCCCGAAGGAACTTTCGTTTAGAACTTCCGAATTGGTAGATTTGTGACGGCTGTTAGTTGGCAGGAAAGGGTTCGCCGGGGCACTGGAAAAGATGGGGATTCGGGGTGTAGGAGACTTGAGGGCCTTAGGATGTTGGAGGCCTGCGCATGGGGGAGCTCGGATTTTCCATTTCCCGAAAATTCCTGTGCAGCGAGGCTTCGTCACCTTGTGCAACCAGATTCGGAGGCCCGGAAGTCTAAGTGCGAAATGACCTCGGCGCTCTGGGAATCAACCGCCTGGGGGCAAAGCACCGTCCGCTTCACGCCTAAAGGCTCAAGATTGGAGGTTTAAGGTTTGCAGGGTTTGGAGGTGATTTATTTTGGGCTGAGTCTGCCAGCTCCCCTTACTGAAGTCTCCCTGGGCTCTAAACCTCTGACACAGGCTTCCATTTCAAGACGCCTAAGCCCTCTCCCCAAACCAGAAACACCCTAAACCACCTCGGTCGAATTTGACCAAATCCCTCCCTCTCTCTCTCTCTGTCTAACAAGCCCTGGGCTTCTTGCCTGTTGTCCGTAATTGTGTACGGCTTCGAGCGGTGGATGTCCGAGGGGTTGCAGTCCGACTTATTCAACCGAGCTCGCCGGTGCTCGCAAAGGCATGAGAAGCTTAAACATTGGAACGGCGCAGAGCACCCTTTCCAGGGAAGCTGAAGGCACCCATGCCTATGATGGCAAGGTCGCGTTCCCTAAGTCCGCAGAGCATGGGAAACAAAACAATAGGAAGTCTAGTAAATGAGACAGCGCTTCTTTCGGGTGTCCTGCGCAAGCCCCGTCAATATGCATGAGGGATGGTGAAGCGGGCTCAGAGCTTTCAGGTCTTGCAGTTTGGGGCGGCACACTTCTGCTTCAGGGATTACAGCCTTCAACGGTCGAGGTATTGGGTTTAGGGTGCCAGGCCTCTTATTCTTGTAAGCAGGGTTTCAGGGTTTCATAAAGTCACGGCTCTGAGGTCAAGAGGAAGGAAAGTTAACCAACAAAGAAGAGTATTTTAAGAAAGAAATAGAATCGCAGACCTTGCGGCGCTGTGAAGGCTTCGCTCTTCCAGTCTCTGAGACTTAGCACATTGGTGGGGAAGGGCTCGAGTAAGCAAGGGTCCTAAATGAAGCAGATCATGCGGGAAAAGTGTCTTTGGAGGACTTCGGCAATCCCGTGGCTGCAACTGGGAGCCTTGAACCGCGGGACTCAGGGTTCAATGCTTGTCGGCCCACCATCCCATGCCATACCTACCAGTCCCCTATACCACGCCAGCTTCTGCTTGGCGGAGAAGCTACCGGCTGTACAGGTGTCCGACAATATTTTCGTTCCTCGGACTCCTTCCCACGACAGGAGTGTCCACATGAAAATCTGTGCTACGGCCCTGTTGCGGGCCTCCGACCTCAGGCCATTGGGACGAAGGCGGCGTGGTAGTTACCATGAACAAAGCCTATGGCTAAACTACCCAGGCTCACGGACAGTATTGGGAAATACTACTACCCACTGAGATGTACCCATATCCGCCGGTGCACAAAGCACCGTCAATTTGACCGCTACACCCTAGAGACCATTTGCAACGATGTGCCGACCCCAAACGGCAGAAGCTTTGCCACATGAGGACACCCCGGAAATGTTAAGGCAAAACGAAAAACTTCCATGGAGTGACAACGAAGCTCCAAGATAGCCTGCCTGAAAAGATAAATTCGAAAACCTTCCCTTCGGTGGGTAGTGGCAATACCGTCCATCCCCGCAGTTGGTCTGATTGCACTGGCTGGGACCGGCTCGCGGAGCTCCCTCCCAGCTGCCAGGAGCACAATGGAACTGCGACTGCCCACACCAAACTGATAAAACCACGACCCCAAAGCCAGTTTGGGGTTTGCGCTTCGTAGCATGGCACAGGGATGATAAGGTTACGGAAATCTCTATTCGCATCCAAGCCGAGCGCCTGGCCAAGCTCAAAATCAGGAAGATTTTTGTGAGAGTGCCTTCTTCAACAGCGCGATGAAGCGGATGTTCTGCAGCTTCTCGCCCCGAAGGACCTCGTGATGGATTCTCGAATATTTGTGGAGCCAGAGAAGCTCGAAACTCACAGCTCTAGACGCGCGGCTTTGACTGCTGATGGCACGAAGATGACTAATGCTGATGCATTGGTAGCAGCATCATACGTCTTGGCAATGTACTGCAATAGTCGTCGTCCTGGTCGTCGTCGTGGTCGTGATTGTGGTCGTCGTCGTGGTGGTCGTAATCGCAGTCGCAGTCGTCGTCGCAGTGGTGGTGGTGTTATGGTTGTGCCCAAACATGAGAAAAACGAGAGCCCGATACATACGGAAACATGTATCGCACCACCCCGCTACAATCTATCTGTAATAGGTCTTGGGACTTCAAGTTCCGAGAGCTGTCTGACATCGTGCGATGTGGAGAAGGCAGAACGACGGGTGAGATTCCCTGACACCATCCAAAAGCTGTTTCCACAAGGAACAGGTAGGGGAACCAAGGAAAAGTAGAGGTCTCTTCTGAACGGTCCGCCCTTGGAAGAATCCACTACTTCGGCTTCTATGTTACGGTCCCTTATATATATGTAACCTTCTAAAATCCATATGGCACGGCCAGGCTGCAGCTAACCGCTCTTTCCAGTGCGATTCCTCGGTCCGGTTCGGCTAGCATATAGGAATCCGACTGCACCAGGAAAAACACTTCATGACCACACCCGAAGCCCAGAGTTCTAGGTGCCTAAGCAAAAGCCAGAAACCAGAGGCTCTAGCAGGATGAAAGCTTCATGCTTCGAAGCCTGTCACATGAACAGATAAATACCGAGGCCCCTTCACCCGCGACACTTCGAAAAGCTCGTCCCAAGCACTGAATGCTAAACACAAGCAGCAAACCTCGCCTAATTCGTCGAGTGCGAGTGACGAAAAACCCCTAAACCCTGGACTCAGAAACCCCCAAAAGCCCTTAAGGTACCGAATTCTGGCGTCTGTGCTCTAAAGACTCAAGACCTGCACCTGAACCCTCGGTTTGCCTATCCTGGAAGCCCCGACCTTCACCCCAACACGCCGCCTCACAACTATGATCATGGTGCTACAAACCGTGGTAAAAGGCTGCGCTTCAGAAATCATAACTGTCACTCAGAAACACTACGAGTGAGCTACTACCAAACAGCGATGTTGACGAAAGCCTGGTAAGACCAATGCTGCGAATCAAGACCGTGGCTGCACGAAACCGGTCATAAGGTATAAAAGTAAAAAGTTCACACCCAATGGTTCGCGTGAATGCTCATGTCATCGTGTCACCATCTAATGTGGCTATATTTCTGGTCACCGGAATCCATGTTGGGTTGAGGTTATCGGTTGAGGGTTTACGGCTTCTGGCTTGGGCACAAACACTGAAGCCCTAAAACCCCAAAGCCGTCCACAGCCCTACCATACTTGTTTGATGCATCCTATGACTCTCGTCTAGTCCGGCCAAGATGATACAAAAATCCGTGGCAATCTATCAAAGCGCAGCATAAGAAACCTACATGCAAACCCACTAGCAAGAATCCTACTGACGATCACCAGAAAAAAAACCTACACCCAAAACAATCAAGCCGAAAACACAAGAGATAACCGTTCAAAACATCAAACCCCGAATAGCAGCCCCAGATCCCGAACCAAGGCACGTGGTGGATGTTCGCAATCAGCTGCTCCCGGAGCCTCTTCATCTTTCGATCATAAGCAAAACACAGCCAAAAAGCTCTCAAACAGGCACATTAAAGGGTCCCTTATCATTATGCTGACGTAAAGTATAGTCTGCAGAGTCTGCAATACGGGTACACGGCTCTTCGCGGGGACCTTGTGAATGGTTCCGGGCTTTCGGGCACGGGCTCGGGGCCAGCCTTGCTCGCACAGCGTTTCTAGCTTCGGGCATGGAGAATGAAAACGGAAATGGCGCTTCGATTGTCGTCTTTTGTCTGCTGATGGTAAGTGCCGGACTAGCAACAAGAGTCGTAGACTCATCGCAGAGTTAAGCATGACGACAGCTTTCATAAAGGTCATGCAACCTAATTTGCTATAGGGCTTCGCAGCAGGTTCAGGTTTTTCGTGTTATGGAAGACATTCGATTCAAGCATCGCTGTTGTCTTCTGCTTCGGCTTTCCTTCAAACACAGCTCATAGTCACATACAGCCCGAGATGAAATGATACATCTGGGAGGGAATGAAATATGTGGGAAACCAGTGTCTGTAGAGTCTCTAGGGTTCGGGATGTGGCAACCCTGTCAAGCCGACAGCGGTGTTTGCTCACCTGCTGATGCAGCTGTCAGATAGTGCTCCACACTTTCGGGCAAGCATATACAGGTCGTCTGTTCGACAACAAGATTAGAACTGAAGGCACTTGACATCCCGCCAAGCTGTAGCAGGGAAGCCCCGACAACACGCACAGGCCACCAAGCTCTGAAGGTTGGAATGGGCCCACAGTCGAAAACAAGACGACCTGCAAACTACCTCCGTAGCTTTAATAACAGGATACCGGTACAGCGGATCAGTGTCCATGTTTCTCTCGGTAACGAAAATACCCATAAAAGGGGATGAGCTTCAATGCTTGATCGGTCCCTGATACTCCCGACTGCGACAAGGATTGCAAGCCCGCAACTTGCCAGTCTCCGTGGTGAACTCAAACGGCATTTCCCGAAGTTTTCCGATGATGTCCGCCGCCTGCAGGGGAGGATGTTGGAGTCTTTGAGGTTCGAGGCGGCACCTGTGCATGTACATATATATATATATATACATACATATACATATATATATATATATGTATGTATGTGTATGTATGTATGTATCCATCAGTATATGCGTGCGAACACCACGCACGCGCGTGCATTATGCTAGCATTTTCTATACTTTCATATTTATGTGCACATGATAGCAGATCTTGTTTCGCATGGCCGCATGGCCGTGCGGGGAAACAGTAAGGCTCCAATTCGAACCCTACGGGGAGCAGCCGGCATCGGCCTTCAAACAACGAAACCGGACGAAAGCACAACCTGTCCCAAATGCCATGCAATCACCTAGACCTATTCGACTCAATCCCATAATTACGGCGCTTGCCCGCCTCTTTGGTGAGAGGCTGTAATCCGGCCTCTAGGTCTTTGATGGTGGTCCGTAGCCTTCATGGTTGCCAGTTTAAGGAAGCAGGTTCGGGGCTTGAGGCTCCATTCAGGGTGATGGCTGGCTTCTCTATACTTTACCTGACGGCAGCAGCAACAGCAGCATCGACTAGAACATCAGCATTGTAATACTACACCACAACCACCACCGCCACCAAACACTACCACCACGACCCCTGCCAAGACCACCACCATGGCCACCGCCTCAAATACAGCCCCACAAGAACCATCCCCAGTTCCAGCCTCGCCCCAGCACCCAGCAGCGCAGCCGGCATAACAATTAGAAACTGCATCCTGAGACAGCGATCCAATCTGGCCTGTCCGTGTCCTCCTGTAATGTTTCAATCTTCATCGCCATGTTCTCAGGGTTGCCTTCCGCCAGCAAATTACCTTGAGGACAGTAAGTTTCAGCTTTAACAATTCGCCGCAGACCGGACCGGACCCACTGATCCTGCCAAGCCGGCTAACACATTTTGCTGGGCACGCCGGTGCCCGGAAATTCAAGGCACGATTGCAAATCACGATGATACCAAGAGTCCGGCGAATCTTAACAAGAATACCCAGCTGTAAGCACTATAGCACTTGAACTTGAAAGCTACCCGCCCAAGACCATCATCACGAGAAGGCTCTCGGTGGCACCTCTGGCAGCGAAAATCCTACTTTTCAGCCAGTGTTCGAACACGCACTTGCTTGAAGAGCTTTGCCCGGACTCGTTCGACCATGCCGATCTCCTGCGAGACGGCTACACGATCATCACTTGACCGCTTCAGGTCACTCTAACGGCCCTGACCCTCTCCTTTGAGATCTCAGTAGCGGACATGTGAGGCAGGCTAGGCACTGGGCACTGCTCTTGGAAGCGCTGTATCCAAACAACTTATTATCACCCCAACCTGCGCATTGACCCGCTGAATGTCACGCAATCGCCCAAGCTGCGCCATCATCCGCTTCACCTTCCGGGAGAGAGAAGGTTAAGGACCTCTGGTTTGTAACAGGGCGTCGGGTTGGTTCAGAACGGAACCACTGTCTCTGTGGGCTTCAGGGTGTGCTTCATTTCTGTCCGGTGCAAAAAGCCTGCTTTGCCCTCTCCAGCTGGGATTTCTCGTGCCAGAACCCCAACTAAACCGTAAACCGTACGTGTCCTTCACTCCTCAGGAACTCCCGAGGCTGCACAAACGCAACACAAACAACATAGTGCGACATGAATGTGCGTAGTAAGCTTTTCCCCTGTGGGCTTGGTGTCGTTGTAAATCTCGGTGACCAAGCTGTTGTTGATGTTGGCGTTGATGCTGGTGCTGCTGGTGTGGTTACGGCTGCGGTTGCGGTTGCCTTGCTGTTGCGGTGGCAGTTGCGGTCGGCGTTGGTGGTGGTGTTGTTTGTAATGCCACTAGTTTTTAAAACTGATTATTAGTGTATCGTGTTATCCTGACTATGGTGATTATTGTTATTAATTAAACGAGAGATGTCGTTGTGGTTATTACTACTCATGCCGTGTCTAAGAATACTACCAGAACTATGACTGCAGCACTACTACTGCTAATGCTATGGCCATCACCATCACTTCTGCTTGCAATTTACTAGTAATCTTTTTACTGTTAATACTTATTAATTATTAATAATGTTGTTCTTGTCGTTGCTGTTGTCGGCAATGGTGCTGTTGCCGCTGTTGTTGCTGTTGTTGCTGCTGCCGCTGCCGCTGCCGCTGCCGCTGGTGCTGGTGCTGGTGCTCTTGCTGCTGGTACTGGTGCTGGTGCTGGTGCTGATGCTGCTGCTGCTATCGCTGTTGCGGTTGTTGTGGTGGTGGTGGTGGTGGTGGCGGATATTGCTGTCGCTGTTGATGCTGGTAGTGGTGCTGCTGATGCTGGTTCTTATGGTGGTGGTGGTCCTGGTGGTGGTGCTGCTGCTGTTGCTGGTGATGGGTTCTGCTGGCGCTGGTGCTGGTGCTGGCCGATGGTAGTAGCGGCGTGCGGGTGGCGGGGGGCGTACAGTAGTGGTGGTCGGCGGCGGTGGTGCTGGTGGCTGGAATTGCTGCTGCTGCTGCTGCAGTTGTGTCGTCGTCTCCGCCCGGCTTTTTGAGCATGTTCACATTCGTGGCTCGATACTGCTGTTTGGAAAAGTTTCACGACTATTTTGAGTATGCCGTATGCTTGAACGAAGCCCTGAGTCCCGGCCTGGTTGATCTGTGCCTTCAGATGCGTCCGGAGGTCGTCGGAATCCCGTGTGGGTGTGTCCCGAATGGCCAGGAGCTGACTCTGCGTCTCCGACCTGGGAGGCGCGCGTGCCGAGTTTTCCAGGGTTCGGGGTCGATCAGCCGGAGGTCTACAAAATGAAGTCTTATAAGACAGAAGTAATGCTGGACTTGTTACGGCGGATGCAGACGGTTACAGGTGTCAGGGCTATCGCCCCTGAAGCCCTTCTACACGCTCAAAAAACCACGCACGCAAACCCCACCCCAACCCCCCCGAAGCCCCTGAAACTCGAAATCCAATCTGCAACTTCTCGCTGAACTTGGCGATGTCTCTCTCGTAAGAGCTGATCTTCGGCCAAACCTTCTCGGACCTCGGCGTCGAGATTCCATGGGTCTTCGACGAAGAGGTGCAGGATTGATAAAATAGACTCTATAAGTACAGCTGTACGGGTTCTCGTCGGGCATTGAAGGGTCCAGGCATTACTGCATTACATTTTTAGGCGATAAGACCAAGCCAAACCGGAGCCAGCCGAATCCCAGCCCACACAACGGATGTTCCAAGAAGCAGAGTGAGTCATGGGATTTACCCGGCCTCCATGCCTCTGGCCTTCGAATGCCCCTTCTTGTAAGCTTATCTCTGATCCGGGTTCAGCTGGGAAGTCCGCCACACCCTGGTTCCGCACAGGGTGGCCGCCCTAAACCCCAAACGCCAACCTTGTGGGTCTGCTGCAACGCCAGTCAAGGGCCTAAACCGTGTGCCAGCGGGTTCCTGCCTTAAGCAGCGACCTGAACTTCAAACACAGATGGAATGTGCAGCATAGATATGCGGCTTCAAATGCCCTTTGCTGCACGATCCAACATAGCAACACAGACGCACGCAAGAAAGAAGAACAATCTGGAATCCAATCACTCCTGACGAGCATATGCATTCCTTCCGAACCCAAAGCCCAAGCACTTCCACTTGCAAGCTCAAAACAACGACTTCCCAATGCCCTTAACTACTCCACGATGCCTTTAGTCTGAAGCTCCACACACCCCAAAACCGGCACACCCGAAACCCTGAACAACTAAACTGTGAGCTCAGAACATTTTTTAGCCTCAAGTACCTGACAGTCTTCGGAACAATCATGTCCTTACGTTGTACTATAGACTTGTGCCGCGAAGCCTTGTTCTAATCAGCAATGCGTCACTCATCATCCCTGTTTTGCCTTGAGCAACCGCTAAACTCAAAAACGTTAGAGCTCTGAATCCTAGAATTCCAAAGCCCTGAAGTCTAAAGCCAAAACATCGCTGAACATCTGCCACGACACTCTTTTCTGAGCCTCTGTACGAGATCTGCCAAACTCCGGGCTTCTGGGCCCTCCTCATCCAGGACCTGCTGGTGGGCTTCAGGAGGACGGCCAAAATGCTCTGCGCCAGATACTGGCGAGCCAAAGTCCCCAAGTACTCGTACTTCCGTGATTCAGAAGAGATTCGGAGGCCACGAAGTGGTCCATGTATCGGAATTTACACCGCATGCGACGTTCCGTGGGGCGAGGACTGATATATCCGTGTAACGAGTAAATGAGACGCGAGCGACAAGCATGCACCGAGGAATTTTCCGTGCTGTGCGGCAGCTCCAAGGTAAATTCAGTCGGCTGCTCCAGTTCAAGGGTATATAGCATGCATGCATGAGTCATCGCGCTACTTCGGTAACGACTCATTCAGCTATGCACTGTGCTGTGCGTTACAGAAACTCCAGGCAGAGGGTTGACAGGTACATGCCGAGGGTTTCCGGACGCTTTGTTGATGTCGTTGCCTACTTTTTTGGCACTCGCTCTCGACAGGGTCAGGCGAGGTTTCGGAACGTGACACAAGCTCGTTGCCTACTTACATAAGCCACTCTGACCCATGATGATGCCAACAACAAGTCGCCCCCCCAACAATGAAGCCCTACATAATGCCTCACATCCTAATAATGGGCTTGTCACCAAACTACATTACATTGCAGTACACGACTATATTGCACTGACTACATTGCGCTACACCACACTACATTGCGCTGCATTGCACTACATTGCACTGCGATACACTGTGCTACACTATCTCATGGCCTTAGATTTAGCACATTAGACCATAACATTAGCATAGCATTAGCATAGCATTGGCATGGCATTAATTAGCATAGCAACAGCACGGCTTGAGCAGAGCCTAGAAGGGCCTAGAATGCCACAGCACAGCAAAGCATAGCAAGTACATTCTGCATCACGCTCAGCATAAGGCATAAGCAATTAATTGCGTTGCATTACCTTTCCTGACCTTACCTGACTAGCCTACCTCAAATTACAATTCATAGCACTGCATCGGCTTGCACAGCATTACATAACGCAAGCACAACATAGCATTGCATTGCATTGCATAACTTATCATGGCATCACATGTAGTAGGTGAAGACATAGACATGTGATATATTTACGCGTATATTTGTAGAGAGAGACAGAGAGAGAAAGGGAGGAAAACAAAAAAAGAAGCCCCAGCGCAAACATGACGGGGAGGTTTGAGAGCGAGCCGCCAAGACACTCTTCATCAGGGAGCTTATTGACAATTCTGATTGCGCACTTCGTGAAACCGTAGCCGGGCTTTCGACTTGAATAGCCGACTGTCTGGCGTCTGCTTTTGAGTTGAAGATGTACATAGCGGCCTCATGAGTCGGTACCATAGTTTTCGTGCAAAATCCCCAATAATGCCACGAGCTCCAAGCACCTCCCCCCTCTCCAGGGCATCGTTGACCTTGTCGATGACCGTGGTGACCTGCCCATGGCAAGCTCTTCAACCCAAACCCAGAAAGAGAATCGCACCCAAAACCGCCCAACCGAGCCCAAAACTCTGAGACCAAGCCCTGAACGTAAGGCTGAATTCCAAGCTGACAGGGATCCTCGATCTGTTCGCGATAGTTTCATGGGGCCACCGAAATTTCAACAAAAAGTGGTTGCGAATTCATCAGGCATTTGGGTAAGAGGCCTGACATGAAGGATTTCAGCAATAAGCAACCTGAAGCGGTCCTGGTACCAGGGAGTATATGTGGACATTATAACCTCTGACTCCTGTCTGCCGCCCTCCGGCGTCTTACACAAAGGACTGAAATTGCGGTGGTCTTCAAGAGGAACTGGGGTCGATTTGGGGGTCCCAGGGTTGCAGGTCGGGCTTGGATTTCTCCTCCCAGTTTGGAAGGCCTGTCTTGATTTACGCTCTCGCAACTCCGACGCAGCCAGACGAGGTTCTTGGTTCGCATAGTCGGTGAATTTGGTTCACTCGAGTCAGCTCTTGGGATTGCAACAGCAACAAGAAATTAAGGCCATGTAGTATCTTGATTTGCGTCCAGGGACCAGTCGGTTTCGGGTGAAGTCTTTAGGGGCGTCGGCATGCCAGTACCGCTCCGCAAATGTGGGAATCTAAGTTGTTTTGAGTCTTTTGAGGTCTCGACTCGCACACTCGCTCGCGCAGGCACGGCTTCACGGTCTCAGGTGAGGTTTAGGGTTACGGATCTCGAGATTGTCCCCCAAGCCTGAACCCACATCAATGCAAGGCTCGCTCGAAACTTCCGAACCCTGCACTTGGATGAAGCCGACAAGCGAACAAAGCTTAAAATAACGGGTCAGTATTATTCCTCCAAGTTTCAGAACCCAGTGTGGAGTGGGCTCCCCTCTGTTTCCGCCCAACCGCTCACAGGACGCCTCGCCCCGCTTTTCAATCAGGGACATTGTGCGCTTCAGGGAGCCCACATCCTGCTCAAGAGGTCAGGTCGAAAACTATACCCGGGTTTATGGCCTCCAGAGGTGCAGTTCTAACCAGAATAGCTGTGGGCTAAGGGAGGTTTGTGCAGAAAAGATATAGAGAGGGACTACATGCAAGCACGTGCAATGTCGCCAATTTTCGAAACCCCACACTACCGGGCACAATTAAAGGGGCTTTGCACGTGATATCTCACATCCAGTCATCATGCAAAGGCACCCTTGTACATGTGGGAGACCTGCGAGTCTCACGGTCGCAAGGGCCTTCCGGCATATTCCACGGCAGACGTTCATAGCAACACACATGTCTTATCTTTTGAAGCTCCCGCATTGCAGTGCGACATATGGTGCTGGGCATTATGAACCCCGTTCCCGGAAAATGAACCTTGTACTGTTTCTAGTCTAAGTGCAAGTTTGCAGCTTGCACTGCTGCCCTGCTGGGGCACAACACTGCCGCGACACGAAGGAACATGCAAAGGTTGCGACCCGACTCGCCTCGTGCTTGTTGCTATACTACACGTCGCTAGTAAGATCGAGCGAGTTCGGGGATTCCAGCGCCAGCGCCTTGATGTTGTGGTAGTGCTTGTGTCTGAGCCCAGCCTTGGCACCAACAAAAATCGCCCGTTGCAGCTGCTGAGCTAGATCCTGGAGGTTTCCCATACCATGCTCTGGTCTCCGCCTTTTCCTGCTTGAACCTTCGCGCAGCTTCGGGCTTAGAGCGTGATCCTTTCTGCCGACGGATGTCGATCTTGTAGTCAACTTCCCGAATCTTGCCCGTCATGTTCACAACTTCCTTCAGTCGTGGCTTCATGCTTTGAGGCCTCTCCAAACCTGCAAAGATGCAACAACCGCGGTTTAAGATGCTCTAGGGATACTGTACTTACTTGGGGTTGTGGACTGGTTGTGGTGTCCTGGGTTCAGTGCATGGTTTCCTTCCTGGCCTCTCAACTGACGCTGCCGTGCTCTGCTGCAGGCCATTATGCTTCGTTGCAAGGTAGGTCCTATGCATCAGAGCTTGTATGAGCTTGTAGGGCTTTTCGTCAAAAGACCTGCGGCCCCTTCAGCCATCCTCGTGAGGCCTGCGGGCATTGAGTAGCAGGAGAAGACTTGAAGCGAACAAAAAAACGCATAAGCAGCGGCAGTGTCAGTAGCAGTAGCAGTAGCCGTGGTAGTGGCAGTGACAGCGGCAGTTGCAGTCGCAGTAGCAGAAGAAGAAGTAGTAGTAGTAGTGGTAATTTCAGTGGTAATTGCTGCTGCTGCTGTTGTTGTTGCTGTCGTCGTTGTAAACATAGTTGTAACTGTTGCAGTAGGGGTAGGCATCGGGATGATGTGCTTCTGGTGTAAGGAAATCTGGCCTTCTTCGAGCTTTGAGCAGGGGTCTGGTTCTCCAGGTCAAGAGGTCGACTAGTGGGAGACGTTGGTTCGGTCCAATGCATTTAAAGTTTGTGACTAAGTGTGACTAAGAAGTTGCACCGATCTCGACTTCTCGCTAAGCACGCCTCCTCATGCGCAAAGAAGCCACCATTCGCATTGAGCTTGGCAGTGAACTGCTCCTCGAAGCTGTGGTTTTGCGGCCCATTGGACCCTCTGAAACCCCAAATTGATGGTTGTTTGGTGCTCTGGTCGCTGACACTTGTAATCTTATTGAAGGCCTTTTGCGCCACTGCAGCACAGTCCTCTCTTGGACTGTGCAAACATTCTTGCAGGCTCTAGACTCTCTACTGTAGGTATTGCACAAGCCGGGGCTCTAGTATGCCATCGTGATGTCTGGCTGTGGAAGCTGCGGTAGAGCTAAAACAACATCAAGAGTCATCTGAATATGGCTTCGCGTTCCATTCTCGATACGCCTGTCGACTGGAGTTCTGAATTCGCTAGCCGCTTCGGATATGGGACAGAGCTCGAAGGCTTCGCATTCTAGCTTGTGTCCGTAAGGCTTGCCATTTTGAAAGGCCTGGGCTTTCGGGTCTTGGTTTCAGGGTCTTCATGATCATGTCAAACTTTTCAAGGCCCGTAGGATGCGGATTGAAGAAGGGGTTATCTAAACGCGAAAAGCACCGACCTGTTAAACACGTCTAACGAGAGTATCGTTGTTCGACCAATGGTTCGTGGCTATGCCAACATCAGCCAACATAGGGGCAATATGCAAGAGCGGTGTTTATTTGCTGAGGCTCCGCAGCCTCAAGGCTAGACCTCCCGACATTCCCTCATAGGCCTCCTGCGCAACGTACTCTGCACGAGCCTCCTGCAACGAGTTTAGACTTAGGTCCGCTGCGGGCTTAGTGCTTAGCTACAACACCTTCCATGAATCCTGGCCCGTTTACAAGTGAAGCTGTTAGTTCGAAAGGTGAATCCGCTGTGTGTGTTTACTCCCTGGTTCATGCTTTGGAACATTTGCGGACAATCGTCCGCGTAGCCTATGATTTTCGAGGCTGCTGAACACCTACTGACAACAGCAAAAGCGTATGCATCGGGGACGAGCATACAGTAGAGAATGGCAGAAGCTTTTTGAGCAATACATTCCAGATTACCAATTGCACAACCGACGGCCCGAGCTCCTAAAGGCAAGGACACGCACTCTTCACCTGCAGATCCTCACAGTTCAGAGTGTTGCGACATATTCGTGCATGCAAACTCTCTTCAGCCTGCCCATCGCAATATTATATTATCTTACTTGCACCGCGACGATGGAAGTCAAAAGCCTAGGACCTAGGCGAATCAAACTTGATGCGGCAAACCAAGTAGTAGAACCATGTACCGATTTACATCGCGCGCGGATCACAAGATTTTCAACCTCGCCACAACTGTGTGGCTGCTGAACATCGAGAGCGCATAGTCGTACTCGCTATTTTCAGGACTAGCAACTACGTGTAGCTGTACCAACTTTGCCCTCAAGCTCGGCACGGTATCGCAGAAACGATCCAAAGTTTTCGAAGGATGAGCGTCACCCAGGAAAGCAAGTCTGAAAATGCACAAGACCGTGAGACCAGGGGTCAGGCTAACCTGCGAGCCCAGAGGGTCAACATGCATGAATAAACACTTGCATGTATGCAGATGAAGCCACAGCAGGCCTCCAACTCGGCGACCTTCTCGGTAAGCTCGTCATTTTCGAGCCGGAGCGAGACGGCCTTTGGGCAGCTTAGGAACATTGAGATCTGCAAATTGTTCGTTGCTAATTATTCCTCCTCGCTGTGCTATGCCGAAACTCTATTCAAGCCATTGACCCTAAAAGTTGATAAAAGTTGAACACCGCCTCTCCTTCCCGACGCTCAATTGCAAAGCCCTGCATTTCTGCAGCCTCCCGCCGAAGATTCTCATAGGCCGGTGCGTCCTGCAACGTGGATCAACGGGTTGAAGCCTTGAGGACCATGGCATCTTTGAGAAGCCGTTGTAAATACACCAAAGCCGAAACCCTAAACCCTTTTGCCTGAACTCTAAAAACCTAAACGCTAAACCCCCCTATTCAGTCGCTCCTGCTAGATCGAGCCGAACTGGAGGAAACGAGACAACAAGTGCCGCACACGGCCAACATCCAAACTGAAAGATCCGGCTTAGACTGTAGGGGCATGACAACAACCAATTGCCTGCAGCTGCCCTCCACTTTGAGTTTCTAGCTTTGTAGGATTTCCCTGCGGTCTGGAGCTCCAAATGGGTGCCTCTGCTGGTTCTGCAGCGCACAAAACCTCCAATAGGGTACCACCTAAGTTAAAGACGCGAAACTGAACTAATGATTTTCTAGCTGTTTAACGGTTAAGCCCTTGTATTCCTTGTCCAGTCGCTCGCCCTGGACGAGCGCCTGCTCCACCTGCCGGGCTTCGCTGACTCAGATGGAGCCCTACTGTACCACCTAAACAATTCAATCGGCTCCCAGATGCTGCAAGGAACAGGCAGCCAATACTACCGTCAGTAAACATTACACCAGTCGAATCATTTTCATTGTCAAAGCGATGACCTCGAGTGTCAGTTCTTCCTGATGCTTCGTACTGTACCCATTGCGGCTCGTGTGTCGGGCTTTCAGTTGAGGGCCGCCGGCGGTCAGTCAGGGAAGCTCGCGATGTCTTCCCACCGAATTTCAACCCGACACGCGCGCAAACTACACGAGCTTGTAAGTTTGGGCTTCGAGGGTTTTGTTTTCGGTCTGACTCGTTTACGGTGTGCTGACATTCACGCTGAGAGTCAGAATCCTCCGGCCATGCAAGGCCTGCTAACTTGCCTGATCCGATGCTAGGATAGGCTGTTGGGGCGTTAATGCCCGTTAATGTGCGCGTGATTTCAAAATCCTCTGCCCGTGTCGGGATCACGTGCTTTCAGGGCCGGGACTGGGGTGTCGAGAGGGTCACGATGTAACACGTCCTAGGCTGGCTAGAGAACCAAACAGAACGAAAACCCAGTCGCCCTGAAGCTGGTCAAACGGCAGGAAGAGGGAGTATTGCTGCGCATGCACTCTGATAGGAGCTTCTGCATCGCAGGAGAGTGAACTGCTTGCTGCTTGCCAGAAAACAAAGACCTCCCGCTCTTGGCTCCTAAACCTAAACCCTGAAAACTTGGGGTTTCAGGTTGCTTGAGACCCACGACCTCTCAAGCCTAGACCAAGAGAATGGGCCTCGGTAACGAGGTCCTGAACGCTCATCCTGGGAAATTGGTTTCCAGTCTTCAGTTCTGGGTAAAAAATAGTGGTAAATTAGCGAAACTGTTTGTTCCGGAGAGTCTGGTCGTCAGGCAGTTTAGGCTTCAGGGTTCCTGAATCGAGCTGATCCAAAATAAGTGCCTGCATGTGTCCCAAAGAGAAGCCGCCGGAAAGGGGGGGGGCAAATCATGCAGGGTTGCGGCTGTCCTACGCCCCGCCCTTAACACACGTTGTAATCCCCTCGTGTTTGCATAAAGCGGCCAGATGGCCCGCGCCTGCCCACCCCCTCACAGCCTTGCGCAAGAAGCGGCACGCACGGAGTCTAGGCTTTTCAAAACCGGCATCGCAGTCCGTCATGCTCTGTGCCACCGAGGAATGGCAGAGGAATGGGTTCAAGGTTCGGTACCAAACCCAAAACCCCTCAACGCTACACCACCTTCAATCCCTAAGGCAGCCTGAACCCCTACACTATGGTTTAGGGTTCTGAGGCAGACTTGAGGTCAAGGCTTCAGCGTTGGGCGCTCATGCTCCGGCCACTCAGATGAAGCCGAATGCAGAGTTGCAGTCTTCAAGGCCGGGGCTAGAGCTTCTGAATTCAATCCCGAGATGCAAGTATTCGAAAGACCTCTAATTACTACACATCCTGTACCCTCAACCTTCTGAAAGCCAAAATCGCTCACCCATGGACACTGGCCCCTTTAGACTCCGGACCCATTCCTGCATCCCCCATGCGCCCTGCGAACACTCCACCCTGAGTCGAAGACACCCTCTTTTCTCTATGAGCAGTAATAACCTCTGAGGGCCCTAGCCACCGCCGTCGGGGCATCTTCTTAACCAACTCCTGGCCCAGGCGTCGATCAGTCAAGGCTTCGGGAAGGTTTGGAGCCTGAAATTTCAGGGCTTCTTGCGGATCCTTGTGTCCTTTGACGGCTTCTTTCTGAGCTTTCTGAGGTGTTGGACCGTGTCTCTCGAAGTCTTGGAGATCACAGATCCCAAACCCTGAACAGCCCAGACACTTTGTCGTGAATCCCCACGCACGAGGACACAGAGTTTGTGTGAAATCTATAAGCTTGTTTTGCTTTTGCAGAGAAGTTGGTCAGGCCCCAAACCATGCATCAACCCTGAAGTGTGAGCTAGCAAAGCATGTTTCAGCCACAGCCTGAAGCCTCAAGTCTCTGAGTGTCCAGCAGCCTCCAACTTTTGCAGCCATGTACCATATGTTTTGTGGTATGTACGTATACCTGTATATATATATATACATACATACATACACACGAACCGTATGTGTAGATATTCACATATATACATGTATGTATACACATATGTATATACATACATACATATACACACATATATATATATGTATATATACATATACATATATACATATAAACATGTGTACATGTGTACATATATTTTTCTGGGCGGATGATAGAGTCGACAGACGCATCCATATGCACACAAATTCAGGTGAAACAGGTGGCGTACATATAAATACAAATTATATATATATATATAGAATATATATATACATATATATATATCATATCTCGGCGTGTGCGTGTGTGTATGCGTGTATGGATGGATTGATGGATGGATTGATGGATGGATGGATGGATGTGCCAGACTAACCCTATACAATTTATGTGCACATGCACATATCTACATATATACAGTTACACACAGATACACATACAAACACACACACCCACACACACACATACGAAGCCGAAGCAATCCCCAGAGAAGAGAACCCCCAAAGGCTGCATTTGGGGCTTTCGGTCGAACAATTTAAGCCGTTAGGGCCTTTAGGGTCCAGAGTTTTGGGCTTCGATTGTATGCTGCATCATACTGAATCAAGATTAGGGTTTAGCTTTTGTGCTTGTTTAAGGTTTAGGTGTACATAAGAGCCTTGCAGGTCTGGTGCATCGCCTTCTGGGACGCGGAGGGCTGAACTTTCCCGCTTGCAAGACTACACAATTCATCGCAATTCAATGCTGTCAATGGAAAGGCTTGGATCGCCAAATCTTCCATGTTGGAAGCAGTCACGCTAAAGCTGCGAAGGTTTCACCGTCTGTCTGGCCCCTGGAACCACCACTGCCACTTGCACTTGCCGCCTCTTTTGCCCACAGCATCCCCGATGCGCATCCTACCCTCTGGGGAGGACGCCTAGTCCTAGTCGCTCACTTGTCATCACCTGTGCCTTGTGCATGGCTGTGGTTTTGGGGTTGGGAACGTGGCAGGCTGGGAACGCCATGCAGCATCATGCAACCCTACATGAACGGTAGAATCGGGTCTCGGCGGTTAAGTTTTCCTTGACTGAGTTGGAATAGCGAAGAATAGCGAATTCCAAGTAGCTGCATCGAGCACTGGCCGCTGCTAGCTCTGACCAATGCTGCAACTTGCTTAATTACGGGCTTCCGTAGTTTTGCAGACAGAACGATGGAGACTATCCCTGCGCTGGGAGGTCACCAGATTCTCTCGTGGCTTCCTGTTACAACTACTACCAAAATGCACCCTTTTGCATCCAAGCCTATTGCGACTGCCGGGTACCCCTGAAGAAAGAAACTGAGCACCAGGCAAATCTGCAGCAAACCCGAAAACACGAAACCAAAGGCGGCCCGACCCAACATGAAAGTGCGAAGCGCGCGGCATCGCGGCTGTCGCCCGGTGAAAGGCTGCCCCACCAACCTCACCAAATTCTCTGCGTCCGGCCAGGTCCAAACGTTCGGCTTTAGGGCTTCGAGGTCTGAGGGATTGATTGTGGTCTCAGCCCCAGTATGGTCTTTCCCTGCTCTTCACTCTTCAGTTGAAGGTGCTTTGCCGCCTGCTCTCAGCTTGAAGCAATCACTATGTCTTGCTGCTTCAAGACATTGGGAATCCGCTCGGATGAAGGCATAAGAAGTAGGGTTCGAGCTTTGCTAGGAAGGGCTCCAGAAACCTGCAACAGGCAAGGGCCGGTGATGTTACGTGGAAGAGAACTTCGAGGCAACAACTCGGAGTATAGCTTACGATGATCACCATCTGATGCGGGAATCGTTCCGGCTCAGTGATGCGGTTTTAGGAGACTCCGTTCGAAATAGGTACCATGGCAGCAGCGGCATGACTGGTAGCAACATTGGTATTTGCAGAACTGGCACTAAGTTGGCTACTATGGTGACGATGATGATGATCGCACAAGGGCCGAGTCGTGTCCCACTCCATGACGACTACGACTGCGTTGGCATTTCTTACTGCTATGGTCGTTCTGTCAGCGATTCGGAACAATAAGGGTATGACATGTGATTACTTTTATGCTGCGATGGTTTCACCCATCTCGCCTTCATAGAAATTCTTGGGACAGGCAAACCAGACTCAGACTCTGCACTCAGACCCACAAGCTTAAGAAAGTCAAGCTTCGGGCCCAAACCCTGGATGCTTTGAAACAACCTCCTGGACTCAAAAAGGCTCAGCGAAGCAGCTGTGTAGACGCAAGTCAGGCCAGACGACCCGTTCGACCGGAGATCTCGGAGACGGGCATCTCCACTACCGAACAATTGCTGAAGGTTTAAGCTCCGCAAATGAAGCTATACTGTAGTTTAGCAAGTCTTAAGTCTAGTAGCTGCAAAGTTTTATTTCCGTCGGGATGTCAGAGTTTGGATGACTGTAAGGTGCTTCTGCTGGTAACACGGCGCAGACAGAATTTGCACAAGAAGCGGAAGCTTGGAAAGAGTCCTGGCGCTAGTCCAAGACACATATGCATCGATTCAGCAGCACCGCACCAGGCGGCATCGCTAGTTGCACTTGCCTTAAACGGTCCTTCGGGGAAAGTAGGGGAGAGCAGGAGTTACCGTAACACCGATGCAATCTGGGGGTTTTGCCCCAACTAGCAGCTAGCATCTGTGGTACACGCTTATCGTAGCTTTCGCCTTCGGAAATCCCAAATGCCGGAGAAAACCTAGAAAATATTAGCAACGCACAACGCATCTGTATCTAGAACAGGCAAGTATTCGCAGTAGCATCATCACAACGGAGTCCTGCAACCATGAACCTCCAAGTGCCGAAAATCACACCAACGGTTCCGAATCAACTGCGCAAGGAACGAGGTTGTAAAGAAAGTGGGACAGGGAGGGGAGAATGTCGGCAAGCCGTATATTTTCGAACTTTTTCAGGGTAGTTAAGGTAGTTTGGCATCCAGGACAAAGGTCGATCGCGTGACATAATACTGATGGAATCAGGTTAGGGTGTGCTGATAGTTGCATTTTTAAAAAGGAGGCTGACAAAAAGTGCTTCCACTGACTAGAGAACATGCAAAGATTGAGAACAGTAACCTTGGGAAGTAATCCACGGGGATGGTTCGGGCTCGTTGTCTTATGGATCCGGGTAGAGTTTATTCCACACTGCTGGCTTTAACCAAATGGCCAACTCCTCTTGCCAAAACCCTGACGCCAAGCCACTTCCGCAGCAGCTGCACGGTCAGGTCCTAGCGCCGCCCTACAGCCGACCCTGAGATGCGCCAAATCTAAAAGCTAACAGCTAACCCTTCAACATCATAGCCTCAAGATATCCTGCTCCCTGGATGCTGAACTGCACAAGACAGGCGGTCCCAGTCAGTTCTAATGGTGTTCCTTGGAAAGGCTACCTCAACGAGAACATTCAATAGGGATCGAAAAGGACTGCCCTGAACAACAAAACCTGGACCTGAACCCTAAATGCTCAAACCACAAACCGAAGCCGCCACAAGCCCGTCCTTGAAGTCGAGGGAAGCCTTCGCAGGTGGAGGCTCTCCTGAGAGCACGAGATGCTGCAGCTGCTGATGGGACACCTGGGTTCTGGCAGGATTCAAATTTTTCTCTAGGCCGCAGGGCACATGGGAGCTTTGTTTGCAACCATTTCTTCGCCCCGTGGCATGGCTTCCTACGTTCGATGCGCTCCTGTGAATGTTGCAACAGCTGTGTTTACCATTATGACCGTCATGAGCATTAGGACCGACATCTTCTCTCTAACCGGGAACATGAGCATCCGCATACTCTTCAAATCATCACACTCAAGATCTGCATGATTGTTAATTAAGGTTCTGGGCGATGGCTGGTATGGGCAGGGCACGGCAGGGCGCAGGGCGCCGGGGGGCGGGGGTGGGCAGGCCGACAGACAAACAGAGAGAGAGAGAGAGAAAGAGAGGGATTGAGCGGATTTCCGAAACATCGGACATACAGAAGGCAGCTATAGTCTACTATAGCTTAGGATAGTATAAAAATGAATGCAACAGCATACTATAGCATACTACGTACAAACACAAGTGTCGGCAACGCTCCTAAACTATAGTCTACTATGGCACACTATAGTATACCATATAGTCTTCTTTTCTTGCCTTATTTGTCTATGGCGGTTCGCGTAAGAAGGGAAACCGCAGAGCACGAGAACCTGGAGCAGCGAACAGGTTGCTGGTCGTTTCAATTCTCTAGCCCCAGACCCCAAAACCTCCAAATCCCCACAGCCACGACCCAATCCCCCAGCCCCCCACCCCCCAAGAGTCTCAACCCCAAAGCCCGACAGTTGGGCCAACGCAGTCGAGCACGTGGCACCTACCATAGAATGCTATACGACAATACACGACTCTATAGTGTACTATAAGTATTGTAATAGACCAGAATCTACACAGCCTCCTTCTACTTCAGTCGTGAGCAGGAACGCAAGAACGTACCTTACCGATGGCCATGCACAATGGAGTTTAAGCTTTGGTCCCATCATCTGTGCAGCAAACCGAGTATTAATTAGTAGTTCGTGTACGGTCTCCGAGCGCTCATCTGCGAGGCTCCTTGCATTCTGTTGGGAAATTCAATTACGTCTAGGACAAAAGTTACGTCTCAGAAAAAATGCATTTAACCCTGCTACCACCCGAAGTGGTTACATGCAGAGTTCATGCGCATGTTCAACGTAAGGGCTTAGAGGCTCAGAGACACGGGCAGCAAGGCAGCAAGATGTCCCGAAGCGACTTGGACAAGACACAGAGCTGAATGGCGGCGCGCCAGTCAGTAGCTCGAAGAGAACGCAGCCCAGGGACCTTATGACAGACACTCGAACAGCTTTAACTACCGAGGGCTCAGAGTCGCTGAACAACCACAATTTCCAATTTGCTAGAGCATTGCGGCTCAGGGCGAGAAATGGGTGCAAAATACAACCAGATGGGTAAAAATACGACTAAATGTTTAGAAATTGCTCTAGATGGTGGAAAATACAACCAGATGGGTGAGAATACAACTGGGGTCTTCAGGCTTTATTTGAGTAGATGCAAAGTGGCTTTGGGGCTTTCTTTGAGCAGATGCAACGGGTTTTTGAGGCCTTTTTAGAGTAGATGCAAAGGGTCTTTGGGGCGTTGTTTGAATCATTGAATAGATGCAAAGGGTCTTTGGGGCTTTATTTAAGTAGATGCAAAGAGTCTTTGGGGCTTTAGTTGTGTAGATGCACAGGTCCTTGGGGCTCTATGATATTTGAGTACATGCAAAGGGTCTGTGGGGCTGTCTTGTAGTATTAAGTCTTGCTTACATGCCTTTCGCACCTACAGTCCTACATGTCCGAAAGCGTACAAACCCAAATACGCATGTTAAGTATTGTCCACATGCCCTTCGCACCTAAATGATGCAAGCATACAAACCGAAATACTCATGTTAAGTAATGTCTACATGCCTTTGACACCTACTTTGTATGTTACATCTGTTATGCTGAAGCCTGAAGGCTGTACCATGGATTTTCTGCAAAGCGTGTCCAAACTTATAAAGGCAACGCAATGACCAGTTGTGATTTCTGCGGTTTGGGCCAGCGCACAAACATGATTCAGTTGTGTTTCCCCCCGTCTGCTTGTAATTTCTCCCGTTTGGTGGTGTTTCGACCCGGTCGCGGATCAGGGCTGGGGGGGTGCTTCTGGATCTGCAGCTAAGTAAAAGGCCTGGCACTTCAGATTTGTGGAGACTGAAGAGGATTGAGACCAAACAGCCCTCGGAACCTATGCCCTGGCCACGCTCAAGCTCCTGAGACTCCCTGCCACAAGTCCGAGGCAAAAGAGTGGATGCCGCCCTCGAGGAAGAGCTCCGGCGCCATGTACTGCCTTGCGGGTTCGGTAGGGGGAGAGGGGAGGGGTTGCTTTAGAGCATTGGGTTTCTGCATGTACACGTCTTTCATGATGTGAACATGCACGGATTCAAGAGATAACAACACAGACACGCTTGTCGATACAGAGCTCTACGATCAAGCCGATTCTTAGCTCTTGCCCCTCGTCTTCATTGCATGCAGCTGTCTCGCCGTGTTTCATTTCTTGGTACTTAGCACCTGACTTTGTATACACGTCGTTCTCCGGTGGTCCATGTAACTGAATGAAGATAAACCCGAAACCCTACAACGAAAACCCGCGGCCCTGAGATCTAGGGCAGGTCCGGGGTTACACTGTACCGTTCGGTCTCATGTTCACACATATCCGAACTTGCATCTGGAGTTTCGGATTTCATTCGGGGCTTCGAACAGAATCGCGAAGCTCAGGGTTTAGAGTGGAGGTTTGGACTCTCTCTAGGCCCGAAACCAAGAGAAAGGTCCAGCAAAAGACCTAGAATTGTGAACCGCTGTTTGGTGCCTGCGTGTCATGGACAGTTAAATGACATAGAGGAACAAGCAGCTGCCTGGCTAGACCAGACGTGCACAGGAAAAGCACCAAAGCGAACATGCGAGCGAGAACAAGGAGCCTTGCAGCACGACGGCGGAGCCAGAACGGCCCGTGCCGACCTTGACTAGATCCTCACCCCGGAACCCCAAGCCCCCTAAACCCCAAATCCTCTTAAAATCTTGAAAGCCACAAATCTCAGTGAGCCCTGGCCCTCACCCCTTTCCAGACTTCCCAGGCCCAAGGCACGGCGAGCCCTTCCGGGGTGGCTGCCGTCCTTCGGCCAGAGCGCGCTCGATGGCTTCGACCCGCTGTGCCTGGTTTCGAATGGCTTTAGGGCTTCAACGCTTGGAGTGGCTCTTCCTCTTCCACCACCATCAACAGCAGCATCATCATCAGCATTATCACCGTCAACGGAACCGTCATCACGATCAAACTCACCATCACCATTTGTCACCTCATCGTCATCACTACAATCATCGCCATCATCATGGCCACCAGCTGCAGCATGATCGTGATTTATCTGCCTTGGTATTCCGCCGACAAATCCGCACGATTTCCGCCTTTTGAATAGTCAGCTCGTCAGGTTTCTGCTAAGAGGCATGCACTACGAATTCCTACTATGTGGATACTTCTGCATGGTACGGCCGTAAGGTGAGTAGTACGGCAAATTCGTGAACTTCTTTACGCATGGATGTCTGTCTTGTTTTTCTTACAAGGACACAAGGGCCGACTGCATCCAAAAGATCTAGCGAAATCAGGTTTACGAACCCCTTTGGCGATTAACGTGGATCGTAGTCACAAACTGGGAAGCCGGGGATTTGCAAGCTTTGAAGCTTGTCTTTGTCCACGGTCTACCCTGTTCGCTCCTGCAAGCTGTCCTGCTGCCGACTTGCTGCGCATGCCAAACCCGAACACCTGCTAGCCCGAAATCATACCCCCAAATCGCTATTTCCCCAAATCGCGGCCAGGAACTTGTCCGAAATCACAGAGCTTCAGCGTCTCATTCTCATCGAATAGAATGTTCGCCAGCTTTAGGTCAGCATAGACGATCCCACCTGGAGGCACGAGAACATGTGGCCGCTCAACGAACGGCCCACAAGTAGTTAAGTAGTGAAAACATGTTGCAATACAGTGCCACCATGCACGAGTACTTGCGTACACTGTGGAGGATGTGAAAAGCATGAATCATTGGCCGGGACGCGCGAGTGGACGTGCAGCAGGCCGGCACAAATGTCGCCACCAAAGACTCGCACCTACAACCGTGGGTCCCGGGTGTCCTAGAACCTAGATCCTAGATCACAGAAAGCTTCAGGGGGCACAGGTATGCACAGGCTCCGAGGCTGACGCCGGCAAACCTCGATAGCCTGGTACAAGCAGCTTGCTCCACCAATGGTGATCAATAGTAGTCTTTCTAGGAACCCGGGTATTGAAAAAGTGCATTGAATTTGATGCTGAGCTGTAGCCAATAGGTCGAGCTCGGCGTAAGCCGGTGAAGCTCCAAATGATACGAAGCCCTTTAAACCCAAGGAGCCTTTTTGGCTGCAGTGTGGAGTGGAGTGGAGCGGAGCAGGACTGGAGTTCAAACACCGCCCATATTCAGAGTTCCTTACGCAGGCATGACTTTACAGCCTCCTGCATGGTGTGCTCTTCACGGTGTCGGCCTTCAGAAAAAGGACGGACAGTGCCCCTTGAACACCGCAGCCCACAACCCAATCATCGTATAAGCGGTATTAATTATAGCGTTTCGATGTCCCTACAGCCCACGCCGTGAACTCCCAACACCCCAGAAGCCGTAAACCGAAATCAATACAACCTGTATATAGGTTTCTTGCCGCTGCGGGGTGCGATGCAAAGGTAAGGATACTCGACACAAGTATACTCTCTCGACCCCCTCTACACCCCTGATTCTCGAAACTCTAAGATAAGCCCCTCGGACGACGAAGCTCGCAAGGAGCTTAAGTTGAATTGTGTTTGGGGCTTGTGAGGTTTAGGGCAGGTTTTGAGTTTTGGGTGTACAGGTTTTCAGACCTTATCGGATTTCGGGCTTGGGTTACGGTTCATCTGGGAGTAGCTGGGGGCTCATTTGGGCGTGGGGCTTAGCGGTTTGGTAGGCTTTAAGAGCTTGGGGCGCTGAACCTGCTAAGCCTGCAGACCAGGACCCTGACCGTCAGTTGTCGCTGAACCGTCCAGCCGAACCACCAATCCGCAAACCCTGATATCAAGCTGAGGCGAAAAGCAGCCAAAGTCAAATAAACAAAACTTTCGAGAAATTTTCTCACCCCACAAAAGGGGCTCCCAACTTTTTGCGCCTGGTCCTCGGGGAGGCTGCCGTCTTGCTTCAGCAGTCGAAGTAGGTCTCCGCCAGCACAGTACCTCAGCGGTGTTGCTGCGTTTGATGAAGGCTTCGGGCTGTGAAGTGTTTTCGAACAGCGTTCGACCAGGATTCGGAGCAATCGCTTGAGGCTTAAGGAGTAGCATGCAGGAACGAGACCAGTCCATACAATGCGGGGAAAGGACAGAAGGATTTACAAAAGACTCAAGCATAATAGAATCGATTTCAAGCTTTACTTCAGCGTGTGTTCTCTGGTTCATTACGGGATCATCTGTGGGCTGTATCGGCTTAGTGGGGTTATTAGCTGGTTGATCGCATGGTTTGTTACAGTTTGCGGTATGTTGTATATAGGCTTATATAGTTGCACAAACAAACAGATGCAGGGTACAGACAGACGGGCGGGCAGGCAGGTGGGCGGGCAGACCGACAGACAGGAAAACAGGTAGGTGGATGGCGAAGTCTCCGTCAGGGCTATTATAGTTTAGAGTTGTTCATGGGGTTGATTGCCGGGCATAGTGGATTTTGGTATGGCGTCAGCAAGATCGAGGGTTCGGCTCCGGGGTCATTAAGATGTGGTGTCTTGGTTCTGCCTCGACAGCCCAGCTTAGGGATCTTAGGGCAGAGGGGACCCCAGTGAGTCTCAAAGTGCAAGCAGGCACTCGAAAATGGCCCACAGGTGATTCCGCGTCTCGTACCAGTTGACGAAGCCAAGAACATTCCTACGATCAGGCGTACAGCCTTGACTCACAACTCTGGAAATTCAAGCTTTGGCTTCGAATTTGGTGTGCAATCAAACCGAAACTTTCTGTAGGTTTGCAAGAAAGGCCAACTGCCACTACAATTACCATATACCGCCACTACTGTCACTGACAATATGGAAAGAAGAATACTGCTCCTGCTCCTCTTACTGCTGCTGCTCCTGCTGCTGCTCCGCTGACGCTACTGCACCACCACTACCATTACGACCACAGCCAACACCACTACTGCTACAACTATTACCACCACCACCACGACGACGACTGCTACTACCACTACCACTACCACTACCACTACCACTGCCGCTGCCCCTGCCGCTGCCACTGCCACTGCCACTGCCACTGCCACTGCCACTACCACTGCCACTGCCACTGCCACTGCCACTGCCACTACTACTACTTTTGGACCCAGGCACTGCTACTACTACTACTACTACTACTACTACTACTACTACTACTAATACTGCCACTGCCACTGCCACTACTACTACTTTTGGACCCAGGCACTGCTACTACTACTACTACTACTACTACTACTAATACTACTACTACTACTACTACTACTACTACTTTACTACTACCACTACTCCTACTCCTACTCCTGCTCCTACTCCCAGTCCTCGTCCTACTCCTACTCCTATTCCTATTACTAAAACTACTACTGCTACTACTACTACTACTACCACTACTACTACCACTAGTAACACAGCGACTACTGCTACTCCTACTACGACCACCACCACTACCACCACCACCACTGCTACTACTACTTTTCCCGCTCTATTTCCACTACTACTTCCGCCTACTTCCACTACGACTTCCACCACTACTACAACTACTACTACTACTACTGCTACTACTACTACCACCACCACCACTACTACTATCGATGCCACTACCGCCACCACCACGACGACTACTAGTACTACTATTTCTACTACTACCACCACCACCACCACGACGACTACTACTATTACTACTACTACTACTACTGCTACCGCTACCGCTACCGCTACTGCTACCACTACCACTACCACTACCACTACCACTACCACTACCACTGCTACTACTACTACTCCTCCTCCTCCTACTCCTACTCCTACTCCTACCCCTACCCCTACCCCTACCCCTACCCCTACTCCTACTCCTACTCCTACTACTCCTACTCCTACTCCTACTACTACTACTACTACTACTGCTTCTACTACTACTACTACTCCTACTACTACTACTACTACTTACTAGGACACACGCTCGTAGGAGGACTGTTGTTTGTCATGCGTTTCAAACAGAACGCAATCTTCAGGTTTGAGCACCCTTGCGGAGCTTTCGGCTGCCGCACAAGGTTGAATGACAACTTGTTTTGCGCCACATCCTTGCGCAGTATGTTGTACATGGATGCTTGTGACAACGTGTCTTGCTCCACATCCTTGCGCAGTATGCTGTACAAAGAGCAAAATTTCTGTAAATACCTGTGTTTTGGGCATGATCGCCAAAGGCAGTGACATGAACGTTATTATCCTCCCCCCCCCCTCCCCCGTCACTCCCGCCTGTCTCAGTTTCTTTTGGANCTCCGAGAGGATTGGTTCCCAGGTTAAGTTTGTTTTTCATGGACTGTTCAGACTGAGGGCTCCCCACCCCCCCAAAAAACCTCGCTCGTGTCGTGCAAACTGGCTCCGCAACGCATGAAAACACCAGTCCTCCTACGAGCGTGTGTGGTACTATTACTACGACTACGACGACGACGACAACGACGACGACAACGACTACTATTATTGTGGCTGTTGCTGCGAACATGCCAGCGCTGAACCTTTCTCGAAGCACGCCAGAATCATTCTGCTGGGTGTCGGATGGCTAAGCTTCGAAAGGATCTCAGCCTCTGTGAGCACCTTTTCTCCTGGGATACAATCTGGGGGCGCGTGGTTTAGACGCGAGCATTCAACCAAGGCCAAAACAAAATATCCCACATGAATTAAAACACCGAACTCCCGAACTGCACAGGCGATGTTTCTTCGGCTCTTCTCGAAGCTCTTCACGGCGACAAAGCGGATGGTGAACTTCTTTCGGCCCTTGTAAACCTTCGAGAACTTGCCGTGGCCTATCCTGAGTTTCAGGTTGCAGATACTGAAAATCTGGCTCTTGGTGCTTGTGGATGGAAGTCGCAAGTAGAGCTGCTCCTTTTGAGCGTGGAAGAATTTTGTCTGTAAGGCTTACGAGTTTATAGGAAGGCAATATGTCTGAACTAGTGGCTCGTAGCCTGAATCCCGGACCTGGGTTTCGGGCTTGAGAATCCTTCTCGATTTACACCAGGCCTCCTCGAGAGTTTGGGTAATCTTATGATACTGAACACCGGGTGTTTTCGCAGCACTGCTGGTTTCGTAAACCCTAAAAACCCAAATCCTACACTAAGCGCCTGAGCCAAGCGTCTCCTCGTAGAGATGGTAGTTGTTCCTTGCTTGTTCCGGAGCATAGTTGTTGTTGGAGCTTAGGGCTCGGGTCTTTTGACCACTCACTCGCGCCAGAACATCTAGGGTGCAGAGTTCATGATAGGGTTTTCAAAATAGAAAAATGACATCTAAGCTTTGGCATCGGGTTTGCTTGGCTCCATGTCCTTCGAAGCGGGCAGAGGGTTCTGGGCAAAGGGCTGCCGGCGGCTCCAGATCGCATGGGGCATGCGTTGCGTTTCAAACGACGTTTAGCCTCCGGACCTTGTTGAAATTCTCAATAATCTTCATGCAAGTGTGCATGCGCATAAGCAGCCCACAAACTATTTAAAAAAAACACATGCATGGAAATACGTGTGTGTGTGTGCATACCCATGCATCTGTACATGTGCGGAGATATGCAGGGAGAGAGAGAGAGACAGACAGAGACAGAGACAGAGCGAGAGAGAGAGAGAGAGACCGACGGATGAATGCATGGACGGACGGACGGACGGAGGAAGAGAAGCATGGATGTATGGATGGATGGATGGATGGATGGACGGATAGATACACAGACAGAGATGGACGGAAAGACAAAGTGCCAAAAAGAAACTGAATCACGCTCGAATCAAAGATTATATCTATATCTCGATGTGTGTATATATATATATATATACGTATGTATATATATATATACACACACGTTTACAGATATGTAGAGAAATAGTTAGATTCATGGATAGACAGATAGATTCGAGTAGATCGATTTGCGCACAGAGTAGCATGCCTATCCACCTAGCGATGTATGCATGCATGCATGTGGGCATGTGTGATCATGTAAGTATGCATGAACTTGTGTACATATGTATGTACGTACATACGCACGCATACGCGGAGGCATGTGTGCATCTATGTAACTATGTAGGTATGTACAACTGCACATATGTACGCATGCTTGTATGTATTGCATGTGTGCACGTATGTATACATGCAAGTATGCAACTATGCATGCATGCATGCATGCGTGTAAGTGTGTATGTACTTATGTCCGTCTGCATGTATGCATGCCGGCGCGCATGCATGCATGCTTGCTTGCTTGCTTGCTTGCTTGCTTGCCTGCTTGCCTGTCTGCCTGCCTGCCTGCCCGGCTGCCTGGCTGCCCGGCTGCCTGGCTGCCTGGCTGCCTGCCTGCCTGCCTGCCTGCCTGGCTGGCTGGCTGGCTGGCTGGCTGGCGGTTCGTCGGTCGGTCGGTCGGTCTGTCTGTAATGGATGCTTGCTTGCTTGTTTGCATCTTTTTCCTTATTGCAGACTTGCACATCCTGATGTGTTCATGTACAATTTAGTGGTACAGTGTCTGTAGGTGTACAAGGTGGGTCCTTCCGGGATGCTCCGCAGGGGATGCAACGGGGAGGGATGCGTGGGCACGTGTAACAACCCGAGATTCATAACTTCCATCCTCGCAAAGACGAAAGTAGAGGGACCCCTAGAGTCCTGATTCTCCGAGGCTCATTCGGCACCTAGGAGGTCCAACTCAGCCAGGATTGAGGCTCCATGTCCCCTAGAGCCAATCCCACACCCCTTGAGCCCAGCAGCGGGATTTCGGTTCAGAGCCCTGGACCGGGGCCTGAAAGTCCTAGAATTCAGAAAAGGCTTTGGGACTTTACAGGTTGTGGATGGCTAGGATGGATTACACCTGATCCCTACGCAACTCAACCCTAAAGCCTAAATTCTAGACCCTAGTCCAATTGCGCTGCTTGCAACGCTTCCCAAGCCTCAAAGGGCTCCTACACTAAACGAGGTTTGGGGCCCACCTGAGGGATCGGCAGGTCCTCCTGATCCTCTAGCCTCCGTGGCTCTCGCAGATTTGGTTGTGGCTTGGCTTTGTGCTTAAGGCTTCACCCACGGCCATCCGTGGTTTGACGTAAGAATTGTAGGGCAAATACTTTCCATGAAGACAAAACCAACTTTTTAAAGAACAGATGGTAATGTTTAGGGTGCAGCATGTGAAGTATGGTTAAGTTAGGCGTTGGGGTTAAGTGGCTTAGGGTCTAGGTTTAAGAGTTCGAGGAGTGCCAGTTTTTCTGCTCCGCACCCTAAAACTCCTTAAACAAGAATCCAAAGGCCGCTACCTCATGCCACACCAAGGCCGAACACGTTGTGAGATTTCACGGTTCGAGGGGTTGAGAACCCAGAGCTGCGTGGTAAGTGGCTAATTAGTCACCGATCGGCCGATGTTCAGGCCTGACGCCTAGGCGCCTTATATGAGCTGCTGTCAACATGTCAATCATCTCATACGCAATCCCTCCAGACATGTTCCCTAGTCCCGAGGCGACAAGGCAACACACGAATGCACACGAAACACGAGATCAGTCTATGCGCAAGTTTAACCGTGCAAGTTGAAAGCACTGACGAAACAAATCACGGCACAGTAATGTGACCCTGTGCAGCACAAGACAACAAATCACCAAGTGGAGAAGCAGCCGGGCAACGAGGTTGTCGTGAAGGCTCGCCTGGCTGCAGCATTCGCCCGAGAAAGGTCGATCAGCGGCATACTCCATACATTTCTATGCTACATATTGTACAATGTCTTCCGGTTGTGATGTCTGCACGGTCGGGGGGCGGAACAGGGCCAGCGTTGGGGACGTCGATGGCAACGAGTACTCGCGATGATGAGACTGGTAGCAACCACAGCAATAACAAAAGAAATTAAAAGTAATCAGCGTAGTAGCAGTAATAGTGATAGTAGCACCAGTAGTACTAGTAGCAGCAGCAGCAGCCGTAGCCATAACCTTGGCCGTAGCCGTGGGCGCAGCCCTAGCGATGGCTGCAGCACTAGCAGTAGCAGTAGCAGTAGCAGTAGTAGTAGTAGTAGGAGGAGGAGGAGGATAGTGGTAGTAGTAGTTTTGCCACCCACCTGTAGTAGAAGAGGTATAAGTAGTAGAGGTAGTCGAAGTAATAGAGTAGTAGAAGTATTAGTAGCGGCAGTAGTAGTAGTACTGCTACTCCTCCAACTCCTACTGCTACTACTACTACTGCTACTACTAATTCCACTACTACTTCGACTACTACGTCCACTGCTGCTACTGCTACTGCTACTGCTACTGCTACTGCTAGTGCTACTGCTACTGCTACTGCTACTGCTACTGCTACTGCTACTGCAACCGCAACTGCTACTGCTACTGCTACTGCTACCGCTACCGCTACCGCTACTGCTACTGCTACTGCTACTGCTACTGCTACTACTGCTGCTGCTGCTGCTACAACTACTCCTACTCCTACTCCTACTCCTACTTCTGCTCCTGCTCCTGCTCCTGTTCCTGCTCCACTACTAATATCACTACTACTACTACTACGACTACTAATACTACTCCTACACCACGACCACCACCACCACCACCACCACTACTACTACCATTACTACTATTGCTGCTACTGCTAAGGTACTGCTACTGCTACTACTACTACTACTACTACTACTACTATTACTACTACTGCTACTACCACTACCACTACCACTACCACTACCACTACCACCACCACTAGTACTACAAGTACTAGTACTAGTACTACTACTTATAATAATAATGATAACAGCAATAATAATAAGTATTATTACTACTACTACTACTGCTACTACTACTACTCGTCGCCGTAGTAGTAGTAGTAGTAGTGGTAGTAGTAGTAGTAGTATTAGTAGCAGTAGCAGTAGCAGCCTTAGCTGTGGCCGTACATGTAGCCGTAGCCGTAGTGGCAGCGGTAGCGGTAGCGGTGGCGGTAGAAGCAGCAGAAGCAGTCCTAGTAGTAGCTCGTTGTAGTCGTCGTCGTACTAGTAGTACTAGTAGTACTAGTAGTACTAGTAGTACTAGTCGTACTAGTAGTACTAGTAGTACTGGTAGTAACACTGGTAGTAGTAGTCAGCAATAGAAGTAGTAATAGTAATAGTCGTAGTGGGAGGTGGAGGAGCAGGAGGAGAAAGAGGAGGCATCGTAGTGGTAGTGGTAGTGCTAAGTGGTAGTGATAGTCAGCAGCAGCAATACTTACAGCAGCATGAACAGCAGCAGTGGTATTTGGAATAAACGACACTCTTGAACGATGAATCCAGAACACCATACTAAGCGTACAGTACCGAGGACTGAGACTCTGCCGTATGCTAAACCTCAACTGCTCAACCTTCTACACATAGTTTTCACCCCTTTGGAAACCAAAGCCCCATATCAGCCCTTGAGACCCGCTAGGAACCTTGCATGACCCGTAAACGCTCCATCTGGCTGGTTCGGAGTGAGTCTGAGAAGCACCCGCTGCCTGGGAAGTTGAGGCCCAAGTGCTCGCAGCGACGTGCGCCAGGCCTTGTCTCTTCAAAGCTTTCAGGCTTTGGGGTTTGAGGGTCATCGGCTGACAGGGCTTAGGGCGTTTAGTGGTTACACGTGAAATCCCAGCGTTTATCAGTACACGGATTTCACCTGCCAGGCAGGTGTCAGCTATGCATACGCTGCATGGAAACCCCTCTCGATAATTATTTCGTGAGCAACAGCACGTGAAAACTAGGACAACTGAGCCGGTTAAACCAAGGACAAGGTGCTCGTCCCAATTGAGATGGCACACAATCAAAATTCAGTACAGAATAAAAAAACTGAGTCGCCTGTTCAAGGTTCCTGCTGGAATCTGCACCTCAAACCTGGCAAACAGAACTTGAGCGGTCGAGCGCTAGACCGCAAAGCCCTGAAAATTTCCGAAGCCTTTACTTTCACTGAGGCCGCACCGTGTTTTTTGACCCTCGTTAAGGTTTCTAAGCTCCAGGAACTCCGGATCTTAACATGATACAATGGAGCTGGGCACCTTTCCCAGCTTGAACCGAACCCAAATCTTCTGCGGACCTTCTACGACCGGCTCCCGAAACGCAAAGCTGAAATGATGCCGTGACGAGGTGCAGTTGCTGCAGCAGCAGGGCGTACACGGCAGAGCATGTGGCGGATCATTCTTGCAAAAGCTTATTTAAAAAGAGGGAAATGGTGCCCGGACATGATCTGAAGGTATATCTCAAGTCTTAATAAAGTCTCGGGGTCAGGTCACGCTGGCTGCAAAATCTACGTGCACACCCGCATTGCTGCGAGATGAGGTGTTGCTAAGTTGGAAATGCCTATAGTATAGCCTACAGTGGGGCGAGTCGGCGCGGTGCTGAAAATGGTATAAAGCAGAGCACACCGCCGCATGGGACATGCGCTGTCGATCTCTGACCTCCTGAAAGCGGCGAGGCCGGACAGATGGCTGCAGCACCAGTCGGAGTCTATGGCACAACATCAAGCGAAAAGCTGCAATGCGAGAACGGCAAGGACAGATGGGGTAGCATCTCACCAGCCGCGCTGCCATCTTGCGCTTTTTTTGCGGCGCGTGCAGCATGAACTGGCGCTGGATGCGATGCACACAGCGCACCAGCCAGTCTCCAATCCTCGTACAAAATGGCTCAGAAGTCGGATGCTCAGCGAATTTGGTGCCGACGCGTTGATCCGTCTTTGATGGGCTGGTTTGGACTGAAGCTATGGCATGCTCTGCCCTGGGGTCTGGGTCATAGTCGAACGCGACTGGGCGCCGAAATGCGAATACGAGAAGCTCTGTACTGCAACATGTTGCCAAATGCCATGACTGGCAAATTTGCTGCCTAGCGAGAATTCACTCAGCGTCGTCGAGACCTTGATCGTCGACCTGGATGTGTCACATGCTTGAACAGCAGACAACAGCAGGACATGACATCCCAAAGCTGCATGTAAGCGCCAAGCGTGAGCGTGAGCGGGAGCGACCTCAATCGTTGCATTCTTATAGCCGCATGGCACCGTCAGCATATACAACGAACCGTGCTCTTGCCATACGCAACAATGAAGACCATTACAATAACATTCCAAACACAGGGAATCTAACCGTCGAGCCTCCTTCCTGCGGCCTCAAACCAGACCTGTCGGTCTGCCCTTCACTGGGGGCTGCCGTGACGAGCAGGCTGAATGCACGTGATCTATCAAAGGGGAAGCGGGGAACCCTTCGTCCGGCAAAAACCAGACAGCACCCGAACACACACACACAGAGACCGAGAGAAGAAGAAGACGACTGATGCAAACATGCACACACTTCCAGACAGCCTACACCCGAGCCTAGAACAAGACCGTAAGTCTCTTCTGCCGCAGACCTAACTGAACGCTGATGGCTTCGGATTCACAACTTTTAAAATGCCTTCTTTTATGCTCTAACAGTGGTGCCTTGGGGTTGGAGGTTAAGGGCTCTGACGGGGGTGTAGGTTGCAATTGGGGCAACAGATTGGAGCCTGCGGAGACATGGAACCTCTAATCGTCAAGATCGCTCGAAAGGTCAAAAGCCAGACTGGCCTACATCTCAGAACATCCTGGTGGGCGGACTCGTCCTTACGGCCAAACCTTCCAATCCTGAAATGACGAGCTGGTGATGAAAAACTCTGCGATCGCCAGGGGTTCCGCGGTCACGCTCGCGGCCGCGGTGTCGATCTGAGTGACATTACGGGGCTTGAGGTTGGCATCTTTAGGGGCAAGGGCTTTAGGGGCTTCAGAGTTTTTTAGGGTTTTGGTTCATGCCTGACGGGTTCATGCTCTCATACTGTGACTCTGCCAGGTGAGGCTCACGGTTTGCCAGCCACTAAGGGGTTTCAGACGTTTGATGACGTTTGCGTACCACCTGCTCTTCTCAAGACTTGGGGCTTGCTACTCCAATGATTTCACGTCCGTCAAACGCTGAAGGACAATATCCTTCAGTCTTGGTGTTTGCCGCCGCAGATCGACGCGTACGGCCAACACTGAATCTCTATCAGCCCCCCAGCCACAAAGGCAGGGAAAATGACCAAGTCCTCGATCTTGCCACTGCCAAACCCTCGATATCTCTAACCCTGAACACTCACCATCTGGTTCTGAAAACCCAACATCTGCGTGACTGCGTGATCTTGAGACTCAACATTAAGCTCTCAGGGCCCAACCCCGAGAGCGATCGCGGTCGTCGTCGCCGCCCTTGTTTTTCTCCTCCTTCTCCCGGTGCTCTTCTGGCACATCCTTGGGCTTCTAGAAATGTTTTCTTGGGGCTGAGTCGTTGAGATTTGAGATGCTCGGATGCGACCTTTGACCACGGTGTCATATGGGATCACTGGCATAACTGTCAGGACCCCGTGCAGGGTGTAAACATCAAAACGCTCCGTTCGAAGCAGCACTGCCTGGTGGCCTCGGCTGAATTCAAGGTGCCGAGGCATGTCACCGTGGCGGCCGAATGCTTGTTACTATTGCTAAACCCCAGTGCTGCTGTCGATATTCCGCCCTTGCTCTTGCAAATGCTACCATGGTCACTAGTCACTGTACAACCGGGACGGAAGTTTGTCCCTGAATCCTATGTTCCCGCTCTTTGCTTTGCTTTGCTTGGGATTAGAGCTAGGAGCAGTCCTCCTAGCCCACGCTTCAGCCATCTGAGCGCCCTTTCGGGCAAAGTCTGAGCTGGTGCCCCTTTACAACCAAACAAACTGAGGACAGTGTCACAAGCGAGTGCCCTGCTCTCAAGCTACTTACCAGTCCGGCTTGGCACCCTTATGGACAACACCTGCAAGACCCTTCAAGGCCAGTGCAAACTAGTCGCCTAGAGACAGTGACCTCGCCTTCCCGCCTGTGCGCTTGCCTGAAACCCGAACAGAAACCTGAATCCCGTGCAGCACTGCCTGTGACCTTCCAATCAACCCCGAAAGCTAAAACAGAGTGTCCCTCTCTCCCAGCCTCCCTGGTTTCCTAAGATCCTGGCGCCACCGGCCATGAGACGACCGAACATGGTCCTCACCTCGGGAAGGCACAAAGCGGCGAGGGGCTTCGACAAAGACCGATCTCGGATGGAACCGTTCGAAAGGCGATTTGCCGAGTCCTGAAAATGAAGGAAGGCCCCAGAATGCGTTTACCACTCAACTTCTAACGGGCATTTTCATTGCACTGGAACCCGAAACAGGATGTATGAGGCTGGCGTGCACCCATGCCATATTTCAAGCAGGGCATCTTCGCGGCACATTGTGGTCTAGACAGAGGGACATACGGATCAATCGCTATATAGGGAGGCTCCGACCTTGCCAGAAATTGCAGTTGCCACTCGGAGCTGCCGTCCGCTAGGGCCAGGGTGCTCCCTGAGCGTGAGCCATACAGCCCTCTAACCTCTCTTTTTTGAGCAGGGGCTGCAGCGCACATTGCCCTCTAACCTCTCTGAACCCACACCAATGGGAGCTTGGCATTAACAAACCCATAAGTAACAACCACTGGAAATAAACAGGCTGACGATGAGAGTATTCGCCAAGTGGCAGCATCTGACGGCTTCCTCGCAGACTCGAGGTACACCTTGAGCTTGCGGCACTCTCAAGAACTCGCACTGGCATGATATCTGACATCCAGCAGTTCTACGTCCAGAAGTGCCCACGTTTTCCTGGGTTCACACGAAACGGGAGCAAGGAAGGTGGGGGGGTTTCTGGGGCATCAACATCGCATGAACGCCTCAGTCCAGCAGCGAAAAGGTTTTCATAATGCAGGAAGGAGAGCGACACAGAATAGCAGATTTGAGCAGCTGTTCCTGGACCCTCTAATGTCGTCTCCTACCAAGATAGTCTTGGGCTTTGACCTATGCATTGATTTTGGGCGACATTTACATTGGAGGATCCAGCCAGCTGTCGCATGCGGCTACTCCATAGCTTGCCTACACAGACCTGCACATGCCGGGCAAGGTATGGACGAGTTCTTAGCTCAAGCCCGTCAACGCATACTTCGCAGCTTAGACGGCCGCTGTCACAAGACCTGTGGCTGTCACGGGTAGATGGCTCTTTATCACAAGTAAGCTCTGGCTGGGCGGACAAAGCAACCAGACCCAAAAGCCCGGAGTCAGTACGAGTCGCTAGCGTCAGGAGCCCCGAACTAAACTTTCTCTCAGGAGTTGCAAGAGCTGCAAAAGTGCTGCAACTCACCAGGGCAGACCAGCATCTTTGAAAAGGACAAAGACTAAGAGACCTTGAGAACATGATCCACAATGTTAAAGCAGCAGTGCTAAAGCTTCGATAGACAGAGCCCTAAAACCGTGAACTCTCTCTCAACTGTAGATTTTAGACAGCAAAAGACGGGCTGCAAATCTTCTGGATTGAGCTGCATAGAAAGAGATCCCCCCACCCAGGGCGATTTACCAGTGTTCGTTTGGTGAAAGAATTGAAAGGAGTCGTGTGGAGTATCAAGGTTGAGTCAACTGTGTCAGCTCTGCTTGAAGAACTGGGCAAAAATTAGAGCTTCTTCGATGCCTCCCCGCACTCGCCCGAACAGACCCATGTAGCATGAAGCCGACCACTAGCACCTGCATCTGTAATCTGGGTCTGGTGGACCGCACGGAAAACTCTTGTCAAACTGGCTTTGGATCTTTTGTATTCAAGAACACTAAACTTGGAACCATGAGACGGCGAGGCTTGCAGCTTCTACGACAGAAATTCATAGTGACTTCCAAAGCGCCATGAAAACCAGGCCATCGCCCGCGACCCCAACGGGATGGGAAGCTTCGGGCCGCGGGGATAACAGAGTGATGAGCGCCCCTCTCTTCTCAGCGATGTTGGGGGACCTATTCTACTTGTAAAGTCTCCGCCCTCATCCATCTTCCAAGTTTACACTTCGACGCATCAGCACGTTGATCCAACCTCGGGTTTTGCTTGCAGGCTGGATTGGCTTGGGCGCCAGATGATGGGCGGCCCCTCTTGCACTCCGATCCCCAACGCCTGTCTCCGAAGGCGCTCGAAACGTTTAGACAAGTTTAGACCCCATTCTTTGTCTGCCAAAAGAATGATGCAAATTACACGCTTGTTCTTTCTTTTGCTTGGTGCAGTTCGGAACAGTTTGCCACTCTTGCCCTCAAGAGCGCTCATTTGCGGCATGGTCGCACGGCAATCTCTGAAAAAACAAGCAGCTGAGGCGAAACAAAGGAAACTCCAGGTAATCCCGAGACCTTGCTCTGTGTGACAAAGACAAAGACGAAGTGCCTCCGAAGTCAAGCTTTTCTCGAGGCTGGAAGCGACAAATCCATGTGTGCGTGACAGAGACGCAGAGACAGACAGACGGACAGACGGACGGACGGACGGATGGACGGATGGATAGGCAGACAGACGGACGGACGAACGGACAGACGGAGAGACGGCCTCGGGAGAGGGAAAGAGAGAGAGGTTGAGGTTCTGTGTTGTTCCTTTTTGGGGTGGGGCGACGGAGTTTGACTTTTTGCACAGCTTGTGGGGCATGGGGAGGGAATGGCCTCCAGTCTTCCAAGCACGCGAGAGCTGTCGTCTGCGCGCTGCAAGACGATCTGGACCTAAGCGTGCTTGGGCTGGGTTCTTGGCTTAGGGTGTAGGGCGCACTATCCGAGTTTCAGAACTCTAAGGCCTCTGGGGAGCCGATTTAGAAAGAAGCCCTAAACGCTCGAAGGATGGGAGGCCCGGAAACGTGATTATGCCTAAATGTACCGATGTATTATTTTGGGGTCTGCAGAACTTGGAGTTCGGGGTTTCGTCAGGCAGATTGATGGCCGAAGCATCAAACTCCTCCCAGGAAAGCCTAAACTTCTAAACCCTACAGGCCCTACAAGGCCCTGGGGACATATAATGAGGCAATCCGAAGGTTCCAAGTATCACCAAGACCAAAAAGCTGCCAATACCAGCTTTCGTTGAACCCATACTGGGCTCGATGCGTGTGACGGAAGAGGAGAGTTCTCCGAACAGCTCACAATAACAAGGATGCAGCATCGACGCATCCAACGTGAGATCTCAGAGGTCAGACGTCAGATGCTCAACTTGTAAACCCCAAGCCGAAGGAACAACACTAAACGAAGCCAGAAGCCCTCGAGTAAACAAATCATTCCAAATTGTGGCAATCGACGGCAGAAGACAGTTTAGCAACCAGTCCATGCAGATAAGATTGTATAGCCCCTGATACCCCGAATCCCAAACCCAAGCCGCTGGAAGTCTGCCGAAGCCTGGGCGACCGAGTTCCCAGCCAGCTTGCGTCGGGCCTCATCATCGAGCCGGAACTTCTTCATAACATCTTCTGCCTAGCAGAGCTGGCCGGAACTTATCTTGAACACTGCGGGGTCTCAGGGCCGAAGGTCATGCAAAAGCTCTAGGGCTCCTGCATTTTGTGAATACTCTTCAGGGCGTCAGGTTCGAAGACGAAACAAACACCGCAAACCGATACTATCAGCCGGATTCAGCACACCGGCCATAAGCGCTAGCCATCGGCTCAAGGATTTAACATAATGGAAATTTCTTGGCATCTACAAAGCTGAGCACGACGACGATTACCATTGAATAGTAGTCGTAAGTTTCCACTACCATTGCCAGTGACTGTCTGTGCATATTATCTTTCTTTCCCTGAGGGAAGTCATTACAATCAGTCTCGGAGTCAGAAACAAGTGAAGCCAAGAGAACACCTGAAACATGAAGCACGGCTTGCCCATCTGAAAACAATGCACCGCATCCAAAAGCAAGGACTTCATGTCTGCACAATCGGAGACACAATTTTGTGTGGCTACATTACAATAAGAAGCATCTTTAATCTCAGTAGTCGTAGTCGTAATGGTGGCGGGATAGGTTCATTAGAACACTGGCAGGAGCTTCTTCTGCCATGCGTCAGCACAGTGAGAAGTCTCAAGGCATTGTTACCGCTTCTCGAACCTTGTCATCTACTCGATGCCCCATACTGCCGAAGACAGAACCCCCTGAATCCACCTTATACTCTCGCCCTCACCCAACTGGATACCAAAATGCCAGAAACCGGCCTCTCCCATGTCTGGCAGATCCTCGAGCTTACCCTGCCGGCAAAGGCTTTGACTGAACAAAGGAGACTGACTGTTTGGATTTACGTTCTCGCAACTCGGACATGCCAGACGAGGTTCTTGGTTCGCAGCAACAACTACAATGGGTTCTCTCAGGTCAGCTTTGAAGGAAGCAGCAAACAGAAGGTAAAGCCACCAAGGACTCCAACCCGAGATCCCCCAAGAACGACGAACCACATTGGGTTCAGGATGTATGTGCAGCACTTCAGTACCAACTATCAGGAGGCAAGATCGGTCCGCTTCGGGAGAACCTGGTATTCCGCATTGAGCGGATTTCAGAGTTCCCTACTGCTCTGTACATACATGCATGCAGGCTTTGCGTATGTTTGCAAACAAAGGAGGCGTCACGTGCCGAAGGGTTCACTTGTCACCACTGCAGTCGCTGCGTCAGGACATATGCAGATCGCATGCAATGTTGTCACTGCCCATTGCAGTTGGACTCATTCCTCCCATCTGACCATGGCAAACCCGGCATAAAGAGTATGTGGGCACACCTAGGCAGCTAAGGGCCCGGTTGGAATCAGCAGGGATTCGCGGTCCCATTCTCCTCCCGGAGACTGAGACCCGTCGTCACTTCCAGTGTGTCGCAGGGGATCAGGCCCCGAGCCATCGGGATGAAGCCCCTATCCTTCGAAGATATGGTTCTGGTCAGCGTGACCCCGAATCCCAGCTTGGACGTGGTCTCGAAGCTACTTCATGGGGTGGAGTGTTTCCTGTGTCTGAAGATCAGGTTCAGGTCCAGCCCTTCGTCTTGGTACAGGTTGTCGTCTTGACTCGCGACCTGCGCGTCGTTACAGCATTCTCGAGCCCAGAGGTAGCACAGTCACTGTAGCAACTCGTCTGACATCGTACTGTCGCAAAGCAGGTCGGCGTGCCAAGAGTTCACAGCTATGAGGCAGGGTGTTGTATCCAGCCATATGGCCGCCGAAGGACCGAATCGCAGAATCCGAAGGCAGCCCAGGAAAAACCCATCTCATCTCCATTTGCAGTGCCAGGTGTTGTGCAAGTCAGCGCGGGATCTATTTGCCATGGCTAGGTGTCAGAGTCGCGGGTTAGTGGTTTCTCGGGGATAGACATGAGAGTTTGAAGAGGTCAAAGGGCTAGAAAACCAAAATAGAAAGTAGATCTTATGGAGGGGTATGGTTAGACCGAGACAGGACAGACTCATCATAACATCAAGTCGTCATCATAGCGTGCAAGGGCGTCATTCCACCATGCAAGGGGCAGCAGCAGTACGGCAAGGAGTAGCAACAGTACAGGCAGGCAAGGTCAAGTAAAACAAGGTAAGCAGGCAGTCCAGCAGTGAATTATTAAATTGACATGCAACTCAAGGTCGTGCGTTCTCGTCGGCGGCGTCCGCGAGGGCTCCTGTCACCTCGCCATCCTAGCCGTGCAGGCCTTCGATAGGGGCAGGCGCAAGTATGAGACCCCAACATGGAAGGTGGACCCTCAGTTGGTGCCAAACCAAAGCCTCCGAAGTGCAGTCAAATCGACCCCATTCTTCCAAGAAGTTTGTTTGGAGCCATGCTGAATCTTCTGGAGAGGCAAAGGTTGTGAGGGGCAGCCTACTCGGGTCATTTGGGTATTGGGAAACCACAAAATCCAGGGAGTCCAGATACAGCCAAAGGTCATGAACGCGATTATACTACCAGTGCCAAGACTTCTTACTTTCACGTATGACAAATCTGAACTCCGAGGCATACCAGCAAGCAATAGGTCGGGGCATACGGATTAGGTGGTCCTGCAGTTCCTGGGCGGCCAGGGGCACGAAAGGTCTCAGATGCATCGGTTGGACAATCTCCAAATAGGCATCCTCCATCTTACACGCGGATACTTCGGGAGTGTCAATACCGATAGTCTTCGATCCGAGAGGTGCTATCATGCTGGAAGCGTTTCTTGTGAATCAAGGACTTCAATCACGTCATGCTTGTCCAGCATTGTCGATTCCATGTTACAGACTTCACGCAGGGTAAGCTGCCTCAAACGGGGCTGTGCCATTCCATCTGGACCATATAGCGCTCTTCTAATCGCTTGAGGTGAGGGAATGGGGAAACCCAATCGCAACAACTGGCTCCTAACAACATCCGATAGGGTCCCTGCATGAATGGAGGTGAAGGTAACCAGCGTTACTCTAGAGGCGAGGCGTGATTCGACTGCCACGAACCCTGCATGTAGGCGCTTTCTGGCATCAAAGAAAACCGTATCATTCAGATTGAAAACGGTTCCAAAAACCGTCTGTCCCCTGTATGTGCGTTCAACTGAGCCAACTGAGTCCTGTAGCCAAAGGCCATCCATCACCTTGATGGCACGGTGTCAGACATACGGCGCTACTTAGCAGGGGCCCATTACGACAGTCCCGATGCACATGCGTTACTCCTCCCCGTCTAATGACAAATGTGGAGTACAAGTGTGAGGGACACTGCTTTGCCATGAATTTGTTAATGGCCATGCACATGAAGGGCATATCCTTACTGTGGGTGAGCGGGGTATCTTGGGAACGTGGCGAGACGCCGCTTACTAGGAAGGATCCTGAAACGGATCGTTTGAGGTGGGTTCGGGGTAGGGAGCTGAAAAGGTTCAGAATATCTTCCTTAGTAGGGGCCTCGGGTTGAAGCAGCAGCCGGAAAGATCGGATTTCAATGGGGCGCAAGTCCAGGTTCGGGTTGAAGTCATAGTATCTTACATACCAAGGCTCGCTGTGCAATCGGGTTGGGGTTTCCGGGTCCAGTTCAGCAACTTCTCTCGGGCAACGCTGATTCGACACGGGCTGAAATTCCCCCGGACCGTCAAATTCCAAAGAACCCTGCGAAAGATTCTGCGTTGTAGCATCATCTTCTTCATCCAGGTGTGTGGCGGGACAGGCAGAACTTTCCGGGATCTGAATCGGGCGGGGCGGTGGGGGTGTAAGCTTACCTGTTGTCCACATCGTTGCGAGGACTGCTTTGAACCAAGAACCGCAAAGAGAATATGAAGACAAAGCAATCTCCTTTCGAAGGAATGACAAAGATGCGCCTAGAGCTCAAGCAGACTTTTGACACGTACGGTCAAAGCTGTCGCGTCAGGACTGCTGCCAGTAAGTGTACACGATCCCTGTGGTGACACATGTAATGCGATCAGAGACAGGGAAAAGGCAGACAGTCCAGCAGCAGGAAGGAGGGCAGCCGAATTCTCAGTACATAGGCAACACCGCAGACAGGCATCAACATTGTGAGCAGTGTCACATCCAAGATGCAGAAGGCAGTGAATTCCAGTTCAAGTGCAAAAGGGAAAACAGTCCAGCATGAATTCCAAGGCAAAGGTGCATGCAGCAGCGGGAATGAGATTGCGAAGCCACTAAGTGCAAGTTAACATACAACTGTTGCGAGGTTAGAAACTAGAAGGCAGTATGAAAATGGGCCTCACAATCGTTTGCGGCACTGCAGCTACTGCCTAAGCGGTATGTTCAGGCTACGCCCATCGGGACTTACTGTGATCCCTTCACCATGCATGGGCAGGGCCTGCTGCAGGTTCACGTTGCAAGGACGAACATGTGGATCATAGTTCGGTGCAGGCGGGACTTCTCGACCACCGTGTCCGAAAACAGGTGCCCGGTACTGTGGCGCGGTCGCCATGACCGGTCTCTCGCACATTTCCTTGATGGTATGCACCTCTTCTCCAGTGCGGGTCAAGGCTTCCTTGACTTCTGAAAGTTCGCCTTGCGTGAAATGCAAAGCCGCCAGGACTTCTGACCCCAGCTGCTCGACCTTCTGCGTGTAGAGCTGGCTGCTCGCAAAGTCCGTGTTGTTGATCCCTTCCACGAGCTTTGCTTCTGTGCTCGTCAGCCAGGAGCCTTGTTCCGTGTGGCGTTCCTTAGCTTCCTGAGCACTGTCTTCGCGGCTGCCTCTCACATTCGAAGAAATGCTGGAGAGCATTTTGGAGTTCTCTTTGAAGCCCTGGTCTGCGGTTTTGTGAATGGCCTCCACGTTCACAGACATAGGTCCAAGCTTGGCTGACATCACTCCCAGCACCTTTTCCATTCCAGCGACCCTTGCTGGAATAGTCTGGAGTTCCGTCACTGCCGTTGCAATGGTCTTGATGTCCGCATGCATGAGCTTCACTTCAGCCTGGACATTCTGGAACTCCTTGAAGAGCTGGTGTGCCGTGATTGGCGGTGCACTGGATGCCTTGGCTTGTCCTGTACCTGTAGACGTAGCGGATGGCACGGCTGTTGTTGGGGTCGTCGGTCCGAAGCTCTTGGGTGTGGCCGTTGTAGAGGCCTCCCCGCCTTTCGGTGCCGCAGCCGGCTGGGCATCAGGCTTTGTCGCGGGCTTGGCATCCCCTCCGCTCTGCACTTGGCTCTTTGATGTTGCATCCTGTGCATCATCATCAGCTGGCTTTGGCTTCGGCGGCGCGTCATCAGCTGGCTTCTGGACGGCCGCTTCACTCCCTTGCTTCGGGGAGTCCAGGATGGTCGTCTTGTCCAGTTTGGGTGGAGCAGGTTCCTTTACCGGCTCAGCTGTGTGCCCGCGTGGAGTGCTCGCTGTCATCAACGACAGGAGCCCCTTGCCAGCAAAGATGAACAGCACCGTAAGGAGCACTGTTCTGGCTTGCTCCTGCAGTCCTGGCGGGAGGTCGAACATGTCGAACATGGCTGCTTACGGGCTGACCTCACTACGGGGCACGAGGCTTGCAGAGGCTGCGGTTCTGCGATGTTTTTTGGTCGCCCTGCCCCCCCCCCCATGTTCTGAAGTAGAGGACTCTGGACCCTTTGTGGAGGTCTGAAGCTCATCAAATGTCAAGCACGACTATGTTCCGTGGGACCTTGGCAACCTCACAAAATCTTGCAAAGACTGAAAGAAACGTGCATCTGAGAAATTACCCGATCTAATGAGGAATTTGTATGTCCCAGGGAAGGGTCCGGCAACATTAAGTAAGGATGTCTCGATCCAGGTTGGGGTTTCTTTAGGTTGGAGGGCACAAAACCTAACAAAGTTCAGGTTTACTTCGAGTCTGTCAAGTCTTTGGACCTCAAACAGTTTAGTTAAAGGTACTCTATGGGCCCAAATATGCTGCCCGAAAGCCGAAATAGGTAGGAAGCAAGTGCAGTTCACGTCGCAGAGTTCTGGAAGTGCATTGTAGAGCTTAAGTAACATATCCCACAGAAGTAAACGAACCTCAAGTAGATTATCAGAAGCCTTGCCCTGTAGCAACAGCTGGGTTCGGGCTGAGCTTCTGGGTGGTACGACGACGACCGACACTGCTTGTGGGCAATGCTGGACCAAACCAATGCGACTTCATGGGACGGCCAACTGTGATCTTCTGCACGTCAGTTGCGTAGGGTTCATCAGGGAAGAGCCTAGCCGGGCGTAATACTGCAACCGCATCACCTACCAATAGGAGTTGGCGGTCCAGAAGCGAGGTTTCAGTATGTAAAAGGGGATCACTAGAGAAGCCCCAGTACTGTTGCCACATAACAAGCGCTTGTTGCCAAGCAATCCTATCTTGGGCCAAGGCTTCAATAAAACGGTAAGGGGAAGATTGGCAAATACGAAACCAGACCTTTTGCAGCTTTCTGGGAATGTAGTCGAATACGACGCTTTTGGGAACCCGTCTTCTGCCTACTGCAGATGAGTTGCAGGACATAAGAATGGTTTGAAGTGGCAAGGCGAGGGTGGATCTAAAAGCGTGGCCCCAGAAATTCCAGAATCTGGTGACCCAAAGTTTGCCCCAAGGTTCCGAGCCGTACTCCGCACAGATGACACGAACTGCACGTCGTCTACTTTTCGTATTAACTAAGAAGGGTAATGAAGGATCATAATCGAGCTTAAGGAGTGACAATAAAAGGGTGTGCTTAAAAGCATCGATGGATTGAAGGGATCGGGGTGTCGGCCAGGCAACCGGTGCACACCAACACCACTTCGAAGTCACGTAGCTGCGAAAAAGGTCTAGCTTGGTCACTACTGGGGTAGAAGGATGATCAAACAACCTTCGCAGCGCAAAGAAGGACGAAGAGACTCTAGCTAACGATACTCCAAGTTGTCCAAGAGGGGTCTGTTTATGGGAAAGGGGGACTCCCAGATAGACAAGGTCATTACATCCTTGTAAGGGAGAACACCACTTGTACGGCCAGACTCCTGGACATCCACCATCTTCGTTGTGCAGAACGGAGCATTTCGTAAAGTTAATATGGAGACCTATCACTGACAGACAATGCTGCAAATCATGGAGCTTAGCCTGGAGCTCTGCTGCTGAAGATCCTAAAACTAGGATGTCGTCAGCAAACAACAAAAGATGCGGCAAGTCGAATCTAGAGAATGTCTTGTGGGCTGTTTGCTTCCAGGTATCAAGAAGTGGGGACAAGAAGAAATCAAGTACTCTAGAAAAGACGTCGGCAGAGAAGGACGTGCCTTGGAGAATGCCCCGACCTAGTTTCTGAGACCAGGCGTGTGTGCCTAACTGTAAGTCTACTGAGGTGTTATTACAGAACTCCCAGAGCAACGAGGCTTCAGCACAGGGTTTGGTTTCCAACAGGAACCGAAGAACCGCATGGTGGCTAAGCGTATCGAATGCTTGTGAGATGTCGAGTTTCATCAAATGCAGACCCTTACCTGTATCCCCACGAAAGATTTTCATNTCCAACAGGAACCGAAGAACCGCATGGTGGCTAAGCGTATCGAATGCTTGTGAGATGTCGAGTTTCATCAAATGCAGACCCTTACCTGTATCCCCACGAAAGATTTTCATACTCGCTTGTGCGCATGTTACTGCTTCAAGACTTTGTGCACCCTTTCTACAAGCATGTTGACCTGCTTTATATTCAGGGAGGAAGGCATCAAGTCGAGAAATGAGAATGCGTGTAAAAATTTTTCCTAGACACGGGGTGAGGGAAATAGGTCGGAGATCTTGGGGTCTAGATGGTCTGGGACATTTAGGTATGAAACACAGCTTACCTTTCTTCCAAGCTTCTGGAATNGGGAAATAGGTCGGAGATCTTGGGGTCTAGATGGTCTGGGACATTTAGGTATGAAACACAGCTTACCTTTCTTCCAAGCTTCTGGAATAGGCAGACGTCCCTGAATGATATCATCAAAGAAACCAACAAGTTTATCAGCCGAATCCTCAGCAAAAAAGGCCTTAATTGCAGAGTAACATACCGAGTCATGCCCCGATGCTGTGTTGGGTCTGGTATGGTCCAGGGCTTGCTGTACTTCTTCGCGGCTCACTCGTTTGGCAGTCACAGAATGCTTTGCTCGGAGCTTGTCAACCTGCTCTTGCAAGACTGGTAATTCACCTGACGGGAGAGAATATTTACGCGAGTAAAAACCCATCATACAGTCTGTAGCATTCTCTTGACCCCCTAAACGCTCAATAAAACTACTGTTTGGATTTGGGTTTGCATTCGTTTTGCCTCGTTAGAGCTGAGGGTAGTAGGGCAGTCAGTTGCGCTGGCCTTCTGGATGGCACGCATCTAACTCCGAAATCCTAGTTCCCTCCACCCCTCAACTGTTACTATGTTTCCTGCCAGGAAAAGGCAATTAAGCTCTCGATTGCTGTGTAGGCTAGAAAGGAGGCTTGCTTGCCCGGGAAGCGGCAGCCAGCAGATGTCGAAACCCGCAAAACCCTCAAAGGAAAGGCCTGAGCAATAGAGCTTCAATCCAAGATTCAGGTACTGGTCTGCCACCTGCCTACGGCTCGGGTTAACATAAGTCTCGCACCCGTACTCAGGTTTATGGTTCAGGCCCCGAACTTCAGTGTTTACGGCTGTTTCCCGCCCGCCTCGCAAGGCAGCGTTTTCAGCTTCTAGGTTGCTGGGGGGGGGTGTTGCGACAGGAATTTCGGGTATTGGATTTACAGCTTCGAGGCCTTTCAACTTCGGCACGATGGACTCGGACCTAGGACCTGCATGCCCCCATACCCCTCTAGGATTTTCTTAGTGCCTCGTTGTTGTTTAGCTGTGGTGTGTGAACACACCGGATGCGGCATTTCAGTGCATGCCGTCACGCTTTTCATATCAGGTTGAAGGCTCATCAAACCGACCCGAAAGAAAAGACGGTGTAAGAGCCGCAACCACAAGCCCTCAACGTGGCAAGAGCCGGTCCAGCAAGAGCCGGTCCATGTTGCTTTGGTTGCCAGTCATCATCATCCAATTGCTTCTAACTTCTGTTTCCTAGTGTAGGATTCTGATGCCTTGGCAACTTCAGTTGGTCCGTCGATGTTTCCGACGTCACGTCGAAGTTTGCAACACTAGTGGCTTAGCCAGCATTTGATTTGACAACCTGTGGTGATGGGAGAAGAATGACAAGCAGATGATGAAGTGTTAATGAAAGTAATGATGACGAGGATGATGGTAAGCAGCGTAGCGCCAGGAGTAGTTTAGCTGCTAATCTGTTCAAGATACTTTCATTCATCACGATTGGTGGTGCGATGACCCTCACTGCTGCGGCATGCAAGCCTCCAAGATCTGTTGTGCCAGGTTCACGGCCTAGGCTCGAAGCATTGCCCGCTACGGTTCTGCGTACCGTTCCGAGAAATATCGCTGTTGTACTGGTGGAGTCGCTTTACAGAGGGATCTCAAAACCCTAAACCGAATTTTGGTTAAGGGTTCTGCATCTGGGGAATATCATACGAACACTAACAGAATTGGCCTGGTGTAGTGGCATCGGCATCAACAAGACATGCCCAGATCATGCCTGAGTTAACATGACAAAGGAACAGTACAGAAGAAAAGCTGAATGGCCCGATAGCAGCTCAAGCAGACGCAACTAGGCTTAACTAGACATCATTCAAAGAGACTTTCCTCGATCACCGCCCCACCAGCCCTGACATCAGCACTAGCATCAGCGTCAGCATCATCACTGCGACTGTTGCATTTGCTGAAATTGTTAATGCTGTTGCGTGCTCGTGGCAACATGTTGAAATGTTCAGTTACGCGGCGCCCCAACATGACGAGAAAAAAAAAGCAAGCAATGCTGCGGGTAACCACGCCGAGCCTTGAAACCCGAGTTCACAATTCACAACCTTGCATATTGAACCATAACCCCCAAACTTGACGTGAGGCCTTCATCCCTCAACCCTACGCCCGTGAATCCCACACCATGTGGGGGCAAACAGCTGAGTGCCTAGTACACCGAATGTATTTTGCAGTTGTGAAAGCAGCTGTCTCAAGGCTTCGAATTTAGGTGCCTTTTGTCTCCAACCTTACTTCCCAAAATGAATACCAAAGCCAAAATAAACTGCAAAATTTCTAAAACACGAAAAACAAAAATCCATAACAAAAAGCCCTACGAGACCCAGAGACTCGTGAACTATGCCGAGGGCAGTGCCGTGTCCGACTTGCTCTGCGTGTGCTCCAGGATCTTCTCTAATCGAACGATATCCTGTCCTCGGCCGGAGCGTGACGGTTGCTGGTCTAGGGCTTTGATGGTTTGGCACTCTTTGCGATGTAGGGCCTCAGGGCTTGGGAGTTTCGGCTTCGAGTGTTTCAGAGTTAAGGGCAGAAGCAGGTTCAGAGGAGCACAGAATTGACAGGAAAATCGAGGGCTACCGGGGTGAGGTATCCAAGCATGGTCTACCTCAGCCTCATACTACTTCCCTTGCATGGACATATCCTGGATGCAGGGATCAACAGATCAGTCGATACCACTCGAATTAACCCTGAACCCCAAAGCCGTGTAAATCATAAACCCTCCTCCGCTCAAGACCTGGGCCTTCTCTCTGCGGAAAGTATCTGACCACGACATCTCAGCAACATGCTTTTCCTGCTTCTTGATGCATCGCAGGCATGATCAAAAGAGAGAAGCTCCTCATCAATACTCAGGTCTGAACAAGTTAGGGCAAAATGTTCGAACAGTGCTTCAAGATGGCATTCCGGAAGTGACTGCAGATCCGACAGACTTAAGCCCGAAGTCACACATATGCTCCAAGGTCTGCACCCTTCTTCGTTCCTCTGTTTGACACCATCTGGCAGGCAGGTGGAACATGTGACAGGGACTGGTCCAGGGTTGAGTGGCTGCTCTGCTCAGCAACAAGAATGCAGGCACCGATGCCGAAACTGCCATTCGTGGTATGGCCCCTCTGTGCAAAGCAAGCTCAGCCATATTCAGCATGAAGCCCACTCTGCACACGCACACGCACGCACGCATGCACACAAACTCAGACACACATGCACACAAACACACAAACACACACACACAGAGACAACCAGCAGCATGCCTCGTTCAGCTTGCACTTTGCCTCCTGTACGGAACAATGGGTTTTCCCCTATACGCTTCAGGAACTATGAGCTTTTTCCCTATACGGTTCACAGGATTGCTGGTGGCTCGAAGGGTTTCTTCCTTTAAATTGAGGCTCTGTCAGTTTGGAGTTCAGAGATTATGTTCAGACATTGCACCACAGTTTTGGGGAAGCATCGGGAAGCTGCAGTTCTGCAAACGAGTCCAGCGACACAGCCTTGAAAGTCACCTCACAAAGATGAATAACTAGCGAATGCCGGAAATCCGCGAGCTGAATCTCTGTGCCACACGCTTTGGCTCGCCAACTGTCAGCTAGCTGCTAGCTGTCTGATTTCAATCGGCCGTACTGGCTCTGCCGTGGGCCCGGCATGTGTCAGGTTCCACTCGATGGAGAGCGCTTCGACCTTTGAAGCATCGGGAGCTGCGTGGCTGCATGGTTGGCTACGGCCACGATGAACGGCCATCAGTCCCCATTTGCTGTCTGTCGCATTAACGACTACCATCTTGACACTACCAGTTTCACATGTTCATCGGCATGACCAACCGTGCATCGGCCTTATCGTCGCAGAAATGCCCAAAAGCACGATGACGGCGGACAAGCAGCAGAGGCTGTGGAGTGAGCAGCAGCAGCAACGGTGTCATCACTCGTCTTCGTAGCCTAGTCCAGTCCTCGTCACCGTCGAAGTCTTAGAGTCTTGGAGGCTGCAGTAATGGCAGTGGTCGTGCCAGTCGTGGCGGTAATTGCGGTGGTGGGCACGACGGCAACGGAACTCAGATGCAGCGGCGGCAGCCGAAGCAAAACCTCTCGTCACCGCGGTGGTTGCAGTGCTGAAGCTTGAGGAGGAGGAGAGGAGGAGAGGCGGGGTGGAGGAGGAGAGGAGGGGTGGAGGAGGAGGAGAGGAGGAGGAGGACAAGAGGAGCACAGGCAACAGCTGCAGCTGCAGTATCGGTGGCAGTAGTCAGTAGTACATACAAGTTGTACTTGTACCCATGGCCTCTCACCACTGCAAATGCACCTCGTGACGGCAGTCGACAGTGAACGTCTTCGTCGTCTTCGCTGCCGGTCGTCAGTCGAACTGTAAAGCAGTGGCAGAAACGGCGTTCATGGAAGTGCAGAGCAGTAGTGCGCAAGGGAAGTGGCAATGGTCGTAACAAGTCAGCAGTAGCAAGGTTGGCAACACTGGCACTGTATGCCAAACCGACCCCGTAAAAGAAAAGGCCACCCACAACAATCAAACACGCAACCGACGCAACCCCTTAGCTGACGACCACGACGCGACCACGATGACGACTACAGCGGCGAAAGCGACAACACGAACCATCGTCATGTAACAGCAGAAGCTGTGGCCACTACAGCAACGAACGCAGCCTAGGGAGAAAATCTACACGAAGGAATTCTGCGGCAACGAAAGAAACAGCGACCGGAACGGAACCACTACCGGCCAGCATTTAGCGGCGACCGCCTGCGACTGGGAGGACCTAATCAAGTAGTAGTCAGTTGTTGATTGAAAGCCAACCTGAACCCACTAAACTTAGCAGACTTAGCAAGCTGCAGTTGGCTCTAGGCCGCTAGGCAACACGCTTTGGAAAGGGGGCGCCTGCGAGCTGTTACAGACGTACTGACATACTCATGACAGTACCAGAGCCAAAAAGCAACGGGGCAAGCGAAGCTCAAGAATGGTTGCATCATGTGGATGGGCTGGAGGCATAAAACTTAAACCCATGTTCTGCAGAAGCACCCTAGTGTCGGGCCTATTGCGCTTATTGGAAACGCGCGAGTCCGAAGCGCGAGACAATCTCTCGATTCTTGTGCCGGGGAATCGGCCTCTGGCACTTCCAAGGTTTTGCCCTTGAACTCGCCATTCTCAATCTCCTGTGTCGGTAGATCGCGTTTCTTCCCAACCCTGTGGCTTCTTCAAAAATCGACGACAAACTCTCTGTGTCTCTCTGGCTCTCAGGGTGCCTCAACACCAGGGCTGAGGGTTCAGGGACTTCGGTTTCGGACATTTCACGGCTCAGGGCTTGGGGTTATTCTCGTAGGGTAAAATAAACCCAACGGCAGCCCCCACAGGCGGCAACGGCTAGAAATCCAGGAACCTAAACGGAATTTGGGGCGACTTGGAGTGATGTGTAGTACTAAGGGTTGCGATAGGGGTGTATGCAGGCTCAAACAAACAGAATAAGTCTTGTTGCATCGCCAGTCCCTTCATACCCAAATCCCAATAGTCCCAGACTCTTTCAGCCCCAAGGCCGCAAACCAGCGGCCTCCAACTTCATCTCGAGGTAGCCTTTCGGATCTCCCATGTCTTCCAGCCTCGTTGCTTTGGGTTCAGGGCTTCGGGTTCATGCTTGGGAAAGCTAGTCGGGAGTTTCCGAAAATGGGGGACCCTAATATAGTACCCTAAATAGTCAGTAGGATACCTACTATAAGGACCCCTAAATAAGGTACCCCTAATTTTCGGAAACTCCCAGTCAGATTAAACCGGCATTACACCGGAAGGGCTCCGGATATTTCTACCAAACCTTGTCGATGCACGTCGATGATTGCGCCTTAAATGCGTTCTTCCTTCGGTCTGGCTACGAAGCTGCAGACAGGTTTCCAGGAAGCAACGTCGAAGATGAGAATAATGAGAAAACTCTGCAGGCTAGGAGAACAGAGTGTCTCTACGGTAAGTTCAACTTCGACCTTTTCAAGCAGTCGAAACCATAATGACACTCCGACCTTTCAGGGAAGCCGGCTGTTGCTGCGTCTCCTTTTCAGTCGTGCTGGGGCCGTGACAACTCGTCCAGCTTCAGGAGCACGCTCTCTTTGGTGTCCCTCTTCTTCATGATCTCCTCAGGTGCTGTCGACTGACAAACCTAAGCAGGAGTAACATCTGAAGTTAAACATAGACAGAAAAAGAGCAGAGGGGATGAGAGTTATGAATACGTAGAGTAGTTTTTGCAAGCAGCTCCATGCCAGTCCTCATTGAGACGTTTCAATAGAGCCCTGTCATTGATCTTGTGCTTGTCCATAAATGCCTTCGCCGAGAGTTGGGTGGGTATGCATCTGGCTGATGATAGAAGACCTCACACGCACACGAAGACCGCCTTCACGTCTGGGTCAATGGGCGGCTCTCTGTCCTCAGGGTGCCAATCGCAACCACGGCAATCTGACGGCTCTGGGTTGTGGGCGAGGCCGGCTGGATTGAAGGTGGCGCATGCATGCGCTACTAGTAACTCTGACAAAGCGGAACTGAGACAAGCACGCCGAACTTCAAGTTCAGGAAATCCTCACGGCAACTCTGGGCATGTTCGCTGTTGCAATAACTACGGCTGTGGACATTGGATGGGCGCAGGTGCATCCCAGAAGCGTACAACTACCTGAACTATCTGAGTCTAAATTTGAATCCCGTCGCTGAGCCACAAGTCGCGACGGCAGAGCTTAAAGCTTCTTTGTCTTTCGGACGTCTTCGGGCTCCGGCTGGTACCGTCTATTCCTGTCCGCCTTAGGCGGATGAGACGAAGATGCGAAAGGGAGGGAAAATGAAAAAGGCAGAGGCCCAGGCCGGCCCCGAACTGCGCGGGAAAGCCGGAGGCTGATCCGCCTATAAGAGGCGGAAAGAATCTGCCCAAGTCTTGGCCAAGAAGGCAATCATCTCTTCCAGGTCCACTGTGCCATCGCCATTGGCGTCCATGGCATCGAAAAGTGCGGTGATCGTCTCAGGTTGAATGCTGGCTGGGGCACACTCCTCGAAGGCAGCCAGGAGCTCCTGCAAGTCTAAGGCGCCGCTGTTGTCCTTGTCGAAAAGCGCAAACGCCTCTCGCAGATCTGCTAGACCCGGCAACCCCGCTGCTTTCACTGCTCCCAAATACAATGCTACGAAGTCTTTGTGCGACATCTCTTCCGGGACGCGCTTTAGAACCTCCTCTGCAGCATCGGGCAGGATGTCAAAGAGCTGCCCCAGGACCTTCCGAAGGTTAGCCAGGGAGACACTGCCAGTGCCATCGTAATCGTAAAGCTTGAAGGCACTGTCCAGCTGCCGCTGGTTCAAAGGAACCTGAGACTCTTTGCCCGCCATGTTGCGGAACCACTCGCGTGCCAGCTGCCGCGATGTGTGCAACTTGCTCCTGCACCGGAACTGTGCCACTATGGGCACGTGATCGGATGGCTGCTCATCACTAGGAATCGGCTGGTCCAGCGAGATGTCTGGGATCTCGTGGACGTCCACCAGCTCCAGACACTGCGCTTGGTAGAGGATGGCGTCAATCCGCATGCATCGGGCCATGGTGACACTCGTAACTCCCGTGGGCGCATCAGAGCAGTCGAAGGTGAAGGGGTGCAGCCTTACCTCCCTATTTAACAAGGAGATGGTGTTGGCAACACCACGCAGCCGGCCAAAGGAGGTGCAGTTCAGGTCCCCGGTCAGGATCACGGGTGCCTCTGCCACCCCCGAGGAAGCTGGGAAGGAGTACACGAAATCTGCCAGCACCCGTAGCACCTGACCAACCTGCCGGGCCCTCAGCATGTCCTGCTTGGGGTCTTCGGGGTTGCGCTGCAGATGCGTGGAAACCAATATGACCTTCTGCCCGGTGATCTTGGACTGCAAGAGCGCCACCACTGCGATGCGGTCCTTGAAGACCTTTTGCCGCACTGGGCAGAGCTTGTCAACAAACTCAACCGCCGTCGCCTGCACCAGGTCAAACAAGCAACGCCGCCAAGCCACGCAACAACCATCGTCGCTCGTCGGTCGAGGCCGCTTGCGCCAGGTGGAGGCGTAGCCTAACTTCTCCAGCGCTGGTCGGAAGTGGTCGTCGTAGTGGTCGCACTCCACCAGAGACAGTAAATCGCAGTCCATCTCACGGATCTGGTCGAGCAGTCGGTCTTTTCGCACCTCCCACGCGAAGCATCGGCGATGTGTCTCCTCCACAGTTTGAATCTCCTCCGGCGTCAGAACGCCCTTCACATAGTTGGGCCATCCTGGGTTGGCCGGCTTTCCATCTGGGAGCCTTTCCCCGTGCAACCTGAGGATCTCTTTCCTTCGTTCCGGAGGCATGTCTACACCGTACAAAAACCAGGGCTCCATGTTGCTTCCCATGTAGCCGGCCAGGATGTTGTACTGACCCACCGTAAACTCCAAGGGCTGTCGGCGGAGGACGCGCTGGAGAGCCTGGAGCTGCTCCTGCGTCTCCTGCAAGCTCGGGCTTGGCGCCTCGACGGGCTTGGCGGAGGGAACCTCCTTGCATTGCGATGCCGCAGATTGCAGGGATGCAAGAAATGCCTGATAATCGGTGGAAGAGCCCACGGCGAAGTCTTGCAGGAGAATCTCCCAGTCCTCGGCCTGCTTCGGCAAAACCCGGCACAACACTTGGCGCAACTGGCACGTGGGGATTAGCTTGGTCTTCTGCGTGTCAAATCGTTCCAGCAGGTCACGCAAGGCGCCGAAGGCCTCATGCACGTCCATCGCCTTCGAGTACTAAGGGGTGTCGGGCTCTCCTCAGAGCCTGAACATGCCAAGTTCGGCTGCATGTGCTCTACAGCCAAACCTGAATTAGGGTTCACGCTCGGTAACGCTGACAAGGCTGGGGGCTGAGGCAACCTCGGTAAGCAGTCCAAGAATTTCGGATACCAAGACCCGACATCGAACCGTCGAGATTGTAAAGAGAACGAACATCGAACAGCAGTGCAAACTGTCCTTCTTCACCTCTTCGACTTTAGCCTTTGATGGTGTCGGAGGCCTGGATGACGCCGTCACCCTCAGGGCTCCAGGCTGCACACACGAGCCCAAGCCGACTGCAAGGAGCTGAGGCTCGGACCCTGCGTTGGGCATCATGCCCGGCATTCCCATCATGCCCGGCATTCCCATTGGCATCATGCCCGGCATCATACCGGGCATCATGCCGGGCATCATTGGCATCATCGGACGCATGCCGCCCATCATCGGGGCGGTCGGCATCATCCCCGGCATGCCGGCTGGCATACCTCATACGGCAGCGCTCCATGATGACAACTCGAGCGTTGACGCTCCCTGCACCCTGCGCCATTCAGTAGCCCTGCATGAACTGAGATCCTACGAAGTAACGACCTGAATGGCACCAGAAACTCTTTCCAGACCCTGCCGAAGCAACACCGTATGGCTTCCAAAAAGATGTTCGATCAAGGTTCCTAGATGCAGGTCCCAGGACCATACACCATCATCCCCCTAAGTAGTTAACTGAAGCATGCCACGGGCAGCAAACAGCACTAGGGCTTCCTCCGGAACTACCCGAACGACCTCAACCACAGCAACCCCTACGACCTCAGCCCCAGTCAAGGTGAACCGACTGGGGAGTTGGACACGATGCCGCTGATCGAGGAGCTCCCAATAACCCGGCGATTGAATTCCGAAATGGATGGGCTCCAGAATCTTCTAAACACCAAACACCCATAAGCCCAAGCTCGCCTGGCATCCCGGGGGCGCCCCCGGGGCGCTGCGGCAGTCCTGTTTTTTATAGGCAAGCACGAAACTAAGGCTAAAAAACTCCAGGATTGAAGGGTCGAAGTTTGTTTTTGTTCTGGATGCAAAAAGCATCCCCCAGGGCTGGGGCGTGAGATCGCAAACCCTGTTTCCCTCTTATTGGAATTGCCATTAAATCTCCAACCAAAACTATTAATTTATGTACCCCAAAAAATCACCTGAACAAAATCAAAGAGTTGGGATGCCCCGCAATTCCCTCATTGAGTATGTCATTAAAATAGAAATATCACACTCACAGCTGGTTCCAGATAGGCTTTGCCTTGTGCACAAGATCTTCGCTTTCAATTTTCCGTGTGTTTGCCCAAGACTTCCAGGGCACTGCTGGCACTGCCTTTCTAAGCTTCAGATGACGGGGTCATACGGAGTCTTTTTTTGGTGACTGACAACAATCAACTGATGGCGGGTAGACTTCGGTCCTCCTGGAAACATGGCGAACTCTGGATCCTTCGCCCACCAGTGCTGCTGAGCCAATATCGGAGCGAGAGGCTCTACCGAAAACTCGTATGCCTGCTTCAGTTAGGCGGTTCAAATCGCCACTGCTTCGGAAGCTGACGGAGGAGCGAAGCTGTTGAATTTGCGACGTCGGGGTTCATAGGAAAAGCAGAGAGCGCGTTCGCCTTTTCCAATCGCTCACATTCGTCGGAGTACAGTCAAAAGCTATATGTCCGGATTACCGGAAATGCCGGGTGAATCATCCATAGCCCATGCTCGTGGCATCGACTGGCACTCTTGATTTTTCTTCACTCTTGATTCAAAGACAAACTAAGGTGTGCGCAAAGGCCGGTATATTTCGAATGTTAATGTACAATCGTAAGCATGCTGGACACTCAACCCATAAGCTTTTCTTACCTTTTGAGTCGCTTGTACAAAAAACCAAGCTCGTGCCAATTTCAACCACACACAGCAGCCTTGCAGCCACGTCTCCATAGGTAGCAAGATCCCAGTTGGCCTCGGTCTGTTGTTTGATGATTTGCTTTCCGCGGCCATGCATATTCCACAAAACAAGGTAACCACAAAGAAATTAGTTCGAAGCTTTCGCAATCATGCACGGAGGATGGCACGGCTCCATCAAAGCCAGCACGTCAAACTCCAGCAACAATCACAAGCGAAGGCGCTACATCCCCAAAAACCCAGAATCTTCAGCACCTCGGGCCCTAGGGCTGATTGGGGTGCAGGGGTTGTGTGTGACATGAGGGTTCAATCTGTGAAGGTCCCATAGGATGAACTTGCAGTTGCACAAACTGCGCAGAAAGGTGGAAACTTGAAAACAAAAAATGAAAGATTTTTCTTAGTTGAGCGGAACCAACATGTGCTTCACGACCCAGCAACGTCGTCAAACATCGACCGACTATGGTCCTGTGCACCCACACGAGATCTCTCTCTTTCTCTCTCTCTCTCTCTCTCTCTCTCCCTCTCTCTCTCTCTCTCTCTCTCTNTCTCTCTCTCTCTCTCTCTCTCTCTCTCTCTCTCTCTCTCTCTCTCTCTCTCTCTCTCTCTCTCTCTCTCTCTCTCTCTCTCTCTCTTTCTTTCTCTCTCTTTCTCTCTCTCTCTCTTTCTCTCTTTCTCTCGCTATACATATATATATACGTACACACACCCAGCCGACAACATGTGTTTGCAGCTGCTGCTTCAGCTCGCTGGTACCCCACACAAGTCCTTCAAGCAACACCGAACCCAACAACTTCTCCCGAAAGTATTTTTATGCAAACGCCGAATGCCACAATTACAGCTCGCATGTTGCCCTGGCTTGCAAGATCTTGTGCCAGCCTGCCAGCCTGCTTATGTAAACAAGCCAAGTGTCTGTCGCCGCTATCGGACTCCGAATCGGAATCCAACAGGTTTTCCATCACATCCTTCCGAGATTCACCGTTCACATCATGTTTCCTGCGTTCGACGCCTGCATATGCCAACAGCGTCCGAATTTCTCTGCATGCAGCATCGTGCAACTTACTGCAACTTACGTGTCCCGCGGAAGTGGCACCATAGCAAGTCCCTGAGATTCACTGCTTAAGATCACTCTCTCGACACAATCGTGTGCTCCGTAAAGCCGGCTGTGCACGAGGTTTTGCACAGCCTGGCAGGTGTGCAGGACCGCGTCTGTGCTAGTTGTGAGAGCAAGACCTCGACCACGTCGACGTGCAGGCCGAGCGACAGCCCGTGCCCACGCTGCAGGATGTCGGATGTCCCTCCTGTCCTCCGGGCAGGTGTGCGCCGAGCACTGGTGTTCGCGCTGCAAGCGGTACGAGATGCTGACCTTGGCGACGGGGTGGGTACCGGCATCACGCCTACCCGCTCTTTTCATGCTGACGCCGCGCATGCTGCTGGCACGGATGGGGCGGTTGGCCGTCGTTTGCTGCACGAACGAATCGACCACTACGAACGCGGCGACTCGCGCGGCTTCACTCCCTCACCGCCCACACGGTTCGCGAGCGACGGAGGAGAGCGACGCGCTCCGCAAAAGGCGGGAGTCCGCGAACCGATTCGTGCGCAAAGGCGAGGTCAGCCGCGCGCGCCACTTGCTTACCGGCAGCGCAATGGCGCCTGGCGACGCCAGGGCCCTGTCCCAGCGCCCGGACAGGCCCCGCGTGCCCATCCCGCCAGAATCCGCCAGAACTCCTCGCATTGTTTTTTCGCACCTTTTTACAACAGCACGAAAAGTACTTGGTCCGGTCCCTGTGCTTGCTGCAGCCTACGGGTCAAGCGGGGCGGGCTGGGAGGCGGCTGTCGGCCTGTGCCTGCAACCAGCGTGCGTCAGCCAGGAGCTCGTGCAAAGCGGGTGGGTTACCAGCAGCACCGAGCTCTGTGACACAAGGAAGCTCGAGCAGCGAAGCGGCGAAGGCTCGCTGCGCGGCAACGGAGAGGATGCCACTCCAACGGTACACCCAAGCGGCTTGAGCAGCGCGGCGCACGGCGACAGGTGC